>CM053267.1:66736112-66824015 GCA_028583415.1 Protea cynaroides | reverse complement strand
GTTTTCGGTGGTTTGAATAGAGAGAAGAAGAAGAAAATATAAGGATGACAGATTTTGTAAATTTAACAGAATTTTTGGTTAAATCTAAAAGTAATTAGGGTTTTAAGTGATCTCGGTTCAACCCGGGTCAAGAAAGTAAACCAAAAAATCCAACCCAGTTATGGATTGAACCAAACCAACCCAAACCGTAGATCGAACCGAAACCCAGGTATGGGTTAAACCAAGATCCGAACCGAATACTTGTATGGGTAAACCCGAAGACCCGATTTTGTGCCCCAATATGGACCCTTTTGGTTGAACCGGAATTGTCGGACCCGCACGAACCATTTTGGCTAGGTTCATTTCTGTCTGACCCAGAACCTTCATAGTTATGAACCGAACGTCACTGTATATGTGACTGCCCTTATGATGACAGTTTGTTCTGAACGTCGCTAAAAGATCAAGAACAGTGTGACTGTATTTGTTATGAAAGTGTGTTCTGAACGTCGCTAAAAATACAGTTTCCTTTAGTGACATTTACAGACAGAACGTCACTGTATCTATAAACATAACAGAATGTATTAAACACTGTTTTAGTGACATTTAAAGACAGAACGCCACTAATTATATGAATACAGAGTTGTTTATGTCACTGTTTTAGTGACAGTAACAAACGCCATTAAAAGTTAGTGTTACATAAAGTAAAGAATAAGCCATTAAGAACTCTTTAAGATTATTAGGCTTATGTTAACACTTATGAATGGTTGTTTAAAGGATGCCATAAATGACTAAAATGCCCTTATAATAAAGTTGTGTTAAAAATCAAGAAAACCATTAGGTTTAATTTTAACACATATAAGTGTGTTTTTCAAGATGTGATAGATGACAAATATGCCCTTATAATAAAGTTTTGTGTTAAAATCAAGAAAATAATTAGTTTTATATTTTAACACATATAAGTGCCTATTTAAGGATGTCATAAAAGATTGAAATACTCTTCTAGTGGTAGGCATCAGAAAATTGCATCTTTTGTATTGGGACTGGATATCATCCCCACAGGGAAATATTCTTTTCTTATGTGAGAAGATGGAATAAGGTAGAATGTGAAACTATAAGACAGTGGGAGCCTTCTTCTGCCTACAGGTGTGGAACAACCTTCTGAATTGTAGTGTAGCATTCTAGTCTTATTAATACAGACCTTGACAGATATAGACTATAATCTTAACCCACAGGTAATTTTGTAGGATACATCTGTCTATCACTTAAGTTTGATGTCAATCAACTTAGTGTAAAGTTTCACATACTAAAATTGATTATAAGTTTAGCCCACAGGTAGATTATAATTAATTTTAGTGTGTTACTGATTATTGACGTGGGTTGATATCAGTATAAAGTTGTACGCCAAAAATATAAACTTCCTTATTGTTGTTTGCAGTTTATAACTAGATTTGTCTCCCAATGCTTACTAGGAAAAATTATTCAAATTGGAAATAGAAAATTTATTTAACCTTAGAGTGCATGGATTTGGATATGGCGCTCCGTATAGAAGAGCCCGCTGCTCTTACGGATTCCAGTACGCTAGTCCAAATTGCTCATTATGATAAGTGAGAGCGGTCTAACCACTTGAGCCTAATGCTTGTCATCGACAAAAGCATTAAAGGATCAATTCCTGAATGTAAGAAGGTCATTGACTACATGAAGGCAATTGATGCTCAGTTTGTGAGTTCAAACAAGATGTTAGTAAGCACTCTAATGGAAAAATCAGACTCATTAAGTAACAATGGTAAGGATGATGTGTGTAACTACATCATGCACATGAGCGACATCTCAGCTCAGAGAATTTTGGTTTGTTATGAATCAAATTTAGTTGATTCTCATTCAAATAACTGGTGGATTGATTCTAGATCATCAATCCATGTGGCCAATACCATGCAACGCTTTCTGCAGACAATACTTTCGAAAGAAACTGAGAAACATATCCATTCAGAAAATCGGATGAAATCTCAAGTGGAAGCTATAGATGTCTATAGATTGATATTGCAATCCGGATATGTGTTGGATTTAGGAGAAACCATTTATGTTCCATCTTTTGCAAAGAATCTGATTTCTGTTTCTAGATTAACACCTTTGGGTTATGTGTTTAATTTTTCTAGTACAGAAATAAGGATTTAAAAAAAATGATGCATTCATCGGTTCAGGTTCTTTAGTTGATGGTTTATTTCTCTTAAATCTAGATCCAACATATGAAAGTAGTTTACTCTCTGTAAATAATATTGGCATAAAAAGAATGAATGTGAATGAGAAATCCTCTCAGTTGTGGTATCTTAGATTATGTCACATATCTAGTGACAGAATTAAAAGATTAGTGAATGATGGAATCCTTGAAACTCTTGATTTCACTGATCTAGGGTTATGTGTGGACTGCATCAAGGGAAAGCAGACTAACAAAATAAAGAAAGGTGTCAAAAGGTCAACTGAACTATTAGAAATCATACATACAGATATCTGTGGCCCATTTTCCATTCCCTGTCTGAATGGTCAGAGATATTTTATCTCATTCATTGATGACCATTCTAAATTCATATATCTCTATCTTTTAGTTCATAAAGATGAGGCATTAGAAACCTTTAAGAACTTCAAGACAGAAGTAGAGAAACAGACTGAAAAAGTGATTAAGATCGTAATATCAGATAGAGGTGGAGAATACTACGGTAGAACCATAAAATATGGTCAAAGACCTGGCCCATTTGCACGATATCTTCAAGAGCAAGGTATTGTACCACAATATACCATGCCTGGATCTCCAGATAAAAATGACATTGCTGAAAGAAGAAATTGTACACTTATGGATATGGTCAGGAGTATGATTAGTAACTCTAATCTACTTCTGAAATTGTGGAGTGAAGCTCTTAAAATAGCGGTATATATCTTGAACAGGGTACCATCCAAGTCGGTTCCTAAAACTCCTTTTGAGTTGTGGAATGGATGGAAACCTAGTTTGAAGCATACTCGCATATGGGGCTGTCAAGCCAAAATAAGAGTCTATAATCCACTTCTTCAGAAGTTGGACCCTAGAACAGTCAGTGGATATTTCATTGGCTATTCTGAAAGATCAAAGGGTTATAAGTTTTATTGTCCCTCATATAGTCTTACCATTGTAGAGTCTAAAGTTGCAAAGTTTCTAGAGGATGATGACAACAGTGGGAGTATACAGAGTCGAAACATTGAGTTCAATGAACAAGATATATCGACAATTCCTTCTACATCTAGTGTTCAGGGATTTATCCCTTTACCAGTGGTACCTGTGGTTCATGAACAACACTACCTATTCATAATGAATTACCACATCAGGATACACCACATTAGGAACCAGTTGTCGTTTGAACCTGTGGTCCAGAATCAAGAAACCAATCCTCAACCATAAGTTTTAAGGAGATCCTCGAAAGAGAGAAAATTGGCAATCCCTTCAGATTATGAAGTGTATATCCAAAACTGTGAAACTAATATTGGAATAAAAGATGATCCGATATTATTTTCACAGGCTATGGGTTGTATAGATACCATTTTATGGCATAATGCCATGAAAGATGAAATGGAATCTATGTCAAAGAATCTAGTATGAGAACTTGTAGAATTGCCTAAGGACACCTCTACTGTAGGGTGTAAATGGGTTTTCAAAACTAAAAGGGACACACATAGCAATATTGAAAGATACAAGGTTCGACTTGTGACAGAAGGTTATAATCAGAAGGCTAACATTGATTATAAAGAAACCTTTTCGTCCGTGTCTAGAAAAGATTTTTTGGGGATCATTATGGCACTGGTGGCTCACTATGATCTTGAGCTGCACTAGATGGATGTCAAGATGATATTTTTGAATGGTGATCTGATTGAGGAGGTATACATGGATCAACTTGAAGGTTTTTACTTTGGATAAAGGTGATCATCTAGTATGCAAGCTTAAGAGATCTATATATGGATTGAAACAAGCTTCCCTATAGTGGTATTTGAAATTTGATAGCATGATTACTTCCTACGGTTTTGTGGAGAATCGAGCTAATCAATACATTTACATAAAGATTAAGGGAACTAGTTTCACCATACTAGTGTTATATGTGGATGGCATTCTTATAGCTAGCAATGATCTAGGGATGCTACACGAGACTAAATATTTCTTGACCCAAAACTTTGACATATAGATATGGGTGAAGCCTCCAATGTCTTAGGCATAGAGATTCACATAGACAGGTTTCTTAAGACCTTAGGACTGTCCTAGAAGGGTTATATTAACAAAGTTTTGGAACGGTTCGAGATAAAGCAATATTCATCAAGTGTAGCACCTCTTGTTAAAGGCGACAGACTTAGTCTGGAGCAATGTCCGAAGACCAATCTGAAATAGCAGACAATGCAAAATATCCCTTATGCATCAGTAGTAAGCAATTTGATGTATGTTCAGGTCTGTCCAGACCTGACATCTCATATTCAGTGGGAGTATTAGGTAGGTTTCAAAAGAACCCTGGTTTGCCACATTGGACAATAGCAAAGAAAGTACTGAGGTACTTACAGGGCATCAAGGATCACATGCTCATATATAGACATGTTGATGTTTTGAAGCTAATCAGTTACTCAGATTCAGATTTTGCTAAATGTGGAGATACAAGGAAGTACATTTCTGGCTTTATTTTTGTTTGTTAGAGGAATAATGTCTTGGCGCAGCGTAAAGCAACCTAAGACAGCTTCTTCTATTATTGAAGCGGAAGTGGTGGTGTGCTATAAAGCAATTTCTCAGGCATTATGGTTGAAGTAGTTTATCACAGTTTTGAGGTCATAAGTTTTATTGAAAGACCTATAAGGATCTACTGTGATAATACTGCAGCAGTACGTCTCTCTAACAACACATGCTCAGTGAGTCGCTGCCGACACATTGAGATAAAGTATTTTGTTGTTAAAGAATACATTCGAGTTCGTTGCGTTCAAATAGAACATATTGACACTAATGATATGATAGTTGATTTTTTCACTAAAGGGCTTCTGCCCAAGGTGTATGTAGTTCACGTGGATCATAAGGGACTATGTAAATCATTAAGATTTTCTTATGATATTGCAATATAAAGTTTTGACGATTCGAAATAAAGTTATTTCTTTTTCTGTCATTTATTTGGTTGTATACATAAAGTTTTGGAATGACAGATGCCTATACAGTTTTCTAGGCAATAAAGTTTGACCTTTGAATCGATTATTGAATTGATTCTATAAAGTAAGGTAGTCACAATTGAGGTTCATCGTAAAATAAACAATCTATCGTAATACATGGAATGGAGTGTTTCCATTGTACTTCAATACTAGGACATGCACCGCCATGATTCATGGGTTGGGAGTTTTATTATGAACATAAAGAACAAGTCCATGAGGAAAGATCCGAAAGTTAATGTATGGCCATACATCAGGTTATAACTCTAAAATGGCTTGCCAAGTGGCAATATGGGCCAAGTGGGAGAATGTGAGTAAGTGGCCCACATGCCACTACTTATTTTAGGTATCTACTTATTTTAGGTATCTCCTTTAGGAGAGTTATGAGCGTCGGATCTGAGGGACATGTGGCACCCAGATCACCGTCCATCCTTGATGGAGGAGACGATTGGTCTATAAATACTAATGGGTAGGGTCCTGTGCACACTGATAGAAATTGAGAACTCCATCACGTTTTCTGTCTGGGAATACAGTCAGTGCAGAGAAATCCTTCTCCTCTCTCTTCTCTTTTGTTTTTGCAGTAGGACGTATCAGAGTGAATCAGAAGAGGACACATTGGTTGGACGGACACCGGTTGGAACAGATCCCTACACTACGGGTATGTCGAATCTTATTCCGCATAGACATACATATGGGTTGTAGTTTTCTTACAAGAGAAAAATAGATTATTGAAGTTTTTTTTTTTTTTTTTTTTTTTTTTTTTTTTTTAAATTTTTTTTTTTTTTTTTTTTTTTTTTTTTTTTTTTTTTTTTTTTTTTTTTTTTTTTTTTTTTTTTTTTTTTTTTTTTTTTTTTTTTTTTTTTTTTTTTTTTTCTCTTTTTTTTTTTATTTTTTTTTTTTTTTTTTTTTTATTTTTTTTTTTTTTTTTTTTTTTTTTTTTTTTCTTTTTTTTTTTTTTTTTTTTCCCTTTTTTTTCTCAATTTTTTCTTTTTTTTTAACCCGTTGTAAAAAAACCAGTATTTAGGGTTACCAATAATTAAGCTGAATTTTTTTCTACAAAAAATGCTCCGTTGCCATAGATATATTTATAGCTATGGCTGTATAGCTACCGTAGCTATAAATAAATTTATGGCCACGGCATACAAAGTTCCGTTACTATATATTATTTTCGACTACGACCAATAAATTACCATAGCTAAAAACCATAGTAAAAAATATTAATTGTTGTAGTGATAGTTTCAAAAACCCCCCCTCAAGGGCGCCCCCTTCCGGGAGAAAAAAACATGGTCGGCAACATGCATTACATGTGATACAAAAACCTGTATATTTTTTCTTTAAAACATACATCATGTATCATCCAACCCATCAATAACAGTCCATCATAAATAACATAAGCAATGGGAATCATCATTTTAATAATTACATAGTTGGTTGCGAAAGAGTTTAATTAAAAAGAGAAATTTAATTACATTAATTACATCCAAAAGGTGTGGGCTTAGAACAAAAACCTGCTACCCACACAACAAAACAGCAACTATAAGAAATTTACATCTCAAAAAGTAACTATCCACAATATGACATATTGCCAAGGGGTCTAGTGCCTTGCTTCGTCTTCATAACAAACAACATCCACCTGGTACTCCTCATGAGTATCGATAAACATGTAAACATTTGGAGTGAACCTAAGCTCAATGAATGATTAATCACTTGGTAGGAATACATGCAACATACAAAAATATTAAAACATGATTAAAACATGAAATATAACTTGTTCTTGCCGTTCATTGATAACATCATTAGACTACCAATTTTTCTTGTTCTTGTTTCTTTATCCTATTAACTTACCTTGGTAATTCATTCTCCATCTAATTTTCTTGTATTGTCAAAATTTCTTGTTTTTGGCTTTCTTGTTTCCTGTTCTTCCAGTATACCTTCTATTTTTCTTGGCTTACTATCTTATTTGTGTCTTACTTGTTACTGACTAACTTGCATCTATCTGTATATATTTGTCTTGATTACTTGTTAATGTTTTGGGCTCAACGAATGATTCCTTTTCTTGCCTCTCTTCTTGTTTGACTGCTTGCTAACAGGATTGGACTTAACGGATTCTTCCGTTTCTCGCTTCCCATTAACCTGCCTTGCATAGACTCAACGGATGCTTCTGTTTCTCATCAACCTGCTTAACAGTCCTAAGACTCAGTAGATGCTCCCGCTTCTTGTCCATTTGTCAATTTGCTTAGACTCAATGGATGCCTCCGTTTCTTGTCTTATAGTTCATGACTTATGACTCAACGGATGCTTCCGTTTCTTGTTCATTACTGTTATATCACTTGCTTACCTTGGACTTGTTTCTTGCTGTCCATACATATTTTACGTTGACTAAGAAGGTACTTGTATCCCTGTTTTTCATCTATCTCTGTCTTTCTTGCATCTCTTATGTATCAACACCTGGTTTATATGTCTTACATGTTCTTGCTGAAAATTACTCATGTTCTGTTACTCCATTGTTTAAGTACTTGCATAATTCTATATTAAACCTGTTATTTCATAATCTCACATGGTTATGAGAAGCCTAAGCATGTATAGATATCCATGAGACAACCTGCCCATTTAAATAATTCTTGACATGTTTTAAAACATAGTAAAATACATGCCTTTCATCCAATATACAACAAACCAGAAAAAGTCTTGCTTGATATAAAATTTGCATATAACTATTTACCTGTACATCTTGCATGTATACATTCATTTAAAGATTAGTTGTAAAACATTCTCAATCATGGCATTTCTTACACTTAAACATCATTTCATACTACTCAACACAACTTGCTTTTACTAACACTCATAAAAAAGTAAATAGTACATTCCACAGAGTTTCCATGTACAAATATTACTTTAGCATCCATTCACCAATAGACTAGCACATGCACAAGGGTTAGCATTCATACATGCACACTATATATAATATCATACTAGTCTACTACAAGAGAACTCACCTTGGGCACTCAAAATATTTTCTGAGTCCTTCTTTGATCTTGGCTAGAAAAATATAGCAAGGTATTAAATTCCACAACCTACAATGGTAAGCATTGAATCCAATTCAATATCCATAGAAGTAAACCTGAAACAACTACCTCATCATTATCATTTACCTTGTTCCTTACCTGAACCTTCAGCTCAAGTATGAAATACACTTGAGCTGCCAACAACTTGTTTAAGTTTCCTTCTCTCTTATAACATAACACCAAGAGCTCATCAAAACTAAGGTCATTACCCTCTCTTACTTCAAGGAACATCCCCTTCCTTTATGCTACCATGGAATCAGTCCTAAATCAATTGATTTAAATTTCTGGGCTGTGGATTACCTTAGTTTCAATATTTATCTCAAAACTGTCCAAAGAATCACCTAAGTCGTTTAGGATTTGAAAAACTTGCAAAATTCATATATATAGCCAAGAGCTTATATTAAATGGTACTCAAAAGGCCTCATAAACAATGCCATCTTGCTTAGAAATGACTATGGGAAAGAAATCCCAAAGAAAACCAAGCAAAACATCACTCTTTAACTTAGCCATTAGATGACAAGGTAAAATTTCAACTGTTACATAAGCTCATAAGATGACATGGTATGTAGTCTCCACAAAAATCATTTGGACACCAAAAATTGGGGGAAAAATTCCCAAAGATGGTCCAATACGTTCCTTACATGCTCATAAGAGTCCCTAGGGAAGAAGCCCTGGAAAAACCAATCGAAATAGCCAAAATGGCAGAGGCGGTCGACGGCCTGGGTACAGACGGTCGACACTACATGTGCTAAGTTACCCTTTTATCCTTACCCAAATTCATTGACATACTATTTACAATATACCATACTCAATCGAACAAACAAAAGGAAGAAACTCAAATGAAGAACTATCACTGAGAAGAAACTCAAACGAATAATTGTCGCTGAGAAGAAACTCAACCGAATATTCAACCACACATTCACAATCCATGATAAATCACTATTCATGTTCTTTTTTCCCCACAAAAACAACTGAAAACGGGGCAATCCGTTTCAGGAACGAAGAAGCTCTTTTAAAACTAACTATTTTTTGGTGATATTTCCTGAGCTTTGGATCCTGAGTTTTGAAGGTTGTTGATCCGAAAATTAGAGAACCCCAAAACTAGAAAGCTAACCCAAGCTTTCAAAATGCAAAAAAGGAGGAAAAAAAAGGCGATGGTGGAATTTACATTACCTTAAAACTTGAAGTGATTCCCTCATTCATGAACGAAGAAACTCTTTTAAAACTAACTATTTTTTGGTGATATTTCCTGAGCTTTGGATCCTGAGCGTTGAAGGTTGTTGATCAGAAAATTAGAGAACCCCAAAACAAGAAAGCTAACCCAAACTTTCAAAATGAAAGAAAAAAAAAAAAAAGGTGATGGTGGCATTTACATTACCTAAAACTTAAAGTGATTCCCTCATTCATGGATTTCTGATTTCATTTCCATTCAAGTTTGTTGATACCATATTTCGTTTACCTATGATATAGCGACATCTGGCCTAGGATTAGGCGCATCATGACAATTCAAAAAGGCATTTGAATTGTGACACGTATATACAACATGTGTCACACTCGTTCATGACCATATTTTTTGTTGTTAAGAAACCACTATCACATCATCTCCACCACTGAAGGCAGTGCGTCTAAATTACAGGAACATGATCTCGATAACCGCATTCAAGCCCACCGTCGGATCCTCTTCCAACGGTGGATTGCTACTTAGACAGTTTCTCAACTATCTCCACCATCTAGGCAATTCAAACCACTTCGACAAACCGTTCTAGACTTTCTATATATACACACCGGAGAATAAAAGTAAATGGACAGATAATTTTACATCCTTTCTTTCTTGACTAAAATCTTACCCCATTCTCAAGAAGTATTCTTTCTGTAGTACTTCATATTGCTTGATCTGAGAACTAACGTAAGCATCGGAGTAGCCTTCGGACTACCCAGTCCACCCCTCGGTGACTTATTCTTTGATTTCAGGAGGTTTACCACAACTCATGTATAATTGACTACAACTCATTTATAACTGGATACAACTCGGTTATACTTTGTGCAGCTCTTGAAAAGCATCATCAAGTTGGTTACTCCGCATTCAATTGGGCTAGCGTGGCCTACAACTCCGCTAGACCATTTTTCAGCATCAACAGTTTGGCACCCACCATGGGGTACATTTAAATCATTTTTCTAACCTACCTTAAACTAGGTTTTTCAGAACTTCCTTCTACGTCTTACTTTCCACTAGCAAAATTGTGAATACCTGTAACAACACCCACAGGAACCCTTCCCAATTTGAAGAAAACTCTACTAGATAGGAAGTCAACAATGGAAAGTTCAATTTTCATAAGGGACTATCCCTGCAAAAACAACTGCACCAATTGTACCATGCAAGAACAAATCCAAATAGTAGTCGCTCAATTGGCTAAGATTTCTCGACTTGTGATTCCTACAGGGGTAGTCCGTGATAATCAGGTACCATCATGACCAGCACATTCACACCTTGAAGTTGGCAGTCCTAGCCGATTTCGTATCTCAAGTCATTTTGGACAATCTCGTCCAAGCCATCATAGGAGAACTATACGAGCTCTTCCTCCAGTGATTCCACCAATACGAGTAAAGCATCTTTCAGAAGCAGTTCCACCAGGCATTCACATTCTCAACGAGTGTCAGTTCATGATCGCCTTGGGAAACAAGTCCACCAACGACTTCGCAGAACACCTTCAGTACATACAAGTGTCCAGACACGCCTAGCCATAGCCAGAGCAGAAAGAGCAGCCGTTGACTAACTTGCAACTGAGCGTACTGCTATAGACAAATTAATAGCGAAGAGAGTAGCAGCCAAGTTGGCCTCTACAACGACGGCCAACGCTGCAATTGTAAATGTTGCTGTCTTTGCCGTTGTAATGGTTGCAATGACTTCAGCACCACCACCAACATCAATCGTACAAGAACCAAATCCATTAACATAGGCACCACAAATGCCTAGTGTTCAGCCATAACCAGGGTCTTTGGAGCATCAATTGTTTAGCCTCTAGAGTCATTTAAATGATATTGATTCCTTGCAATGGGACCATCGATCCATAACTCCTTCTAGATAATTTTTCATCGATGACACTATTACATGGCTATTCTAATGTCGTCTGTGCAGAGATTTTCCTTCCATCTTGAAAGGTCCTAATTGACCTTAGTTCAATAGTCTATCAGTACGCTTTACTCGAAACTTCGATCAAGATGCAACTAACTCTGAAGAAGACGAATGTCAATTTGATGCAATCAAACAAAAGCCAGATAAGACTTTACAAGCATTACTGGCTCAGTTCAATAATGAAGTCCTTGCAAAAAAAAAAAAACTTGTGAAGTCGATTTGTACATGACCAACTCTGATGTAATGTGACCAACTCAGCCAAAGAGCATCCAACTCACCCAAAGGGCATCCAATTAGACCAGAGGGCATATAACTTGACCAGAGGGCATCCAACTCACTCAGAGGGCATCCAACTCACTCAAAGGGCATCCAACTCAGCCAGAGGACATTCAACTCTTCCAAAGGGCATCCAACTCAGCCAAAGGGCTTCTAACTCAAACAGAGGGCATTCAACTGGCCTAGAGGACATTCAACTCAGCCAGAGGGCATCCAACTCGACTAGAGGGCAATCAACTCGTCTAGAATATACAACACCTCTTAAATTAATCTACAAGAAGATTCTGGTGATCTTGCCAACTTGCAGACTTGGTACGAAAAGTATTTTGCTGCCAATGATGTCTTGATTTTAGCACAAAAGAAGGAAGAGACTACTACAAGCTCAGAGAAGAAATGAGTCAGACGGAGAATCTGACTTCTATTGAAACTAATAAGAAGCAGAAGTCGTGCAAAGATGGCTTCCCAATGAAGTCGGCCAAAACTAAATGAATTGAAGTTCAACTCAGCAAAAGCAAGCATCTACCTAAAATCTCTGATAACGGTTAAAGGCCTAATGGGGTTATAATTCAACTTAGCTAATGAGCAATCGTCATTGCACAGTTTGAGGTGGAAGAATTACACTTTATCTGACTTCTTAACCTTGGCAGTTGTAGCTGACTTATCAACCTCGGCAGTTGTAGCCGACTTCTCAATCTCGATAGTTGTAGCCGACTTTTCAACCTCGGTAGTTGTAGCCGACTTATTAACCTTGGCTGTTGTGGCCAACTTCAAATCAAGACATCATTTTACTAGTGTGTCTTAATCGACTTGCAAAAATTGGGGGCAGTTGGTAAAGGTTATCCCAAAATACATCCAAGACTACTGATAGTGGTTGAAGGTCTAAACGAGTTGAATCTTAACTCAGCTAAAGAAGTACCTAAGAACCAACTTGGTATCAAGTTGCTTCCTCAAATTTTACATATCCAAATAAGCAAGGGGCAACTGTTGATGCCATATTTTGTTCACCTATGATATAGCGACATCTGGCTCGGGATTAAGAGCATCATGACAATTTAAGAAGACATTTGAATTGTGACACGTATACAACACGTGTCACGCTCTCGTTCAAGACAACGGATTCTTGTTGATAAGAAACCACTCTCCCAGCGTTTCTACCAATGAAGGCTGTGTATCTAAATTAAAGGAACATGATCTCGATAATCGTATTCAAGCCCACCGTCGGATCCTCTTCCAACAGTGGATTTCTACTTAAAACAGTTTCTCAACTGTCTCTACCATCTAGGTAGTTCAAATCACTTCGGCAAACCATTCTAGACTTCTATATATACACCGGAGAACAAAGGTAAATGGATGGATAAATTTACAACCATTCTCTCTTGACTCAAACCTTACCCTATTCTCAAGAAGTATTCTTTCTATAGTACTTCATACTACTTGATCTAAGAACTAACTTAAGCATCGGAGTGGCCGTCGGACTGGCCGTCGGACTGGCCGTCGGACTACCCAGTCCACCCCCAGTGACTTATTCTTTGATATCAGGAGGTTTACCACAGCTCATGTATATTTGACTACAACTCGGTTACCTCTTCAACAACTAGTTTATAACTAAACACAGCTCGGCTATACTTTGTACAGCTCATGTAAAGCATCATCAAGTCAGTTACTCCACATTCAATTCGGCCGGTGTGGTCTATAACTCAGCTAGACAATTTTTCAGCATCAACAAAGTTGTTTTTATCTGCTTAGTTATCGACTTAGTTCAGGAATAAATGGCTGAGTTCAGGAATAAATTGTTTTCATGGTTATTGCCCTAAATCTCTCATCCCCATGAAAAGATCAAGTTTGGTTGCACCAGAAGCAACAAAGCGTAACCAATCATCTGCGCCCTACATCTCTCATCTATGCCCTAAATCTCTTATCCATGAGAAGACCGAGTACGGTTGCAGTAGAAGCAACAAAGAGTAGCCAATCATCACAGCTGACCACATCCTTGGTTTCATTCAATAAGAATTGCCTAGTTTTCTCACATCCTTTGGTTTCTAAACTGCTGTTGGATTCGTTAGAACTCAAACAAAGGGGAGAAGGTGTTGCTCTCTGCTTCTCATGAGCTATTTCCCATTCAATTTCTTTATTTCAGAAATGTTATTACCTCCTTAGTAATGTAAGTAAAGTGGTTTTCACTTTCTAATAACTTCTTCTTTGATTTTCATTTTATTCTAAATGCTTTGTATTGATTTGTCATTATTAATACTATTCTCGTAGGAGAAGTTGTTCAGTTGCTGGAAGATGATCAGGGCATAGTGACGGATGGATACGAGTTGGGCTTTTTATATATGGTGTCTAAGGGTGCAACATTTGCACCGAAACCGTTTATCGAAACCAGACCAAACTGTTTACACCGGAACCAAGAGATAGTTTAGTAATCGATTCGGTTCTAATTTGAAATTTGCCACCATTTACCGAAATCGGATCAAACCGTTTAAACCATTTAAACCGTCGGGTTACACCGGCTAGACACCGATTAAACCAAATAGAGTGTAAACCGTTTATTCCCTAAAAGCTAAACTAATAAAACCTAATTTCATTCCCTATATTATTAATATATTATTTCCAAGACTAAAGACGCCAACCCCAACCCCAACCCCAATTAATATAATATTTTCCCAAGAAGCAAACCCTAACCCCAATTATTATACTATTTGCCCAAGACCCAACCCTAATTCTCAAATGTCTAAGCCATAAAACCAAAACGGTAACACTAGAAAACACAATAGGCATTAACCATTACTCCATTACGCATAACAACATTACAATAGTTTCATTCTCTCCAGTCTAGACTCTTTCATCTCTGCTTCCCATTTAAAATTTGAACTTTCAATTTAGTCTTTGACATTTGAGCTACTGAAGTCGGACCAGTCACTGCTAGTGCTCGACGCCAAAGGAAGCCGACAGGTATACTCGCGTCTATTACTTTTTTTTAGTTTTTACAATATATTGATAGTGATATACTGTTCGTTTATTTAAGTGTACTTTGTGGTCAATAATATCTCCATCAACAAGGGGAGCATAGGATTGCCAAAGGATGCACTTTTTTTTTAATTATGAAAAATCGATTAATAACCGATGTATTAAACCGTTTATAAACTACAAGCAAAATCGATTAACGAAAGTCCATTTAAAAACTGGTAAACCGAAATCGATTACTAATCGGTTCTAGTTTGAATTTTGATATTGTTTAGTTAATCAGTTCGGTTTTGGTTTTACCCTCTTATAGACCGCACTGCATCAGTCCAGACCGTTAAACCGATTATAAACCGTTTAATACCCTTAATGGTATCCAGGATTAAAAACGTCACTCATTTAATAAGTGACTCATGATTCCAAGCAATGAGTTCTTTATTATATCCTATTGATGTGTAATTCGTATTATTTAATGCAATAAACAATGTATTAATGAGAATTCAAATTCTCTCCTCCCAAAACCTCTGGGAGGACAGGGATGCCTCCATCGGATGGCCGACACTTGAATTTCGGGTGAATCCGAGCCCCACGTCAGAGCCAACACCAGAGCCGACAAGTTGAGCCGACAGGGGGTGTCGTCTTGGACGTGGGGCTCGGATTCACCTAAGATCCACATGTCGGTCATCTTACGGGGGGGCGTCCCTGTCCTCCCAGAACCACTGGGAGGAGAGGATGTGGATCCGTATTGATGAAGTTACATTTAAAATAAGATGATAAAACAGTAATTTTCTTTTCAATGTTATTATCTGTTTAGCGACGGATAAATGCGAATATGATTTTCACGATGGACATATGTTCCCGTCATGAAAATTAACATTTTGTGACGGAAACCGTCTGTCGTGAAAATCAAATTTCTTGTAGTTTTTTTATTTTTTTTCGATAAGTAATTTCTTGTAGTTAGTTAAATATTTTGCTGCGCAAATTCCACAATTAGAATCTGTAATTAAATATACCCAGTTATAACATACCACTTGTTAGGACTAAGTAGAATGCAGCCAATTGAAGAAGGATACGCGGTATCTCAAGGATCGATTATCTGAATATACACGTGTCCCCATTTCAACATCCTAAATCGCACATGATTTTGTGTGTCCAAGCACCTGCCTACTTGAAGGAATCAAGCACGCTAGGATAACTGAAGGGTAACCCACTACTAGGTGGTTACTTTCACATTTCACCATCCCAAAAGAAGTTCGAACGTGTTTCATCATGCTACAAGGAAGTCCAAAGGTAGGTATTAGTAAATATTATCTGACGATAGGATTTTTTAATACAACAGTTTTTTTTAGGTAATAGAATAAATTATAGATACACCCCAAACTTTTCAAAAAAATACAAAGATACCCCCTAAATCAAAATAAATTACAAAAAAAAACCTATTCTGTTAGTGAATTTTCATTAAGTGACGACCAATGGTAAAAGTTAAAATTTTTATACCAAAAATACCCAAATGGTTAAGTTAATGGACCATTTTACCTCTTTAAATATTAACTAACGACAAGATTTCTTAACACTACAGTTTTTTAGGTAATATAAAGGGGTAAAATAGTCCGTTAACTTAACCATTTGGTATTTTCGGTATTAAAATTTTAACTTTTATCTTTGGTCGTTGGATAACGGAAATTCACTAACGAAATGAGTTTTTTTTATAATTTATTTTGAGTTAAGTGGGTGTTTTTGTAATTGTTTGAAAGGTTTGGGGTGTACCTAATTTAAGGGCAAACTATAAGAGAGGTACCTATAATTTACTCTAGGTAATATTTAAGGGGATAAAATAATCCATTAACTTAACCATTTGGCCATTTGGGTAATTTAGGTATTCAAATTTTAACTTTTACATTTGTTGGTCAGTTAATAGAAATTCACTAACCGAATAGGTTTTTTTTTTTTTTTTTTATATTTTATTTTGATTTAAGGGGGTGTCTTTATAATTGTTTGAAAGATTTAAGGTATACCTGATTTAAAGGCAAACTACAGGGGAAATACCTATAATCAATGTTGGTTGACCACCATTTCTATACGGCTAAATGCATACTGGGGACCAACTGATTAAGATCGATTTTCATTTTGCACGATCTACTAATAAGTGGGTCGGTTTCAATTTGAAGATCAAATACGAATTAATAATTTAAACTCGGTCTAACCTAATTAGAAGACAGGCCAGACCGATTAGGACCAAATATGCAAGGATTTTCTATTTGACACCCATTTGGTGTCAACAGTACCAATTGCGTCCCCTCTAATTCAATGCAAAATCTCTTCATTCTTCCATCTCAATTACCAAAACTACCTTGTATATTGTGGCTTCTGTGATAGTTCAATGACTATGTGCTAAAATGAATCAGTGTTAAGAAGGCCTTCACAACAAACGGTGTCAATTAAAAAGATCCAATGTGCAAACCCAATCAAAACCCAATCGGTTTTTATTGACCAGTAACCCAACCGGTTTTGATTGCTAAGAGGTTCTATTGTTTATGACCTTTTTATACGTTTGAGAGTTCTACTATTTATGAGTATAAACTTAATTCTGAGAAGAAAACTTTATATGCTATCAAAACGGGTTTTTAATGTCTCTAGTACATGCCTGTTGTGAATAACATTGAAAATTTAGTACAACGCTGACTACTCGATGGTTTACAGTCCTCCTTGGGCTCGAACTTTTGAAATGAGAACCCAAAAAAATTAACTAGACAACTTCTAATGAATTATTACCGATATTTTAATTGGTTTGTTGCCACAAACGATGACGAAATCACATGGGCTACTCTAGATTTTCCGCTGAGAATTATATACTACCAACAACTGGATCGTCCACTTAAAAAGAACAGGATTAGGGCTACTCTCTCCAGTTTCTCCGCCAAGAATTATATACTAGCGACCACTAATCACCCACTAGTCCACTACTTAAACCAAACAAGACTAGAGCTTCTGAATTATATCTCCTGCTTCTGTCGTTTGAGGCTTCAAGCAAAGCTGCTCAGCTTGAGGTTCAATAACGATGGCGGATGAAGTGATTCTCTTGGATTTCTGGGCTAGCCCTTTTGGGATGAGGGCGAGAATAGCCTTGGCTGAGAAGGGTATCAACTACCAGAACAAGGAAGAGGATCTCCTCGAAGGAAAAAGCTCTGTTTTGCTGCAGATGAACCCAGTTCATAAGAAGGTCCCTGTATTGATCCACGATGGAAAACCCATATGTGAATCTTTCGTCATTGTTAAATACATTGACGAGATTTGGAAGGACAGATCTCCTCTGTTACCCTCTGATCCATATCAACGAGCACAGGCCATGTTCTGGGCTGATTACATTGAAAAGAAGGTACGTAGCTTTGATCTAATTTATTAACCTCTAAGTCACATGGGTTTATTATCCTTTGCTGAAATTAATTGCAGGTTTATAGCAGTATGAAGGGAATATACACCACAAAAGGAGAAGAACAAGAGAAATCTAAGAAGGAATTCATAGAGACCTTGAAGGTTTTGGAAGGAGAGCTTGGAGAGAAGCCTTTCTTTGGAGGTGAGAGTTTTGGATTCGTGGACGTGATGCTAATCCCCTTCTACTGCTGGTTTAATGGTATGGAGAAATTAGGGAGCTTCATCATTGAAGACGAATGCCCAAAGCTGATTGCTTGGGCCAAGAGGTGTATGCACAAGGAAACTGTGGCTAAGGCTCTTCGTGACCCACACAAGGTCTGCGACTTCATTCTGCATATCAGGAAGAGGTTTTGCTCTTTGGATTAGAGAATTGGATTTTAGATCATGGTGTGGGTTGGATAAAATTTTCTGCTCGTTTTGCAGGAAATTTCTTTTCCTGGATTTTTAATAATATTTTGTTGTCATCTCTCTTTTTTTTTTTTTGGTAAACATTATATTTTGTTGTCATCAGTACTACTAGTATTGTACTCAATGTATGTGGAGATGCTCTGTCATTTGTGTAGTATCTAAGGTTTTGTCGGATTCTTAAGTGCATTGTGAAGTACAATTTAATTAGAGAAGTCTAAAATCTAAGGGCAATCGTATGCGTGCTCTGTCCTTCCGCTGGTTTAGCGTGCTCTGTCTTTCCTTCTCTTATCTGTAGCTGTTTTCTCCCGTTCTGGTTTTCATTCTCTTCGATTTCTCTTTGCTTGGTTCGCTGCTTGTCTTGTTTCCATGTCTTTTTCTTCTCCTCCTCCTGCTTCTCCTAGGGAGGTGGGGTCGTCGTCTCACTCCAAGGATTCTGATTCTAGTCCATCTCACTTCTTCGTTACTATGCTTGATCCTACAACACTTCCGGTAGATGATCTTCAATATCCACTTATTTCGCCCGAGGAGGATGATCCTGTTCATGATTTTCCTGCTCATTTGACGCTGGTTGGTAAGGTTATTTCTACAAAACTAGTTCGTTGTCAGGTAGTTATGACTGCTCATCCTACTGCGTGGAATACTCGTTTTGGTGTTCGGATCACTCTTATGTGTTTATCTTCAACCATGAACTGGATCTTCAGAATGTCTTGAATGACTCGCCTTGGTCCGTTTCTGGCCATCTTATCATTTTAGAACGTTGGAACACTAATCGTCAATGGGGGTTTTGATTCTTTTTCTATTTGGGTGCAATTTCATAGGGTTCCTACGGAATTACAAACGGATACTATGATTCCCCACATTGTGACGAAATTGGAACTCGAACAACCATTATGCTGATTGATGGTGTTTTTTCTGGACGGCAGGTGTGTTTTATTCGTGCTCGGCTTAACTGGATGCTCTCTCAACCTTTACGCACAGATTTTACTATTAAAAGGAAGATAGCTGGGAATCATCTTGTTCTTCTTCTGTATGAGAGGCTTCCACTCTTTTGCTTCTATTGTGGTCTTATTGGCCATGAATTTGAGAGGTGTGAAGTTTACTATGCGGACTGTCAATCTCATCTGAATGCTCATCGTTGCGCACAGATACTACTCAGTGCCCACTATTACCTGCCTGCCGATTTAGTTCCAATCTGAAGGCTGCAGCTCCTGTGAAAAGCTTATTGGATCAAGCTCATCGTTGTCTCCTGGTTCTCCTCTGTTGCCACGACATCTTTTTCGGTCAGTGATCGATGGTAGTGACTAGTGAGTCGAATTCTCAAGGCCCGATGACGTCAGCACATTGTCCTGTTGCCTCTTCTTTCTATCGTGCTCTGGAAGCTTCTGGGTCCAAGGCTGAACTCTCTCCACGTGGCTCCACCTCCCATCACTCGTCGCGGATCCGCATCCTCTCTTTCCAGTGGTTCTGGGAGGACAGCGGCAACTTAGTCTCGATGGTCGACACGTGGCTCTTGGTGAATCCGAGACCCACGTTCGAGTCGATATTCAGCCGACAAGCCAAGCCAACAGGGGGTGTCAGCTCGGACGTGGGTTTCAGATTCACCCGAGAGCCATATGTCGACCATCGGGACTAGATTATCGCGTCCTCCCAGAATCACTGGGAGGAGACGATGTAAATCCATGGCGAGTCCGCATCGTCTCCTCCCAGTTATTATGGGAGGACGATGGCAACGTCCCTTCAAATCGTGACACGTGGATAAGTTGAATCCCACGGTCACGATCAAATCTTCTATGGAATGATATGTTATACCTTGCATCACTGAAACATCCTTCTTCATCTTCCTTCTTCATCTTCGTTTCCTCTTTGTCATCGCCGCTAGTTGCAGTCCTGCAGACGAACACCATGATCAAGAAGCTTTCTCTTTGAAGGTTAGAAATTTGCAGTTCATATAACCTGAAATTAAGAAGCTTTCTCTTTGAAAGATCTCTTGAAGAAACTTAGAATTTGCAGAGAAGATTTGAGAGGTAAATCGAAATGCAAGATTTTAGGGCGATGGGGAGTGGTGGAGGAACAGCAGGAGGTCGGATCTTCGTTGGAGATCAGAGAATACGTCCGCACCCAAATCTAGCTTTGAAATGCCCACGCTGTGATTCGCTGAACACCAAGTTGCCATTTATGCAAAAGCTGTCGAAGGTACTGGACCAAAGGAGGTGTTCTCCGAAACGTACCTGTCGGTGGTGGCTGCCGTAAAACCAAGCGGTCGAAGTCTAAATCTCCTAAGGAGAGGAAATCAACAACCTCGCATTCCAGTAGCGAGAGCTCAAGCCTTACAACCACGACGAACGAAGCTGCTTCTGTACCTTCAAAATCGAGCTCTGCTGTAGCTGCAGCAACAACGGCATGTTTGGTCAATTTTCCTGATTCAACTTTGTTTGTACCTCAGAACCCTAATCTGAACACCAATTTGGAGCCGCCGATGTTGGATAACATCGAGCAAGCGTCGGACGGTGGGATTTTTCTGGAGACGGGGAGTTTTACGAACTTGATGACGGCTTCGAATTCTTCATTTCTGGGATTTAATTTCAACGATATATTTCCATTTCGGTTGCATCAGCAGCAACAACAAGAATAGAAGATGACGAGTTCCATGGCTGAAGAACTGAAGATGCTAGAATTAATAGCTGGGTTTATGGATCACACCGTGCCGATAGATTTGACTGAGATGCAGGGCAGGAACAGCAACGTAGGTGGTGGAAGAGGTTAACGGGATTAGAGTGGGGAACCGGTGGAGATCAAGTTCTCTATGATTTGGGAAGCTCTGTAGATCAGAGTTATTGGAGTACTCAGAATCAATGGACTGACAACAGTCACCCTCTCTACCTCCCCTGAACAGAAAACCTCTCACTTTTTCTAAGAACGAAGAGAGAGAGAGAGAGAGAGAGAGAGAGAGAGAGAGAGAGAGAGAGAGAGAGAGAGATCAAAAACAGGGCATCTGTATAAAGTATTCATTTTACAACCCTTTTATTTTGTTCTTAAGCTTGATCATGGTGTTCCTCTACAAGACTGCAACTAGTGGCGGTGATAAAGGGGAAACGAAGATGAAGAAGGAAGATGAAGAACGAAGACGAAGAAGTTGCAGACGGTGGATTTCTCTCTTCGCCCCCGCTGGTGTCCGACTTTGCTCTAAAACGAAAAAGAGGGGTGAGGTTTGATTTGAGGATTTCAATCTCATTAGAGATGTTTCAGTGATGCAAGGTATAACATATCATTCCATAGAAGATTTGATCGTGACCGTGGGATTCAACTTATCCAAGTGTCACGATTTAAAGGGACGTTGCCATCGTCCTCCCATAATAACTGGGAGGAGACGATGCGGACTCTGTTTATATTCGATGCATGTCACGTGGTGTATCTTTTATCCGATGTCTCACGAAATTCGATCGCAAGAGATACAATCGTGAATGGGAAGTAAAATATCAAATCTCAATTTTGAATATGAAAAACAGATTCGATTAACTAGCGTTTTAGAGAGGAGAGAGAGGGCAGACGGAGGAAGAAGAAAGTTGAGAGAGATCGAGGAAGAAGAAATGCGGAGGAGACAATAGTCTGTGATTGCATCTTCTCCGTAAAAACAATCAAGTAATAATGCAAATCCTAATTCGGTTCCACACCATGGACAGAATAGACAAAATTTGAAACCCTAAGAAACCAAATAATTGCCGAACAGAGCAAAATTTGCAGAAACAACTCTCTGTTCGAGACGAACCGAACTATCAAGCAAAGAAAAAGTATAAAAATCTATTTTGGAACGACACCCCCAACATTGAATGGCTTTACGAACATCTGAATAAAGAGAGAACAAAAAGAATAAAGTTTGATAGTTATTTCAACGAATAACATGGATAGGTCTATCTCAACAGCGACGCCTAGACGGAAGATTGGTGATGAGTTTCTCATCGGTTCCCGATTGGTCTACGAATTTTGGTCATTGAGTAAAGAAATTTTTTTGAAGATACAAGTAACTCTCCTTTCTATTCTGTTATCCTTCTTCTTTTTTGGGGGTTTTCTTGTTCTGTACTCCTACCAATGTGTCTTTTCTTTCCCCCTCTGAATAATCATTTTTGTTTATTCTATTTTCTTGTTGTTGGGTACTTACAGACTTTTGTTCTAAAAGTGAACATTCACTGTGATGGATATAATGCAGAAAATCGATGGAAATTGTGATGGATATAATGCAGAAAATTGATGGTATTTCCTGCTCCTAACATATATTTTCTTTCTCAGAAAAATTTCATTCTATTTTTATTTTTCTTTTTTCTATTTTCTTATCATGAATTATGGTCTTCTCTTCTTTTCTCTGTGGGGGTGTATACCACCACTATTGATTCGGAACAAGGGAAGGTAACAGTTTCAAGAAATGTTGACCCACCTACATTCATAAAGAAACTCGGTCAATCAGGGAAACATGAGCTGTGGGGAGCTCAAAAGGCCAACAATAAGAACCAGTAGAACCAGTTCAAGAACATGCCAAATGAGAATGGCAAAGGCAGCAAGGAGAACAAGTTTCAAAAGGGTGGAGATCTTGCACTCCGCCGCTCTCTCTCTCTTTCTCAACTTTCTTCTTCCTTCCTCCGCTGCGATTTGGAAGCCAAACCCTCCCCTCTGCCCTCTGAATCAAAACCAAAGACTTAGGTCCTCTCTCCTCCGCCTTTCTTCTTCCTCGATCTATTTTCTCCTCCACCTCTCTCTCTCTCTCTCTCTCTCTCTCTCTCAACTTTCTTCTTCCTCCGTCTGCCCTCTCTCTCCTCTCTGAAACACTAGTTAATCAAGTCTGTTTTTCAGATTCAAAATTGAGATTTGATATTTTGCTTCCCATTCATGATTGTATCTCCTGCGATGGGATTTCATGAAACGTCGGATAAAAGATACACCACGTGGCATGCATCGAATATAAGCAGCAACGTCTCCTGCGGATACCCTCGCAGGAGGTGATTTGGATCCTCTATGTCATCTCCCCAATACTCAGAAGCCTGATTTTGTGTTTTTATGGAGACTCGGTTACCGCAGCCTCGACTACTTCAGCTTTTTCACCAATCCTATTATCCTCAATCATATGTTATCGACCCGATAAATACAGTGGGTGGGCTTGCTATTTTCTGGAAGGACACGATTTATGTTTCGATCGTAGTGGCTTCAAATCACCTTATTGATTGTCGACTTGTCGTGGATCGTTGGTGTACCTTTTTGTTGTATTTTATCGATTTTTATTAAATAATATTTTAAAATAAAAATATGTTTTGTTTTGGTTTTTTCGGTATGGAGCTAGTGAAGTGAGGTTAGTGAGATTGGAACTCAAGACCCCTTGGATGGATTAAGTTTGTTAGGATTGGGAGAAGTGCAAACAAGAAGAAAACACAAAGAATTAACATGGTTCAACACCCCATCGTGGGATGTCTATGTCCACCAGAGAAAAGAGAAATTCTTTATTCCCAAGAAATTTCTACAATTTTCTATCTGACAGGCTTAGTTCATTTGTCAGCCTTACAATGCCTTCAGTTCTCCACTGTCCCTTACAACGTTATCTAGGTTTTCTCATACAAAGATTATTTATAAGGAAACCTAGAAATCCTAATTCCACCACAATTATAAGTTTACTCCGTAATGTAATACATTCATACCCTAATACAAATACTACCTTTATAATTGCGTGGACCCCACATAATACAAGACATCAACCCAATAAATCTCCACCTGACTTGGATTCTGCAAACCACTTGAAGAAAATCCGTTGATGTTGATTCTGTAAACTCGTCTCTGTCAAACTGCTACATCTAAACCAACATAGTCTACACCCCGTCCGGATGTCCCGTACAACTTACCACTGTACGATGTGATGTGACTCCATCTCTCCCATTGCTGCAGCATCACCGGAAAGATCATCGTCACTCACAGTCCTCCTGCAATTCCAGTTGCACCTGGAACCCGAGCCTCTCACCACCGCACCTCCAATGCAGACCTTAAGAATCGACTCCTCATCACAGCCCTTTACAACTCCAATTGCACCTAGAACCCAAGCCTCTCACCTTTGCACCTCCAATGCAGACCTAGATATCTGACTCCTTGTCCCAGCCCGCCAGTACTCCTTTGTCCCACGGTGCGACATAAACTGACCATTATGTGTATCGTATCAGAATTTAAACCCGTCGTCAGATCCAACACCCGATCCGACCAAGTCCACTAGGCCACTGAAATCCATTGCCGCTGCACCTGAGTCGAACTCTGCAAATCTCAACTCCATGATCCTTGCTCGCACATACGATGACAGGAAGAATCATCTTTCTAGCCTGAGATTTCCTTCCATCTCTTCTTGACGGCATCTTTTTTCTTTTTTTTTTCTCAAAAGATAATCGTAGAAACAAAAAAAACTTAAAAAAACCACACAATAAGTGTAATCATTACACCTTTTTTTTTTCTATGTTTTCAAACTCTTCTTCCTTTTTTTTTCTTTTTTTTTAATTCTTTAGTCATTCTGAAGGAATATCAAAGAAAAAAACTCAAAAAACTCACCTTTTTTTTTCTTCTTCTTCTTCAAACTACGTACCTCCTTCCTTCTCCTAGATCACTGACTAATCTACTAAATTTGAGCTCTGATACCACTTGTTAGGATTGGGAGGCACGCAAACAAGAAGAAAACACGATGAATTAACGTGGTTCAGCACCCCATCATGGGATGCCTACGTCCACCAGAGAAAAGTGAAATTCTTTATTCCCAAGAAACTTCTACAGCTCTCTACCTGACAGGCTTAGCTCATCTGTCAGCCTTACAGCGCCTTCAGCTCTCCACTGTCAGATGAGAATCCTCTGATAGTCCTTACAGCCTTATTTAGGTTTTCCAAAACAGAGACAATTTATAAGGAAACCTAGAAATCCTAATCCCACCACAATTATAAGTTTATCCCGTACATGTAATAGACTCATACCCTAATACAAATACTACCATTATAATTACGTGGACCCCACAGAATACAAGACATCAACCCAACAAAGTTTTAATTTGATTTCTATTGGGTTAATAATGGTTCAACCCGTTTGACCTGAAATTGTTGGGTTGATAACGGTTCAACCCGTTTGACCAGATTCATTAAAGTGTCTTTATTAGAGATACATCATTTGTTTGTAAAGACATGTTGATTTAAAGGGACACACCCTTCCTCAAGGGATGCCTTGAAAAGACATGTTCTCCTCTATAAATAGAGGAGGAGGAAGCCTAAGAAAGAGTTAAAATAACTAAGTTTTTCTGGATTCTCTCTCTCATTCTCTCTCTTTCTTTGTAAGCACATATCGAGGGTATTCCCCTATGTTTTTTCTGAAACATCGTTATTTTGTTGAATTGCATTATCGTCTTGCATTTGATGTAAGCACAAGTTCGAAGTACTTGAAGGGACGCATTAGACTAGTGCAGGTTTAATGCGGGAAGCGAAGAAGCTGCTTTATTTTGGAGCCATATTTGCATCAAAACCTGGTTGCACCATTGGGGGTAAATTCTGTCTTTAGGACAGTATCTTGTGATACAACCCAGCTTCAAACTCATTATCAATTACAGTCTTCTTCAACAAATCATTGGAAGAATGACATCAGATAAGTGGTTCTCATTTAAAGTTATATTCCTTCATATTCTTACAACAATCTAAAGACAGAAATTTTATGTTTAAACTTTATCTGAGACCCATGACATGAGATTGTTTTATGTTAATTAAGAACTGTGAATGTTCGTGTGAATGGTTACATAAAAGGATGAACTTATTATGATGGCAAGATTCACTGGATAGAAATCCTCTCCCGCCCAGCTTTGGGCAGGAGAGTCGACTGCCTAAGGTGGATTCATGACACCTGGCAATGACTCCATCCAACCATCCCTAATGCAAAGTAATAGGGAAATGGATTGTAAGCTAAAAGCATAGGATTAATGCTCTGATTCAAATTTCAGATTTCAGATTCAACTTTCATTCACCCGTGAAACCCACTCTGCAGCTTTACATCCCGATTTTGAGAGAGAAGAAAGTTTGGGAGAAAGAAAGAAAGAAGAAGGCGAGAAATCATGAAGATAGCAGAAAGTTGGGCGAAAGAAATACTCTGCAAGACGCACCTGCAAGACGATTTCAGAGAGAAGAAAGTTGGGAGAAAGAAAGAAGCAGTTGCACCTCTTTCAGGTACTCTTGTCTTTCATTCACTTGCCTCTTTCCCATTCCTTCTCCTCTACATTCACCCGTGACCTGCAGCTTCACCCATGACTTGTAGCTTCACATCTTCAAGAGAGAAGAAAGTTGGGAGAAAGAAAGATATCGTTTCATCTTCATTTTAGAGAGAAGAAAGCGGAGGAGGAGATCGTGCACCATTGCCATTTCAGGTAATCTCAGAATCCAATCTCAGAGGGGAAAGAGGGCTGAAATCTGAAGAAGGGGGAAGGGGAAAGAAAAAGGGAACTTTTATTAGGGTTCGCTTTGGGTTTTCTACTGAACCTCTGTGCCTGCAACTCTTTGAGATCCAAATGCCCTAATTTTTTCTCAAATCTGGTTGTTCCCAAATCCCTTCCCCATGCTACTCCCACTACGATCGCTGCTACTCCTGCATCCCTTCTGAAGACGAGGTGATTTCTCTATCTTATTTTCTATAATACAACAAATTTTATTTATTTTTCGTTTCAGTTGTTACTACTTTAAATTGATTTTTTTTTGTTCTTGTAAATATGTAACAAGTTTGCAAAGGATGGTGTTCAGTTAATGTTTTATGTTGATGGTTGAAGCCCTTGTTATGTGTTTTTTTTTTTTTTTTTTTTTTTTTGGGGGATTTCATAGTAAATAATGATATTTATTTTTTCTGCAGCACCTCTGTTTTGAAATTTGCTATTTCAAAAAATCACTTTTGGTTTTCTCAAACTGAATACTCTAAAACCCTGTAGTTGCTGAAACTCCAAACTCATTGAAACTGGATATAATCATTGTTACCAGGGCAGTGGTTTCTTTCTAGAATTGATGAAAAGAATGACTGAATTAACATTTTGTTGCAATTTTTTTTTCTTCAGATTAGTGGTTTCTTTTTAAGGAACAATAACACAGCCGTAGTCTACCGATAGCATTGATCCTTGAACCTATAATTCAAGAATTTTGATTTTAGAGATGAAAGTTAGAAGTTTACATCACTGTAGTTTACATGAAGGAGACTTTTAATGTTTAAATACTGAATATCAAACTAATATGTATGTGATGAGTTCTACCAAAACAATTTGACATTAGCTATCAACTTCTGGACACTAGTTAGGTTCTGCATGATAATATTTCTCAGCTTCCATGCTCATTGAATCTCATTTCCTTTTGATATCAATCCTGAAAAATGGCCTAACAAAATAAATTTTTCTAAATATATTAGAAACAGTTTCTTAGTCATGTAATGGTCTTGATTTTTTTCATATTCAATGTGATTGTAGATTTTGTAGTTTAACCTATGGACATTTCATTAAATATATATTTGTAATTCTGTAATTTCATTTAGAAGATGGATCTAAAATGTGAAAAGTGTGGTGCTCCCTGTGTCAAACTCACAACAACCCAAGGTAAAAATGTTGGTAGAAAATAGAAAAAATTTCATCTACACCTAGGGGTGCAAGTTTTAACCTGACGACCCGAACCCGCCCAGGCCCGCCCTGAACCCTGGCAGGGTTGAACCTGGCCCGAACCCTGACAGGGCTGGGTTAGGGTTTAATTTTATACCAACCCTGGCAGGGTTGGGTTGGGTTAGAATTGACCCCCTGGGTTGAACCCGACCCAACCCGACCCTGTATGTATTTGAAAATATTTATATAAATATGTATTTATTTGAATATATATATTATTATTTATTATATATAAAATTATAAACCTAACGCTAAACATAAGTTATACTTCTACCTAAGCCGTAAGCCCTCATCGACCAGATAATCTCATTTTCTTTGGATCTCTCTCTCTCTGTCAAGAAGACGAAGCCCTAACTCCTAAGAAGACGGCGGCACTCGGCAGCCACGGCACCGCACCTTCTCCTCTTCTCTTCTTCATCTCTTCTCCTCTTCTCTTCTTCATCTCTTCTTTTCTTCATCTCTCTCTCAAAGACTCAAACAAAGTCGAGTTTACGAAACCCTAAGAGTAGAGGCGACGCCTTTATCTCTTCTCTTCTTCACCTCTTCTCTCAATCTCTCTCTCTCAAACGAAACCCTAAGAGGGAACGGTGCCTCCTAGACTTTCAATCACTCAATCTCTCTGATTCTTTCGACTCTCGACTCTCTCTCTCTCGGGTCTCTCATGATTTCTCCGATTTTTTGATGTCCTGTAGTTGTAACTTTTAATGTTCTCCTTCATTCCGAATCGGATAGTTGCAGACTTGCAGTTGGTTGTTTGGTCATTCTGACTCTCTCTCTCTCTCTCTCAATCTCTCTGACGGATATCAGGTAAGTTACTTTGGAAAAGTTTAAGATTGCAGTTGGTAGTTCGGTTTTTGCTTGGCTATTTAAACTCAACTACAGAGGTTAGGTGCCTTGGATTGAGTTTATGTTTATTTCTTTATTTATTTGGCTTGATTTTGAATTTTTTACACAGCAGAAGAGAACATAAATGTTATCAGTGGAGTTTTATTTGATGTTTTGGGTTTAGAATATGAAATCAGAATATGCATCTTTTTTACATTATGCATGATCAACAATCATGTTAAAGAAACATCACAGTCAGATTTGTGATTCTACAAACTTGGCCAGATCTGGCCAGATAAATCGAATCTGAAAAATTAAAAGAAATTGATCAAAACATGATTTAAAAAAAAAAAAAAGAATCAACAGAGAGAAAAACTTAGAAGAAACAAAGGAATTATATCAAGAAACTCAAAGCAAATCAAACAAAACCTGAATCTGGAAAATTGAAAGAAAGTGATCAAAACATGATTAAAAAAAATGAAAGAATCGACAAAAATTTTGGTCATTCCTAGATGAGGGATTGCTGAACGGGTGTCTTCCTAGGCATGAAGATGAAGTTCATGGATTGCCTGACATTCCTTTTCCGTTGATGATAAGTTTTCAATTTGGATTGCATTTTGTATGCATTCTTGGAATGTATTCTTACAAATGCATTCTTTAAATAAGGTAAAAAAAGGTCAGGGTTGGACAGGGTTAATCAAGGTCAATCTGACCCTGAATCAGGGTTAATCAGGGTTAACCCGACCCAACCCGGCCCTGTCAGGGTCAATCAGGGCTGGTTAGGGTTAGGCCCAACCCTAACAGGGTCAGGGTTAGGGTTGTATTTTTTTTAACCCTGACAGGGTTGGACAGGGTTAGGGTTGAGCTTAAATAGTCAGGGTTGGGGTTAGGGTTTTGAAAAACCCGGCCCAACCCGGCCCAGTTGCAGCCCTATCTACACCCCATCAAAGATTGTTAATATCATCTACACCCATAAGAATGCCGAAACATCACCTAGGTCTACTTAACTAACAGAAATCACTAAATTTGTTGAAATACAATTTTACCCCTCAGATAAAAATTTTAAAAAAAAAAATTTATGTTCATTTACAAATTTAGCCTTCAAATGTTACTTATCCCTGCTGAGAAATTTCACTCTCTCTCGGGTTCATTCTCACTCAAGCCCTAGTCCCTTCTACGTTGAGAAGAGCTCCCGAATCACCTAAGCATGCTCCCTGCTCCGACGGCAGCATCCCATCTCCGTAATCACCCAAGCTTGCTCCCTCTGCGTTGAGAAGAGGTCCCGAATCACCCAACCTGCTCCCGGTTCGTTGAGAAGAGCTCCCAAACCAGATCCTCCATCCAGGGTCTTCCTTGGTCGATAAGAAGTCGAAGAATGACAAGAGTTCTGCTATTCAGCTCTTGACACACAAATTTCTCCAGAACCCGTAAAATAAGCAAACCAAAAAAGAGAATACGAAAGGTCAACACAATACTCATTCAATAAGAAGCACATAGGATCATTAGAATTATTTGTATGTCGTATATAGACAAGGATATCGAACTAAAATTATTCATCAATTTTTTTGCATTCCCGATTCAACTATCAGGTTAGGGTTTGGGTTTCGTTTCATACCTCATGGAATATTGGGGAAAAAGTATCCCCTTGGTAGTCGAAGAAGAAGAATTTGTGGGGAAGAGGGGATTGAACGAAAAATGAGTTGTAAGAGCTGTATCGAACTAACCGGTCTTACCACTTTGTATCGGGTCTACCTATCATGGTCGAGCCAAGTGGACCAAGCGCATGAAGAAACCACAAAATCAGATATGAAACTTAACTCAAAAACAGTCAAATATGAGTGTGTGATCGCATGCATAAACAGGTATGACCGACCCCACCTCAAAAGAGTCCAACCCATGACTTTTGGTTATGGGGTCGCACATTTTAAAAACATAGGGTCACGGATTCTGCGACCCCATCTGCGACCCCATGAAAACAGTCAGAAACCGAATTTAGGAAACCTTCCTAATCCGAAGGGGGTTCTTTTCTAAACTCATTGGGGCTTATTATGGAGGGTTTTTATCTATAAATAGGACTTCCCTTAGCCTCTTTCACTCCTTCAGAACTCTAATTGAAAGTGAGAGAAAGAGAAGAGAAAGAAGAGAAGGATAATTGAAGAAGAAGACCAAGGAAGAGGAAAGTTCAGAGAAAACTCTGAATCTCAGCAACCTAAGGTATGAACATATCTCCCATGATTTATTAAGAGCCTAGAATAGTTCATGAAGAAGGTAGGATTAGGAGAAACCCAAATCATCCATCCATGGATAAATTCCAAGAAAATCCATGGAAGAATTCATTGTGGACAATGGATAGTGTATAAAATTATAGTTTTGAGCCATAGAATGATATAGGAAGGACCATGATGATAAGCTAAAGGATTCAAACATGAAGGAATGGACTTAAGAGTGAAAGGTAGACCATAACACGTGTGGTAGCACGTAGGGTCACATGATGTCCGACCCCACGAGACCCACATGTTCGACCACATGCCCTCGGGAAGTTTCTAGGGAGGGTATGGTCGCATGTAGGGCCGGAGTATGTTCGACCCCACCCTACGACCCTACACCCTGGGGTTGTAGAAACTAAGACCCCAGGTGCTATCCTACCCTGCGACCCTACACCCTGTGGTCGTAGAAACTGAGACCCCATGTGCTACCCCACCTGCGACCCCTCAGTTTCTGTTGGTTTAAATTAATGGAAATTAATTCTAATATAAAATTTATAATTTTGATAGGTTTCCAAGTGGTCTAAGAGTGAATTACAGAGCTTGAACAATGATCTATTATCGATCAAAGGTGAGGGAACAAGACCTAAACTAATTGGCTAATAATAAACTATTTTTGTTTATTGAGTCCGATGCCATGAATGATTCTATGCTTGTATGCGTGTAATATACATTTAATATGTCATCCAATATTCCTACTATTAATGTTCATGCATATTTAATTCTGTTTATTTATAACATGATGATGATGATGATGCTAGGAATAGGCATGTGAATGTTTGTGTGTGGTTAGTGTACTTGATGCGAGTAGGGCATCAGGGGAAGTGTGATGCGGTGCGGTCCTAAGCACTTTAGCTCTATCTCTACTCAAGTCTTGTCCACTTACATGGTCGTATCGTCATTACCTTAGCAGAACTATTACGTCATAGGGCATCAGGGGAGTTGGTCTCGAACCGTGTAGTCTCTAACTCTATTGGGGGCCTTAGCTCTATCTCTAAGGATGTATTGAGGGATGCTGGGGTGAGGCCTTGGATACACTGTTTGACATTAGGATTGGTTAGTTGCTTGCCCAGTTTGCAGGCCCTCGCCAACAGGGGCTTACGTGTTGGTATAGGTAAGGCATCAGGGGAAGTGTGATGCGGTGCGGTCATAAGCACTTTAGCTCTATCCCTATTCCATGGTGGGATAGATGTGGACGACAATGGTGTTTGATCCATTGGGTGGGCTTACACACCCTGTGTATAGAGGTGCGGTGGCCACCAATCCTTTTTATTGCACATTGTAAACTTATGAACCAGACCAAAGATATGAATTGAATGCATGGATATGTTTGTTGCATTGTTTTGTTTACTCACTGAGAGCTGATCCTCGCGCACTTAATTCTTTTTAGTTTCTGATGTTGCAGGTATCACGATTGAAGATTATGTCAACACGTCAACATATAAACGGGTGGCGGCTATGATGAGCAAGTTATGGAGGACTATTGTGATTCGTTAAGCGAGCGTTTCAACTGTGGATACGCTTAGTGTTTAAATTTCGTAGTTGGATATTTGTAATATGTATTAAATTATGTTTTGATGACTTAGAGATAAATAGAATATTAATTATTTATCATGACTAGACCTCAGTTCATTATCTGTAAGACTTCCGCTATTTACTTTATTATCTCTGATTAATGTGGAATGTGTTTTGGTTTAACATGGTGGGGATAGTCTATTCGAGATCCTGGTTGAACCATTGATTTATTAACGGTTCATCACACCATTCTGGTTGGTGCAGAATTGGGTTGTGATAGCTTGGTATCAGAGCTCTTAGGCCTTGCCCATTAAACTCGAATACTTCCACTAGAGTCCATGAACTGAGTTAGGATAAATTAAAAATTTTAATATAAACACACCATAAGCACCTGTGTTGGTTGAGACAGAACTTAAACAAGACAATAATGTACATATAAAAGGTGAAACCAAATATATACACAGACAGAAAAAGAAAATCTAAATGTATCCTGATAAACAAATAATATAGGGTTGATCTATAAGTAGGATAGCTGCCTGAGTATACAAAGGATATAATATAGTAACAAGAAGGAAGCATCTACAAAACAAAAAAAATTAGAATACCGAGTTGGTACTCACAAGATGTGAAACTCGATGTATGACAGAAGAAGAAGAAAACTGGCTAGTAACGCCTAAATCCCTGTAGAGGTAAAGGGAAAGATCTTGGGCTAAATCCAACAGAGATAGGAGAATAATGGCCATACATTAATAATAAGAGTAACTACAAGAAGATAAATCTATACTCCTGGGTGACGTGGAGACTCAGAGTGAGATCTACCACAAGCTGATCCATTGCCCGCTGAGCATTAAGAAGATGTTGTAACTTGACCCCACCACTATCATGGTCAAGAATGGGTAAGGAAAACTCATCTGAGCAGATGCTAAATAATGATGATCAAATTGGAACAAACCAAAGGAGGTGAACAATCAGACAACTCCAGCCAATCTACCTGGACTACCAAGTGCCTTGTCTACGGTTGTAATAAGCTTGGCCTCACAAAATACAAGAGCAACAACAGATGAGACCGACTATGCAAGTTGCTATGTGAATCACTATCCAAGTTGCCAATGCTACACCAACACCTCCGGGTCAAACCAAGTACGGTATCGATTGGTAGCAACACTATACCCCCATCACCTGTTAGCTATAACACAGTGCCTACCATACAACAAGTCCCAGTAATACACACCCCAGTGCAAAAGCTTGGTGCACAACAAGTAGTGTATCAAGGTGGTTACCCTTATCAGTCACCGATATATGGGATAGCTGCATCATGGCAGAATGATCCGACCAAGGTTGAGGAATATTTTCTAAAGATGAAGCCTCAAACGTTTTCAACAAAGGATCAAATCTATTGTGACCATATAACTAGATAGGTTACATAGGATGCGGTGCATTATTGATTTACTCTTATGATTATAGAGGATGCACATACATGATTTTAAATTCTCGTGTCTTGGCAAGATACCTTCTTGATTCAACCTGTCAATTGGAGTTATAGATATTGTTTCTTTAGTATTAGTCCTGATTATACCAATCTGAGCCACTCTTATGATTGACAACATGAACAGAGATATGAACTAAATGAACAGTAAATGTTTAATCATGTGAGCGTACATCTTTCGATTTATACCTGATTTATTGATGTACCAAAACTTCTCCAAATTTACTTCTGTAGTACCTTGACCAATGGCATTATATACTTGATAGAACCTATAACCATGAGGTTGAGAACTGTAAAACCTCTACTTTCATGTATTTGGACCACCGTGTAACTTAATGATCTTTGGATGTCGGTTGGATTACCATAGATTTACTCCTGATCCTTTAAACTTAAGTCACTAGATAAAACAAGTGTCCTTCATCATACTGAATTCGAAAGAAGTAAATGAATTACTTTTGGACAAACATTCTGACTTTCACATTCTCAAGATGTCTAGTTAATAAGGAATTATGGGAAGATTCTATAGCCAAGGAACCTCAGATGAAGTAATGGAGAATCTATTTTGAGATTTCTAAATGGATGGATATGAGTCATGTCTATAAAAGAGTGCATGAGTAAAAAGTGAGAACTATCAAGAGTAACTAGGAAAGAGTAGATAGCACTCAAGTAAAGTTAAAGATGATTATATCGGTATGAAGTTGACAATGCAGGAGATTCTAAAGGCGGATCTAAGAGTGGATATAATGATGAAATAAAAAATGATGGTATGGATAGTACTGGTATAACACAACTACTATAGAGTTATGCCAATGTCAAGTGAGATGATTGAGTAAAGACCAAAAGAGTTTGGCTGAATTAATGAATTTATAAGCATATACCCTAATCCTTAGAGGTAGACTTGGGATATAAAGTAACAATCATAAGATATTTTTTGAGATATATGAAAGAGAGATCAGGGTAGAACAGCAAGGATAAAAGAAATATATGCTAATGAGTTTTTCAAAATATGAGATTTAAGCGATAGTCTTTGAAAAACTAAGAGATGAAGGAACTAGAAAAGCTCTTAAGACCTTTAAATCAGATTTTTCTAGTTCAAGCCCTTTTGGACTAGATGTTGTAATGGATGAGTGTTATGAACAATGATCGAATCATATGGACGGACATAATTTGGATGCAACCTAAATCGACTTGAGATGGCAGAATTCGACATCATCTTGGGAATAGACTGGTTGTCTCAACACTCTACAAAGTTGTTATGTGTATAGAAGAGGTTATCAATCAAGAATAAAGACGACATATAATTTAGTTTTATTGAAAGCATGTTGTCTAAGAAGTGAAAGTTGATCCTCTATATGCTAAAGGCGAAGAGATGCTTTGAAAGAAAGGAGTTAGATATATGGTATCTGTGGTATACGTTACCAAAGAGGCACAACAGATGGAAGATATTGATGTGATGCATAAATTCCCTGATGTGTTTCTAGGAGACTTACTTGGGTTGTTACCTGATTGTGCAATCGAGTTCGTTATCGACTTGTTACCAAGGACGATACCTGTGTCAAAGGCACCTATAGAGTAGCTCCTATGGAGTTGAAGGGATTGAGACTCAACTATGGGAGTTATTAGACTGAGGTTTAATCCAGTCTAGTATACCACCTGGGAAGCATTAGTGTGGCCCATAAAGAAGAAGGATGGTAGTGTTCATCTGTGTAGAGACTACCGGGAACTAAACAAGCTCATGATCAAGAATCGATATCTACTACCTCAGACCGATGACTTGTTTAAACAGTTGCAAGGAGCAAAGATATTTTCTAAGATTGACCTTGGATGGAGTATCATCAAATGAAGAATTTGGACAGCAATATCTCGAAGATAGTTTTTAGAATCGGGATTAGACATTATGAGTTCCTGATTATGACGTTTGGATTAACCAATGCCCTTACATCTTTTATGGAGCTGATGAACTAGGTGTTTCATGATATGTTGGACACGTCAGTCATAGTTCCATAGACTATATATTGTTGGTTTATTCCAAAGATGAAGAAAGTCTTGTAAAGGACCTTAGAGCACCCTTACAATGGCGGAGATTGGGGAAGTTTTATGCCAAGTTAATGAAGTGTGAGTTTTGATTAAACAAAGTGATCTTCTTAGATCATGTAGCATCATAAAAAGGGATTAAAGTGGACCCTATTAAGATAGAATTAATCATATGGTGAGAAACACCTAAAGGATATTGCGAAGATCAGAAGTTTCTTGGGTTTAGCTGGTTATTACAGACGATTTGTGGAGGACCACTCTAAGATCGTAAAACCTCTTACCAAGCTAACCAGGAAGGGAGAGAAGTTTAATTAGACTGACAAGTGTGAAGAATGTTTCCAGATTCTAATATAAGGTTGATATCAACTCCCATCTTGATCGTTCTGATACTAGGGAAACCTTTTATCCTATACATCGAAGCTTTCGGATTGGATCTAGGATGCGGGTTGATGCAAGGTAAATAAGCGATTGCATATGCTTCAAGATAACTGAAAGAGCATGAAAAGAATCACCCAACTCATGATTTGGAGTTAGCAACTGTGATTCATGCAATCAAGACATGGAGATATTACCTATATAGAGAAGAATTTCAGATTGAATTGGATTACAAGAGTCTTATTTATCTCTTCACCCAGAAAGAGTTGAACAGGAAGCTAAGGAGATGTTGGAACTCCTGAAGGATTAAGACCGTGATATTCAATGTCACTGGAGCAAGGCTAATGTAGTAGCTAAGGCAATAAACAAAAAGGGAATTATGAAGTCCGAGGAAGGACCCAGTATAAATGCTGCCTTATGTTTCACATCAACAAATTCAGATTAGAGGAATAGTAACATATAATAGAAACTCGTGATGATCCAATTGAGTGAGAACTTATGGATGAACTTATGGAGCAATAGTTCATCGGCTGCGCTTGTGGCATTAAAGATCATCTCTGAATTGATGGATGACGTAAAGGTAGTAATTTTGTTAGATCTATATCTAAGAACGGTGCAAGAAGATTTAGAGAAAGAAAAACCTAACTCTGACTTACTTTGGATGCAGAGACGGTACACAGATACAGAGATAGATTTTGAATACCTGAAGGTAAAGACTCTGATATCATGAAGAGGATAATGATAAGAACCCATTGTACTCAATATTTAGGACATCCTAAAGTACCTCAGAGACTACACGGTCTGAGAACACCTCCCCTGATGCCCTACGACATAACAATTCTGCTAAGGTAATGGCTATACGACGATGTTAGTGGGCAAGACTTAAGTAGATATAGAGCTAGAGTCTAGTGACGAGGTCAGAGACCACCATACCATGTCCTCCCCCTGATGCTCCACTAGCATCTAACACACCAGCCACACACATACAATTACAGGCCTATTCCTAGCATCATCATCATCATGTAATAAATAAACAGAATTAAATATGCATGAGCAGTAATAGTAGGAATATTGGATGACATGTGAGATGCACATTACGAGCATACATGCATAGAATCAATCATGGCATTGGACTCAATAAAAATAAAGTAGTTTGTTATTATCTAATTAGTTTAGGTCTTGTTTCCTCACCTGTTAGCAATACTCGATCTCCTTCCAAGCCTTAAAATTCTCTTTTAATTAATTTAACAACCTCAAAGTTATATGAATTTAAATTAGGGTTCATATATAACATGTTACAATCATAGAAAATCGAAACAGAGCACTGATAGGTGTCTGATTGGTACTATGGTCTCATACTGTGTCGACCTTACTGCCTACGGTCGATACCCTACGGTCGCATATGGTGCGACCGTAGCTGCGACCTTTGGATTTCTGATCACAGACTACATGTAATTCGAGTTTTTCCTGGGTCAAGTCCTCTGTTCTTCAATTGGGTTTGTCCTAAGGTCATCCTATGGCCATCATTAGTAGTTTCTTATCAACCCTAATCATCAAACTCATCCTTCATGGTTATCCTTGGGATTTTCTCAAGGAATCACATAGATCATAATAGGTTGATATCTTCTATCCTCCATAGAAGTCTTATTCCATAGAGTTTACCCTAGAGCATCATAACCTTTCCGGGGGGAGAGCCACTCTCCCAACCCTCAAACTTCTCCTTAGCCTTTCTTCTTCTCCTTCCTTCCTCTCTCCCCCCCCAGGGTCTAATGTTCTAAAAGAGTGAAAAACACTATGGGAGCTGGCCATGGCCGAAGTCGTTACCTTAACCGCAAGGAGAGGGATGCCGAAGGCAGGGCTAGTGACTGGAGTGAAGTCGAAACAAGGTAGCCGTACTGGAAGGTGCGGCTGGATCACCTCCTTTTCAGGGAGAGCTAATGCTTGTTGGGTATTTTGGTTTGACACTGCTTCACACCCAAAAAGGCTGAGGAACGTCCTTTATATAGAAGAAAACTCTCCATATAGAGTCCTCTTTCAATTAGGAAAGAAAGCCCTTAGTTTAGAAAAGTTTCCAAAACTCGAAGTCTGATCTGGGGTCTCACGAACGATCGCTACGGTCACAGAACCCATTGACCGTGGAGTCGAAATCATCGACCGTAGGGTCCTAGATCCGTGATCTTCATTCTTACGATATGGTCGATCATACTTATCCAGGTATCCGACCATATGCATATAGTTTTGGATGTTGAATCGATTTTTATACCTGGTTTGTGATCCATCTTCACACGCTCGGTCCACTTGGTCCAGGAATGATGGGAAGACCTGGTACGATACAGTTAAATCGGGTTAGTGGAGTGTGGGTCTTACAACTCCCCCCCCCCCTCTCTTATATAAATTTTGTCCTCGAAATTTGCACATACCTTCCGAGTCGAATAGGTGAGGATATTGCTTCGCATAGCATTCTCTTCTTCTCATGTGATTTCTTCTACACCTTGGCTTCTCCAAGTAACCTTCACATAGTAGATGTCGCGGTTACGTAGACGTTGCACCTTCCGACTAGTAATTTCAAAAGGTACCACTTCGAATGTTAAATCTTCAATTAAATCCGGTGGATCCGCTGTTACACGTGTGTTGGATCTCTGACGTAATTCTTCAATTATGAGACATGGAATACATCATGTACACTAGACATTGATGGTGGTAGTGCTAACTAATATGCTCCCTTTCCACATCTAGCTAGAACTTCATAAGGCCCAATATATCTGGGACACAATTTTTCCTTCTGTCCGAACCGTTTTAAACTATGCATAGGAGATATTTTCAGAAATACCTTATCACCTATGGTAAATTCGAGATCTCTACATCGATTGTCGGCATATTGCTTCTGACGGTTCTGAGCTGTTCGGACCCTTTCCTTGATAATGTCGACCACTCGACGTCTCCTCAACAAACTCTGGTCCAGCAATACTCCGTTCTCCAACTTTGTTCTAAAATAAAGGAGTTCGATACTTCCTACCACACAGTGCTTCATAGGGTGACATCTGTATAGTCGCTTGATAGCTTTTGTTATAAGCAAACTCAATCAATGGTAATTTTTCATCCCATGATCCTTTGAAATCAATTACGTAAGCTCGGAGCATATCTTCTAAAATCTGAATGGTACGTTCTGACTGTCCATCGGCTTGAGGATAGAATGCAGTACTAAACTTCAACATTGTACCCATAGCCTTCTGTAATCATTTCCAAAACCTTAAAGTAAAACGTGCATCTCTATCGGACACAATGTTTTCAGGTACACCATGCAATCTGATATTATTATCCACATACAGCTTAGCTAACCTCTCTAGGGTATACTAAGGTCGTTTAGCTATGAAACGAGTTATCTTAGTCAAATGATCTACAATCACCCAGACCACGTCAACTACTCGGGGAGTCAATGGTAATCCGGTGACGAAGTCCATAGTGATGCAGCCCCATTTCCATGTCTGTTCTGGCAGTGGCTACAACAATCCTGCAGGTCTTTACCTTTCATCCTTTACCTACTGACAATTCAAGCATTGAGACACAAATTTAACTACATCTGCTTTCATTCCTCTCCATCAATATAGTTTCTTCAGATCATGATACATCTTTGTACTTCCAGGATGTACCGAATAAGCAGTGGTGTGGGCTTCCTTCATTAGTCTGTGTCTAATATCTAAGTCTTCATTTTCAGGAACACATACTCTCCCTTTGTATCTTATTACTTTCTCAGAATCCAAGGTAAAGTCAGGATTAGTCCTACCTTTTTCAAGGTCTTCTTGCACCTTTCTCAAATAAGGGTCTGATTTAATAGCTGGCTTCACCTCGTCTATCAGATCAGGTACAATCTTCAATGTAGCAAACATGTTTAAAAATAGATGAATAAACCCTTGGTCAGTTGATTCATTCGAAATATCAATCACAAACTGCTCGTTATAGTAATCAAATACTCTTCCTGTGACACACACTACAACATTTGTACTAGCTTCTTCTTGGGATTTTATCATAGCTTTCCTGCTTAGTGCATCAACAACTACATTAGCTTTTCCTGGATGATACTGGATATCACAATCATAATCCTTCAGTAATTCCAGCCATCTTCTCTGTCTCATGTTCAACTCCTTCTGATTAAAAAGGTATGTGAGACTCTTATGATCTGATTTAATCTGAAATTTCTCTCCATACAAATAATGTCTCCATTTCTTGACAGCATGTACCACTGCTGCTAACTCTAAGTCATGAGTGGAATAGTTCTTCTCATGTGTCTTCAGTTGTGTTGAGGCATATGCAATTACTTGTTCTCCTTGCATAAGCACACATCCCAAACCTAACCCAGACGCATCGATGTACAAGGTAAATGGTTGTCCTGGAATCGAAATGGTCAAGATGGGAGCTAATATCAATCTAGCCTTTAATGTTTGAAAACACTCTTCACATTTGTCTGTCCAAACAAATTTTTCTCCTTTCTTTGTCAGGCTAGTGAGAGGTACGGCGATTCTAGAGTAATCTTCCACGAATCTTCGATAGTAACCAGTTAAACCTAAGAAACTTCTAATTTTTGCAACATCCTTAGGTGCTCCCCATTTCACAATGGCTTCAATCTTGCTAAGATCAACTTTAATTCCTTCAGCGGATACTACATGGCCTAAGAAAGCGACTTCATTCAACTAGAACTCACACTTAGTAAATTTTGCGTAAAGCTTCTCTTTTCTTAGTCGTTGCAAAGCGGCTCTTAGATTTGTGACATGAGTTTCTTTGTCCTGGGAGTATACTAGTATGTCGTCAATGAATACGATGACAGAAGTATCCAACATATCGTGGAATACTCGATTCATGAGTTCCATAAAAGTTACGGGTGCGTTAGTCAATCGAAAAGACATGACTAAAAATTCATAATGTCCATATCTGGTTCTGAATGCTGTCTTCGGAATATCACCTTCCTTAATTTTCAACTGATGGTATCCTGACCAAAAATCAATTTTGGAGAACACTTTGGCATCTTGCAACTGACTAATCCTAATGCCAAACAGTGTATCCAAGGCCTCACTCCAGCATCCCTCAATAGATCCATAGAGATAGAGCTAAGGCCCCCCAGCAAAGCCAGAGACTACACAGTCTGAGACCACCTCCCCTGATGGCCTATGACATAACAGTTCTGCTAAGGTAATGGCGATACGATGATATTAGTGGGCAAGACTTGAGTAGAGATAGAGCTAGAGTCTAGTAATGAGGTCAGAGACTACCATGCCATGTCCTCCCCTTGATGCTCCACTAGCATCCAACACACCAACCACACACATACAATCACATGCCTATTCCTAGCATCATCATCATCATGTTATAAATAAACAGAATTAAATATGCATGACCAGTAATTGCAAGAATATTGGATGACATGTGAGATGCATATTACGAGCATACACACATAGAATCAACCATGGCATTGGACTCAATAAAAATAAAGCAGTTTGTTATTATCCAATTAGTTTAGGTCTTGTTTCCTCACCTGTTAGCAATACTCGATCTCCTTCTAAGCCTTGAAATTCTCTTTCAATCAATTTAACAACCTAAAATTTATATGAATTTAAGTTAGGGTTCATATGTAACATGTTGTAGTAGTCAAAAATCGAAACAAAGCACTGATAGGTGTCTGATTGGTACTATGGTCTCATATTGTGTCAACCTTACTGTCTACGGTCGATACCCTACAGTCGCATATGGTGCGACCGTAGCTGCGACCTTGAGATTTTTGGTCATATACTACATGTAATTCGAGTTCTTCCTGGGTCAAATCCTCTGCTCTTCAATTGGATTTATCCTAAGGTCATCCTATGGCCATCATTAGTAGTTTATTATCAACCCTAATCATCAAACTCATCCCTCATGGTTATCCTTGGGATTTTCTCAAGGAATCACATAGATCATAATAGATTGATATCTTCTATCCTCCATAGAAGTCTTATTCCATAGAGTTTACATCTCCAGATATTCGGTTCATACCTTTGCTTGTGATAGAGAGCCAATCTCTTCTCAGTAAATTCCTCTCCTTAGCCTTTTCTTCTTCTCCTTCTCTTCCTTCTCTTCTCTTCTCTCTCTAGGGTCTACTAATGTTCTAAAAGAGTGAAAAAGACTGAGGGACGTCCTTTATATAGAAGAAAACTCTCCATATAGAGTCCTCTTTCAATTAGGAAAGAAATCTTTTAGTTTAAAAAAGTTTCCAAAACTCGGAGTCTGATCTGGGTCTCACGGACGATGGCTAAGGTCGCAGAACCCGTCGATCGTGGGGTCAAAATCATCAATCGTAGGGTCCTGGATCCGTGGTCTTCATTCTTACCATATGGTCGACCATACCTATCCAGGTATCCAACCATATGCATACAGTTTTGGGTGTTGAGTCTATTTTTATACTTGGTTTGCATCTTCACATGCTCGGTGCACTTGGCCCAGGAATGATGGGAAGACCTGGCACGACACAGTTAAACCGGGTTAGTGGAGTGCGGGTCTTACATGCACTCCATTAATCGGTCTAACCTGATTAACGTGTTGTAACAAGTCTTCCCATCATAACCGGGTTGGACGAACCAACCAGATGACGGAACCATAAAGGTAGGTACAGAAAACTGACAACCCTAAGCTTGTCTAGTATGCATATTAGGTGATCGGACATGCGACCAGTTAGAAATAAAATAGAGTCCAAGTTTAGGAATGTTTCCTAGTTTAGTGAGAGTGCACTCCTAATTGGGAGAGGACTCTAATAGAAGGTTACTCTCTATATAAGGGATGTGCCTCCACCTTCTCTCACTCTTTTGTCCATCACAAACCCTAAAATTTAGAGAATGAGTTAAAAAGGAGGCTTGGAGAAGAAGAAGGCTCTGGAGAAGGAAGAAGGAAAAGAAGAACTCACCGTCAGTTTCCAGTAGCCATCGTCAAGAGACCCACGGTAAGTTCCTAGTCTCTAGTTCTAGTATCTACATGTATGACAATGAATGTGAGGTTGGACTCATAGCCATCAGAGACGGTGATCTAATTTCACTATTATATGAATCGTATAATGAAGACCAACAAGGGTGTGTAGACCTAAAGTTGTAGCAGAAACCCTAATCCTATCATGTTCTTGACCATAGAGTGGTTAGGGTAAACCCTAGAATGAGCCGAAGAATTGACTCTGAAGGAAGTCAGACTGAAAGACAGCCTGAAGGATGCCTTGAAGGTTGTCCGATCTGGTTGTCCGAAAGCACCTAGTGTGGGACCGGACAACCTACTAGACCCTCTTGGGAATCATCTCAGGGTTGTCCAGTATGGTGTCTGGTCGGACAATATACCATACCAGACAGTCGATCGAACAATGTCCGAAAGGACTATTTGCTAGTCCAAATAGTGAGTTTGACCACTATAAAATTATTGGAACAGAACCCTAACTTAACTCTGCTGATTGTTTAGGATTTCAAATCAACTCAAGCTATTTCCAAGGTCTTAAAAAAGAGTAAACATCACTGAACAGGTAAGGGACAAGACCCCAAACTAACTATTTAATAATAAGCTACCTTGTGTATGTTGATTTGCTTGTTTATGCATATAACATGTCATCCAATATCTATTATATATTGTTCATATATTTTTTTTATGATGATGATGATGAGGATAGACTTGTGTTTATATGTGGTTGGTGTATTGAGTAGGGAGAGGTTGGAGCCTTAAACCATTCCCCATACTGACATCATCGTATCGTTGTTACCTTAGCGTGCTTAGTACATTGCAGGGTATCAGGAGGAGTGCTTATGGTGTTAGCCATAGCCTTACCATTACACTTTATCTCTACCTCTGTTCTGTGTTAAAGGATGCTGGGGTAAGGTATTGGATACACTTTATTGACATCTAAGATTGGTTACTGACAAACCCAGTTTGCAAGCCCTAGCCAATAGGGGCATACGTGCTGGTACAGGTAAGGTATCAGGGGGGTGCTGATGGTTTGGTTGTAGCCTACCATTGGGCTCTAGCTCTATCTCTGTCTTGTAGTGAGTATTGTGGGCGACAGTGGTTTTGATTGGAGCCTGACCATTGGGTGTGCTCACACTCTCGTGTACGAAGATGTAGTTATAGTTTATCCTTACCATAGCACATTGCTAACTTAAACCAGATCAAATAATTGAATGCCACATCATGCATATTGCTTGCTGCATGTTTTATTTTTCACTGAGCTAAGTTATGAGCTCACCCCATGATATCTTTTTTTTTATTTTCTAATGATCTAGGCTATATTGTGGACGACTACATCATTGCACCTTCTATTGGAAGAGTAGCGGCTATGGATGTGCATATAATGGAGAACGTGCATGACTCGTCATGCGAATATCTCTATTGTGTCTAGCTTTAGGGTTTATTTTTGTATTTGGGTCTATGAGTTTGTAATAGATATTTTAATTATGTTTTGGTCATTGAATAACTAAATTAATATTTATCCATCACTGTAGTTCTCAATTCATTATTAATAAAGACTTCTGTTATTATTTATTAAACTCTGATTATGGTTTGATGTGATGGTTTGATTGTTGGCACGGTCCTATGTGATCTTGGCTTGACACATGGTTTGTTAGCAGTTCATTTACACTTCTGGTTCAACCAGAATTAGGGTGTGACATCCAAAAAGGAAGAGAACTGAGGAGGTGGAGATACTAGCGGCCATGATTTGGGGAGTGGTTAGGTGGCTTTGGCACTGGTAGATGGTGATAGAGGTCATGGATTCTATGGGCTGGACGGGTATGGGGATCCCCAAGAGGAAGCCCGTGATTTTATCGGTCAATCCTAAGATTGAAGGCAAGAATGTCTTTTACTGGTTTCAGATTAAGAACAAGAAGGTTCCTCCAACATTTTTGAGATTTTGTTTATTTTTTTTCTTCTCTACAAATATACAATATTTTCTCAAGGACAAGATTTTTCTTTTATAGATTCATTCATACGGTACAATAATTAGGTCTAATTGTTTAAAATCTATCTGAAACTTGGTTTTGATTGTTTGGATAAAGTCATCTCTGATTCTCCATAATATCAAGTAGCAAATATTTTAAAATTCCATTTGTAGAACAAGTTTTTCCTTCATACTACCTCACCCACAACAGCTAGAGAACACTTGTGGGGGATGAGGAAGAGAACAATGACAAAGCAGGTGCAGCAATGGCAGAAGCACAACAGACAGTAGGAAAGACATGAGCTTGCAGAGAGGGAGATCTTGCATGGAAAGGGAAGATGGCGGAACCATTAAACTATAGTAGGAAGAAGAATAGAGAAGAGCAGGGAAACTAACGAATGAATGAAAAATACCAAGAGTCGGGGAGAGGACAGAGGGAGAGAGAGATGTTAGAGCAAATGTAATGAAAAAAATATTAATTTTACTATTTTCCATGACATATGTTCATTAACACATGCGCAAAAACAGCCAAAAAAGAGTTCTTGGCCAAAAATTAAAAGAAGATCAAAGACCTATTTTTTATTTTGGACTTATTTTCAATTTTTTTTTTCATTAATAGCGTCCAAACATGATACCAAACCCCTTTAAAAACTAAAAATAGAAATAAAAAAAGAATCCAAAGATGGGAAACCACAAAAGGGAGAGAGTAAGGGTGTCAAATGAAACGATTCCCAATCATTTGGACAAAAAGAAAGAAAAGAAGAAAGTCTTGAATCTTTAGCAAAATCTATATATTCATAATAGATCCATAATAAAATTGAATAAATGTCTATGGAGGATTAGTTTTGGTCCTAAGGGAGCTATTCCAAAACTGCTATTCCAAAACTGTCTCATTTACTAATCAATCCCAAAAATGGGATAAGCTTTCTTTCATAAGTGATGTTTTTCATAAGTATGAAAAGCTTTCTTTCATATAAATAACGTTTTTTTTTTTTTTCATAAGTATGAAAAACTTTCTTTCATAAATATTGCCCAAAACTGTTAATGAAACGGAACAAGACCATCCTATGCTTAATCAACTTCAGCAGACAACATAGTATAGTAGAACATATGCAAAAGTTCGTTGTAAAATTGGATTAAAATCAGAGCATCTAGATCAAAGGAAAAGTATTTATATCTGTATCATGCATCCAGATTATTGAATTGATGCTCTTATATAGTCCATATCTGATGTAAATCAATCTATTAATGTCTAAATCTATTAGTCCCCAATGGAAAATACAAAGAATATTACTCACGCCTCATTTACTCTTGTACACTTCCATTTTCTTTTATGAAAAAATAACTATATACAAAATACACATGTAAATAATACATATAACGATGAACCTCGGATGACACTGAGAGGGGGGTGAATCAGTGTAAAAACTTTCTCCCAGACTTTTCCTTACTACCTAGAATTGATGGAAACCCACACTATCATACACACACAAACGTATGCAAATCTACCTCACTACTACTCAGTGGCTAGGTCTACCAAATTTGCACACCCATCCTGCAATTCATTCCATGCACTTCACAATGTACAGGAAAGTAAAACAATCAATAACACAAGGATATTATGTAGTTCACCCCCACAATGTGTGATAGCTAGTCCACAGAGTAATGCCCAATGGGCGCTGTATATATTCAATACATTGCATTTAGTCTTTTACATGACAAGGATAATAACCTTGTGTTTTCCCAGCATATAACTAAGAGGGCATAACAATGCTAGGATTCGGGCAATGATAACTACCAGTGTCCAGCAACCACTGAATACAAATTTTAAATAAGTTTTTGGGGCTTATAACAATGTCCTACAATGAACCCAAAGCTAGCTAGGTATTCAACATTCACACGTAACTAACATACAATGATCTCCCAAACTAGCTAGGCATTCAATAATTTCTACCTATGTTAGCATACAATTTATTGAAAGCAATGAACAGATAAAGAGTTGAGAAAATCTAACAACCAATGATTTTGAATAGCCAAAGATATCTTTGGAGCTCCACACTGCTCTTAGGAACCTTCAGCAACTTCCAATGTTGGTAGAACTTGATTCTCCAAGCACACCCTTACTCACAAGTATTCATTCTCCTTCTCACAACCCAACAATCACCATTGATGTACAATAATAGCTCCACTAACCTCTCATAAGCATTCAAGACTCCATTAATGAGCAATGGAGAAGTTGGTTGGTGATTCAAAGCCTAAAAACCGTAAAACCCTCTTCTTCTCTCTTGTAAACTCTTCTTTACGATTTTTTGCTCAATACCAACTCAGTTTCATGTTCTTAGATTGAAGAAGATTCGATTTGGACTTCAAACGATCATGATCTGATCAAAAAAGTATGGGCCAACCAAATTATTCCAAAATGCATCTTTCAGATTTTACGATGCACCCACGAAGCACGGAATCCACGCCACTGCTAACACAACAGGCGCTGTGTTGAGTTCTCATTGATTGAATAATGATGGGATTTCATAATGGCCGTTCAATCTGCTAGATCACGTCATGCGCAATTGGTGCTGAAGATGGCCATTGGATCTAAATTCTCCGCCACTATTGCAACGTACGCGCGTAGTACGAAATCAACCGATAGGCTTCATACTTCATGATTCATAGTTATAAATCGCGCCTGGCCAATAGTAATTCTCGCACGAGAATCATGACGCGACTGCTGCAAATACACTGTAGCCGGCTTAATTGAAATCCGTCAGATCGAGATCTGACCTTCGTGGCTCTTATCTCATCGTTGATATCGAACCCTTGCTTTGTAGAATGCCAAAAATGCCCCTTACGACTTGTCAAATGGCCTCTGTAATTGGTGTGTTTTACATAATCCATATCTCAGAGAATTTTGGCCGAGAGCACACTCTCTCTCTCCTGGAAAATTTTCGAGTAGATGGTGTGCAGCGTGTGGGAGGCCTATGGGCATGCACGAGGGCCTGCTGCTTGGCTAAGGCTGGCTTACGGCCCTGCTGCGGGGCTGTGGCTGCCTTGCCGCCCTGCTGCGGGGCTGTGGCTGCCTGGGTGGCTTGCAGCCCTGCTTGCGAGCTTGCTTGTGGGGCTGTGGCTTCCTTGGTGGCCTACAGCTTGCTGTGGCTACCCATGGCATGCGACATGGCTATGGGGGGGCCTTGCTGCCTGTGGCTATGCTGCGGTGCCTTGCATGCATGGCATGTCTGCTGTGCTATCGGCATGGCCTGCTACCAGGTGCCGTGGCTGGCTGCCATGGTAGCATGCCACCTCACCCATGGGTCCCACCCACAGTCTCTGTCCTCCTTATTTCTTCAGCTTTTCTCTCTTCCTTCTATGATTGTCACATCGCCACATCAACTATGATTGCCACGCAATCAATAGGACCCATTATGGGACTCTCCATTTTCTCTCTCCTCTTTTTATCAACACACATTCTCTCTCATCAAGGTTGGCCCAGTTACCAATAATTACAATACATAGTCCAACATATAATAACTAAAAGAGAAGATGAAAAAGAGTTTATATATGCATCCTTAGGGATAGGGATGTTAAATGGTTCCTAATGGGTTCCGGTTCGTACCGGTTCCCTATTGGGCTTCTAGAACCTTTCTGTACCAATTAGTAATTGGTACCAAAACTAACTCCCAGAACAATCCCATTTAATAATAGGATGGGATCGTTTAGGTTTTAACTAATGGTTTTGGGATGGTTCCCAGTTCTTGGCCCAAATTGACACCCTTAGGAGAGAGTGTGGGGCTCTGATGCTAGTGCTTGTGATTCAAGCAACCTTGGAATGAGAAATTGGCATCTGAATGGAAATTTGAAGAACCCCCCTTCTCTCTCTCCCTCTCTCTCTCTCTCTCTCTGTCTGTCTCTCTCCCCCCCCCCCCAAGGTAAGAGAGGTTCAACGGTCCAACTACAACAATTGACTCGGACCCGAGACGGCTTGTGCTTGCCCATTCTTGTGCATAAAAAATTAATTTTTAAAAACATTAAATATTTTAAACCTAGTATGTAGGGCCGCAACAGGGCCGGGTTGGACCGGGTTTTTCAAAACTCTAACCCTAACCCTGACTATTTAAACTTAACCCTAACACAATCCAACCCTGTAAGGGTCAGAAAATGTACAACCCTAATCCTGACCCTGGTAGGGTTGGACCTAACCCTAACCTACCCTGATTGACCCTGACAGGGCCGAGTTGGGCCGGGTTAATCTTGATTAACCTTGATTTAGGGTCAGATTGACCGTGATTGGCCTTGAAATATACAAGAAATTGTCAAATAATATACATATAACAATTATAACTTAAAGAAATAACAAGCACAAATATATATATATATATATATATATATATATATATATATATATATATATATATATATATATATTTATATATATGGTCGGGCTGGGCCGGGCTGGGCTCAACCCAGGGGTTCAACCCTAAACTAACCCAACCCTGCTAAGATTGATCAAAATTTGAGTCCTAACCTAGCCCTACCAGGGTTTAGGCCGGGTTCAACCCTGCCAGAGTTCAAGAAGGATTTGAACGGGTTTAGGTTGTCAAGGTAAAACTTGCACCCTTACTATTATGTGTTTTCTAAAACGTTAGATACCTTATAAATAAATCTCCAGCGTGGCACTTGCCTCAAGAACCCAGGGCTACATGAACAGGTCTTCAACTAAGGGGTGAGATGGTTATTTTACACCTCTTGTTTCAACGCAGTATAAGACTGCGGGCGACCATATTTTCTTTTGTTAATTATTTTCTTCAGTCTATTTATTCAAATACCCTCGGATACTATTGGCTGTCATTTGATTTGACAAGATCATGCAAATAATGACGGAAGCCGTGGCATGGGTCAAATTCTTTAGAACTTGGAAGTCAATTTCAAGAAAGAAATTTCAACAAGTTGCCAATATGGGCCCGGCTAGAAACTATATAATTGCCTCACGGACTATCTCGTTTATTCACATTGACACCATCAAACTACAGTAGTTCATAGTTATTCAAGCTTTCAAGCTCTGCAAGATTTGGTGAAAGATGGCTGACGAGGTGACTCTTCTGGACTTCTGGCCTAGCCCATGTTGGGTTGGTGTCTTGTATTCTGTGGGATCCACACAATTATAAGGTTAGTATTTGTATTAGGGTATGAGTCTATTACATGTATGGGGTTAAACTTATAATTGTGGTGGGATTAGGGTTTCTAGGTTTCCCTATATATTGTCTCTGTGTGGGAAAACCTAGGTAAGGTTACAAAGGCTGTAGAGGATTCTCCTCTGACAGTGGAGAGCTGGAACGCTGTAAGGCTGACAGATGAGATAGGCCTGTCAGGTAGAGAATTTTGTAGACTGTTCTTGGGAATAGAAGAAAGTCACTCTTTTCTCTGGTGGATGTAGGCATCCCACGATGGGGTGCTGAACCACATTAATTCTTCGTGTGTTTCTTATTTGTTTGCGTCTCCCGATCCTAACAAGTGGTATCAGAGCTAGGGTTCTTTGAAGAACGAAGGAGGTACGCAGTATGAAGAAGAAGAAAAAAAAAAGGTACGGTTGAGAGTTTTTTTTTTTTTGGAAATCAAGAAAAAAAAAGAGGTCAAAACCGTTTGAAAAGAAAAAAAAAAGGGGGGGGGGGGTTTGAGTTTTGTTTTTTTTCTCAAAGTTTTTTAAAGGTAATCATTACCTTTGTAATCATTGCAATGAGAAAAAAAAAAGGAGCTTGATTAAGGTCTCGGCTTACCATAAGGATGCAACGAGTGGTGTAAGGCGAGATGTCAGCAGAAATCTTTTATGTCATGTGCGATCGAAGGACTGTAGGGTTTCCTACCAAGTGGTGGGGGCGGCGCAGGCACCTTTTGCAACTGATGCAGATCCGCGGGAGGATGGGGCTACCATACTTGCAGACGTGCAGATGATGGCTACGGCGGCAGAGGAATCTCCGGCATTGGGTTTCTCGATGGGTAATGGCCGGACATATGATCTGGTATCACATGTGAGGGTGGCGATGGTTCTTTCCTAGGAGATGAATTCCTCCCACGGGAAGGGGTATCAAATACCTCAAGCGGGAGTTAAAGTGCCGGCGAATGGATCGTTGATGGTTGACGGCAGGATGCATGATGGACCTAAGGGAAGGTCGCCTGGTTTGGTTCACAGATCGCAGGTTGCGGCGCTACAGTTGCAGAACTGCTATGTAGTTCATGATGGTCGGCTTAGTGATGTGAACTTGATGAACATGGTAAGTCCGTTATCGCATGTGGAAGTTGGAGCGATTACAATAGGCAGTATCGTACATGGATCTTGGTGGTAGTCGAGTGGATGGTATTACACCAGGTGGTATCGCACGTGGGTCTTGGTGGTAGTCGAGTGGATGGTCAGCGACGGCTGGGAGATCGTGTTCAGATTGATGGGACGATGGTAGCTGTTCGAGGATCTGATCGGATCGAGTGTTGGATCTGACGGTGTGATTGAATCCCGGCACGGTGCTCATAACTCATAATGGCCAGTTTATGCTGCACCGCGGGGTAAAGGATGACTGACGGGCTAGGACAAGGAGTCAGATCTTTAAGTCTGCATTGGAGATGCAGAGGTGAGAGACTTGGGTTCCAGGTGCAATTGGAGTTGCAAAGGGCTGGGATAAAGAGTCGGTTCTCAAGGTCTGCATTGGAGGTGTGGTGGTGAGAGGCTCGGGTTCCAGGTGCAACTGGAGTTGCAGGAAGACTGTGTGTGACGGTGATCTTTCCGATGATGCTGCAGCAGTGGGAGAGATAAAGTCACTTCACATCGTGCGGCGGTGAGCTGTACGGGACACCCAGACGGGGTGTGGGCTATGCTGGTTTGGGTGTAGCGTTTTGGCAGAGACGGATTTACAGAATCAACATCAACGGATTTTCTTCAAGGTGGTTTGCAGAATCCAAGCCAGGTGGAGATTTGTTGGGTTGGTGTCTTGTATTCTGTGGGGTCCACACAATTATAAGGGTAGTATTTGTATTAGGGTATGAGTCTATTACATGTATGGGGTTAAACTTATAATTGTGGTGGGATTAGGGTTTCTAGGTTTCCCTATATATTGTCTCTGTGTGGGAAAACCTAGGTAAGGTTACAAAGGCTGTAGAGGATTCTCCTCTGACAGTGGAGAGCTGGAACGCTGTAAGGCTGACAGATGAGATAGGCCTGTCAGGTAGAGAATTTTGTAGACTGTTCTTGGGAATAGAAGAAAGTCACTCTTTTCTCTGGTGGATGTAGGCATCCCACGATGGGGTGCTGAACCACGTTAATTCTTCGTGTGCTTCTTGTTTGTTTGCGTCTTCCGATCCTAACAGCCCATTTGGGTTGAGATGCAGAATCGCCTTGGCCGAGAAAGGGGTCGAATACGATACAAGGATGAAGATGTCTCCTTGGCCGAGAAAGGGGTCAAATACGAATACAAGGATGAAGATGTCTGCGACAAGGGTCCTTTGCTCCTTCAGATGAACCTTGTTCATAAGAAGATCCCTGTCTTGATTCATAATGGGAAACCCGTCTGTGAATCACTGATCATTCTTCAATATATTGATGAGACCTGGAAAGATAAGTCTCCTCTGTTGCCTTCTGATCCCACCCAGCGTGCTCAAGCCAGATTCTGGGCTGATTTTGTGGACAAGTAGGTGGGTTCTCTGCTTGCTCCTTCTTCTGCTACATAACATATTACAAATTTGGGTTTTTTATTTGATTAGCATTCTAGGGTTATTTCTTTCAACTGGGTTTCTCTTGTATAGATCTGTTTCAGCATAAATAATGGGTCTATGGAAGGACTGGAAAACTAGTTTCAGGATTTATTAATGGGTATTTTGACAGTTGCAGATTTCTCATTTGGGTTCCCTCCATGCCATCTTGGATTTGTGTCTGCAATTTCATATTTCTGATCTTGGTATCTTTGTTTCTCTTTCTATAATTGAATCATTGTATCCCCTTTACGTTTTCCCCCATTTCTGAATTTGGGCCTGAATATTGATTACGTTCAAGTTTTCTCTAATTTTTACTTTCATCAAATGGGTTTTCTGCATCTGCATATTTTTTTTTAATTGGGTTCCTCCTGATTTTTCAGAAATGGGTTTGGTTATAAATTAACTTCCAATAAATTAGTTTTACCGATTGATCTAACTTTTTCGTTCTGGGCTTTGAAAATGCAGCTTTATGTAGTGGGGACGAATATCTGGAGGACCAAAGGAGAAGAGCAAGAGGTAGCAAAGAAGGATTTCATAGAGTACATGAAACTGCTTGAAGGTGGGTGACAAGCCTTTCTTCGGAGGTGAAACTATGGGGTTCACGTATGTGAGCCTTATTCCTTAAAACTGCTGGTTCCATGCCTATGAGACCTGTGGGAACTTCAGAATTGAAGATTCTTGCCCCAAGCTAGTGGCTTGGGCCAAGAAGTGCATGGAAAAGGAGAGTGTATCCAAGTCTCTGATTGAGCCTCGGAAGATCTATGAATTCGTTTTGGGCCTCAAAAAGAGATTCGGTATTGAGTAATGTAGACGATATTGAGAGAGGACTAAAGAGGTATTGAAAGCTGAAATCCACTTTGTTTTCATGTTTTGTTGTGTTTTATAGTTCATGGGTTACAGAAGAGGGTCTTTGGAGAAAAGTGAATATACAGATCGTCAGATACAGTAGGTGTGGTTTCCATGTTTCTGGTTCTATATATATTTACAATAAGAAGTGGGTCACAGAGAATAGGCGAGATACTGGCAATCAAAAGTTGCCTTCTGAATTGGTGTGGATTCCATGTCTTTTTCTTCTTTATTATAGCAATAAGGAGTAGTTGTAACGAAACTCAGATTCAATAAAATATTTTGTTTTACTGATCTATCCTACTATCTTTGATCGAGGGAGAGAATTGTCTTTTCATTAAAGTCTATATTTGGATGCCAAGAAAAGAAATTATTATATATATATTTTTTTTTTTATAATGGGTATCCAGACTTAGGCTTGACTAGTCTTACGGATTCATACTGACCCTACAACTATGTGGACCAGACCATTCTGAAGTTAAATGAAAACCATTCCACTTATACCTAAAGCAGGAAAGAAAGAACATTTAACACCTCCATGTTAGTGGCCCCAAGTAAGAGAAGTCGAACTCCGATCTGGATCCATGTTAGCCGTCATTGCTGGCATTCAAGTGATCCAACGGTAAAATGATTTATGTACCAAATTAAGGGGATTTAAGAGAGAACATGGAACCACTCTCCGTCTCTTTCTCTCTCTACAAATCTCTCTACAAGTTCTTCATATCCATCTCTCTCTCTCTGCAAATCCTCCAACCCACCCAGTATTTATTCAAAGGAATCATTTGATTTGTGGCATCCTCAAAGTTGCAACTGGTTGTTCCATTAATGGAGGCATGCCAAAAGTTCTCGTCCATGAAAAGCTTCTCCAGAAATTTGAAGGTCTTCTATGGCTTGTAGAGGATCATCTTCTGAAGCTTTAGAAAATGATGAAGGCAGCTTTTCAAGTACTGATGGCAAATAAGAAGGAAATGAGGAATTTGGATCATCATGCATAGGCGTCGTACGAGGAGTGTTTCCAGACCCCCAATTGGAAGAAGGTTCCCTTACATTCTGGTGAATAGTTGCATCTGAATCATCCATCTCATTGTTATGAACAAGATCATTAAAAGAGAGCTAGCTGCTTGTTGGTGGCTTCTTCAGCAAAATGCGTGCCATGAAAATCACTGTTAGAAACAAGAACTTGTAGAGAGGATGATGTCTCAGGAGACACAAGAGCTTTTAAGAAACATGAAATGAGATTCTTCAAGTTGAAGCTTTTCTGAAATCTGATTTTTTTGTTTCCAAATCAAACAGAAATCCTGCAAATCCTCTTCTTCAGTGACGGTGTGTGAGAGAGAGAGAGAGAGGAGGGGGGGGACCCGGGGTGACCCTTGGGGCATCAATAGCAGACAGTGAACCGAAGAGGGCTTAAGATTTTTAACCCGCCATAGTCATTAAGGATATTACATCATTTGATAATGAAGTAATGGATTCCCAAGTCGTGGGTTGCAGAGAGCCTGAGCTTCAGCGGGATTCCAAAACCAAAGTTAAAATCAGGATATGTGAATACGTTTTTTCATTTGGAGTTCGATTCGGTATGTTTACCCTCAAATCCCTTATTCTACTAGTTCTTATGTTCAACCATTGGATCCTCTCAACACTAGCTGTCGCTCATCGAGCGATGGCTTGTATTCCTTTTGTTGATACATCAACATGAGAGGATCCGGATCCATCTAACTCAGGGTTGGGATTTTCAAGCCTCGGTTGGACCCAATTGTCTTAGTTGTGTTTGGGCAGCTTGATCTGGCTCTGCCATTTATATTTACATTTTCAGCCACATCGGAGGAGACCTTGGGTCCCCAACTGAGCCCAAGTATCTCAAAAATCAAGTCCATCCAGGCCCAGAACCCTTAGGATTGATTGATTTGGACCCAAGTTGTGGCCAGAATCGAAAAGATTCTGATTTGGATCGAGTAAGGAGCCAATGGTTGTGTGATACATGGCTGATATTAATAAAAATATAAGTGAAATATGAAAAAAAAATGGGTATCGGATCGTGATCCGTAACAGCCGAAACATATACAAATCGATCGATCCAGCGGTTCGTTAACGATTACTAAAACCATGCTTGGCAAACCCCACTGGTCTATTGTATCTTAGACGCACAAGGAAAGAAGTATGTTAGTTTCCAATCCAAGTAATGGATTCAATGCTGCTTGATTAAAAATAGGCAGGTGACAATTAATTGATAAATATTGAAAACTAAATCATAATCTATATCATTATGTTGATGTCTTATTCCTTCACAAACCTAATATTAACCAGGCCCTTAAAATCATCAACTCACCAACCTAAGTGTCGCCAAGGTTTGAGGATGTAGAATAGAGGACGGGATCAACCTTTGTTGATTGATCCAGGGTACATGCCGGATCAGGTCAATTTGGTGAAGATCAGGGAAGAAAAAGACCCAAATCGGCCTTACACAGACAAAAACTTACTCTCCATCGTGCTGACTCAGGGTGTTGTACAAGATCAGTCCTGACCGAGCTGATCACAATCCAATCCTTAAAACCATGAGTGTCACAGTCATCTACATTGTCATAGAACATTTAATCCGAAAAGTTCTACAGTATCTTGTAGCAACCTTCAGTTGGATCTAGCTCCCTGAAGACTCCCTTCGTTTAGCTTGAGATTTTGGCCGAAGGCTGTTCTTATAGGAGCTATTCGAACCCCCAAAGCCCATGACAAGAAACCTCTTCAATAGTGATAACCGAAATCTGCAACTTACCTTTCTCTCTCTTACCACCAGATTCAAGTTCAGACATTCTTTGCTGTTCAAATTTCCACAATTGTAGATAAAATAGGGGAAAATCTCTTTTCTGACTGCTTTTGAAGTTGAGAGTTTTTGGTGTTTTTCCTTTTCCTCTTTGAGCCTGAACTCATTATTTCAGTTTTAATCTTGCTAAATTAGAAAACCAACAATATAAAAACTCCATGTCGGACAAAGAAACGATGAGAGCAAAATGCTTGGTAGTGGTTTTGTTATTGTGTTCTCAATCAATCACCTCGTCCACCATTAACACTCGGTCGGACCATCTTAGGCTATGAAATTCTAGCAACAACACGGTAACAGTGATGGCGTTTCTTAGAGGGTTAACAGTCCAAGATTTTCGGGACCCATGACATGGAGTTTCTTCAATTCCATCACTGGCAATTCTAAAGTAGTAAGGGTTTCTCCCAGATCGCAGGCCTGTCCCTCCTAGTATTTGGGTTTTGTTCAGAACCGGGAAAAGTATTAGAAAGGATCAGATTTTCGGAAGCTATTCTCAACGAGATTGATAGATCTGGAGCATAACCGGCCTCCTTGTCCTGCTGCCCTGCATATCTGAGCTATGGAAGTCAATGCTGGTTTAGTTGATGGGAGGGTTGGGATGCAAATGAGAATGAAGGAAGGGTGAAAAAGAGGCGAAGAAGGATATTCGGCGAAGGATGTATCTCTTCTGTTTTGAAATCGAAAAACAAAGAACAATGGAGGCTTTCTAGTTTTTAAGCGGTGAAGTTAAAATTTCATTATCTCTAAGGGTAGTGTTACTGTTGGAAATCGCCCGTCGGTCTACGATCCGAATAACCTGCAATCACAGAGATGAGACAAGGGAGTTGGACGATTAAGCCCCGGATACACTCCGATGCCTAAGTCAGATTCCCAATGTAAATAGTCAAGAGATAGTAGAAAGCTATCTCTAGTTTAAAGAAAGAGTGGGACGATGAGAGAGTTTGAGCGTGCGAGAGTGAGAGAGACTGTGAATTTCCTTTACCTTGAGGGGTCGTCCTCTACTTATAGACATTGGGAAGAAGCATGGAGGTACTAGGACTCAGAGAAGTAGATCGCCAATAGGATTGCCACGTGTCACTCTGAGGGACACCTGAGTTGTAAACTTCGAGTAGGAGTGGAAGACCGTAGCCAAGGAAGCTAGGTCGGTCAACCACCCGAATGACACGTGTTTTGACAGGTGGTCGTAGGGCCGTGATAGTCGGCGTCGTATCGTACAAAGAGAAGAACTCCTCTGCCGTATCATAGTCGTATTAGGATATTAGCCTCCGATCGGGAAACAAGACGGCATGGGTGTGAAACTCCCACCGCTCCACCGCACGAGCGGAAGGTGACCTCCGAGCGGCATAAGCCGAGGGCAACATATAACCAGCGGTCGGCTCCGGAGATGGTTTTGACACGTGTAAGAATTTAAATGGATGAGATTTTTCCCACATAACAGGTAGTATAATCATTATAATTAATTTCCTTACATAACGTCAACAATTAGCATCTTCCAATTAGAGACTGCAATTGTCATGAATTTCGAAATTGAAGAAAAGTTCGTGTCCATTTAAAACTGACAAGAGAGGTTAGTGCCTTTTAACCAAAGTAAAAGAGAGGTTTGTGTACTTTACCCCTTGCAATTAATGATTTTAAGATTATAAGTGACCCAGTTTCTACAACCATGTACTTCACATTCTAATCTTAGTTCATTTTTTTTTTTTTTGAGAATATTGAGTGAATGAAATAGAATTAACAATATCACATACACGTGATATAAAAATTCTCATATGACTATATACTGATGTGGGCACAGACCCTCCTTCATTAGTTACCCCTGTGATTCATGATATTCATCATGCATGTGGTGTCTTATGAGATACTCATCATGATTTCTTTCATTCACTCAGTCCATGGATCCTTGAAGTTTGTTCCGTAGAATCCTTGTGTTCACCACGTTTCTCTCGATAAAATTGAAAATAAATAAATATCAACACCGAGTTGAGTAATTGAAATACTTTTCATAGAAGTTGAATTCCTTCTCACTATTAGTGAGGAGTTGCAAGTAATTCCTAATGAAACTTGTTTAGAAGACCAGCTTTGTTTAACGAGAAAAGGCCCTAGCTCTAGGTTTTTATTTTTTATTTTTTCCTTATAATTCAATCTTTCAGGTGGGACATGTGAACACTTTCTCTTCATTTTATCTTCTGATACTTTTGTGATTATGTGATTCTGCTCTTATTACGATCTTTGAAATTAGAGAGAACACCTAGGTTGGAGCTTAGCCAAGATCTTTTGTCTTTTGAATATGGATTTTGGAATTTGGAACTGAAGAAATTATTATTAGTGTTTGTTGGGTTGTGTTTTTTATTCTATGGGGTCCAGACAGTTATTAGAGTTGTATTTGTATTTAGGTTTGGGTCTATTATATATACAAGGGTTAATTTATAATTATGTGGGATTAGGGTTTCTAAGAAGTTTATATATTGTCTCTGTAGGAAAAACCCTAGGTAAATGAGAGCAAAGAGAAAACAATCTGTGGAGTAAAGAGAGGTGTAGAATTTTTTTTGTGAATAAAGAAATTCTCTGATTTTCTAGGGTAGAGATAGACATTCCGCATTGGATGCTGAACAACGATAAATCCTTGCGTTTGTATGGTTGTTTGTTCTTCATATTTTTTTTCTTATTTGTGTTTTCATCCCTAACAAGTGGTATTAGAGTGAGCTTCAACAAATCGTTACGGATCTGGAAGAAGGAGGAGGTGCGCTAAGGTTTGTACGAGAAAAGAAAAAAAAAGGGTAAAAGACAGTTACCTCCCCGGTAACTTACCTTATTGACCGTTGACCCCCAAAGGTTTTAAAAAAGACAGTTACCTCCCCTAAATAACTATTAAAATCCAAATAGCTCCACGCGTTAAGAATATTCCATTAGATGGTAACAGTGGGAGTCCAATATTTTTTTAAAGACCAAATTACCCTTTTAGAGAGATGAACTACATATTTTACCCTTACTATTTAATAGGGTTACTACTTCCCCATTTGCTCTCTTACATTTTTTTTTGTTTTCAAACCCTTGAATCCCCTTCTTCTTCGGAGCTCTCTGTCCTGCAAATCCTTGAATATTGAAGCAATTTCTCCTAAAATCTCTCTAGATTTTCAATCCCTATTTTTACTCCTATCTTCCCTCATCTTTCTCCCATTCCAGTCGCCCTTAGTTGACGACCATTTTCTCTCCTATTCTTCTTTGGTTTCTTCTCTCCTAAAATATATCTAGATTTTCAATCCCTATTTTCGCTCCTATCTTCCCTCGTCTTTCTCCCATTCCAATCGTCTCCTATTCTTCTTCGGTTTCTTCTCTCCTAAAATCTCTCCAGATTTTCAATCCCTATTTTCACTCCTATCTTCCTTCATCTTTCTCCCATTCCAGTCGCTCTTAGTCCACGGCCATTTTATCTCCTATTCTTCTTCGGTTTCTTCTCCTACTTCCTCTCCTGGTAAATTCTGCTCTTCCCTCAATGTCGAAATAAAAAACCATGCTTCCTTTCCTAGCTCTCTCTCTCTTCAAACCCCGATTCTTTCCCTTCTTTTTCTGCTGCAATTGATTTCTCACAGGTTTTCTCCTCACCAAAATTCGGAGATCCCCAACCCCTTTTTTTTTCCTCCGCCATTTTCTCTCACACCTCACTCTTCTCTCTTGATTCGACAAGTACTTTAATTAACTCACCCATTATATATATCCAAAGGAATCAAGAGGGCTATCAACAGGGAAGAGCGAAAGAGAACCAGAATATGAATTTCATATTAAGAATGAGAATCCAACATAATTAAACACAAATCAGAATACCAACTCATGAAAATAAAAACTAGTGTTTAATCAAGGAGTTTTGCCTCAGTGGTCACCTGTAATCGTTTCGCTTGCATCTGAGTCCATCATATCATCTCCGCCGGAAAGAACGTGAGGGAGAATGAGAAGAAGATGAGATTAGGGTTTATTTTAGTTGGATATAAAAGGGTTATATTGGTCTTTTAACAGTAATAAGATTTAAAGTATGGATAAAAGGTTGAGGGTAGAGTTGTCCATAAAAAAATTAACTTTAACACCATTAAAAATTGGGGCTATTTGGATTTTAATAGTTATTTAGGGGAGGTAACTCTCTTTTTTGAATCCTTTGGGGGTCAACGGTCAATAAGGTAAGTTACAGGGGAGGTAACTGTCTTTTAACCAAAAAAAAAAAAAAAAAGAGAGAACAAATTAAAAAAGGGAAGCAAAAGTGAGTTTTTTTTTTCTTATTTACTTTTCAAAGTCATCATAATAATAAAAAAAAAAAAAAAAAGGAAAGGCTTATGAATTTAAGCCTTATAGTGGAGGAGGATCCTTTGAATGTGGCTTGTAAAAGGTTACACAAGGATTGGTGGTCCCGTTGGTCATTGTCTCTTTGGGAAGGAGCCATCAGGAAAGGAGGCAAGATCGGATGGGGGTCTGCCGTCGGGAGGAGACGAAGGTTGTAATGCTAGGGTAGGGAAGTTGCTGGACATGGTGCATCATCACATGTGGGAGCAGAACTCATCAGGGTTGGACCGCAACAAGATTCTCACCATTCCTTCCAGATCCAAACGGCAGCAGAGATCAACGGATCTAGCTCAAGGTGGCGGGAGGTTGAAGATGGTCCATATAAGGAAGGTGATTGAAGGTTAAATCTGGGACGCTTTCTAGGGTTTCTTATGGAGGAATCTAAGGCTCCTGTCTCTGAGGGGGTTTAGGGTGATAGTATGGTTATGGATCTAGTGGTGGTTCACGAGAGGTCAGAGATGACCAACGGTGTACAACATGCGGGTGTCATTGGCAGGGACATGGGTGTTTTTCTGGGATCTAGCCAAGAGGATAGCTGCCTACGTGATGCACATGTGATGACGGAAGGCCGATCAGGCACTGCAAGGCCATTATCGAATGCGGAGGGGTCTCTCGGCTCTGGTGGAGTGGGTTTAGCAATGTGGACATGTGACGGTGGTGAGTAGTCCCTAAGGTCTTCTGGTGCGATGGTCATGAGAACAGAGGGTGAATCTAATCGGATCGGGGAGGTTTTTCCTTAGATCTAACAGTGGGTTTGAATCCTAGAAGGATGCGCATAATGGTCAGTTGATGCTGCACCATGGGGTAAAGGAGGACTGGTAGTTTGAGGTGACGAGTCAAATCTCTGGGTTTGCACCGGGGGTGCATAAGTGAAGGCTCAGGTTCCCAAGATATTTAGAGTGGTAGAGAACTGTGAGTGAAAGTGATCTTTCTGGTGGTGCTACGGCAGTGGTAGAGGTGGAGTCACATCACATCATACGGCGGTGAGTTGTGCAAGACACCTAGATGGGGCCGGTGTAGGCTATGTCGGTTTAAGTGTAACAGTGTGGCAGAAACAATAGTGGAGTTTTCAGAATCAACAACAACATAGGTTCTTCTTTAGGGTGGCTTGTAGAATCGAAGCCAGGTGGAGATTTGTTGGGTTGTGTCTTGTATTCTGTAGGGTCCACATAATTATTGGAGTTGTATTTGTATTTGGGTTTGAGTCCATTACATGTATAAGGGTTAATCTGTAATTGTATAGTATTAGGGTTTCTAGGGAGCCTATATATTGTCTCTGTATGAAAAACCCTAGGTATGTGAGAACAAAAGGAAAACACTTTGTAAGGTGGAGAGATGTAGAGTTTTCTTGGTGAATAAAGAAATTCTCTAATTCTCTGAAGTGGAGGTAGGCATTCCGTATTGGATGCTGAATCACCGTAATTCATTGTGTTTGTGTGTTTGTGTGTTTGTTTGTTCTTCATATTTTCTCTTATTTTCGTTTTCATCCCTAACAATGTTGAGTTCATTAGGGCAAAGAAGAGAACTTACTCAACGATGGATTATGGATTTTGGTTTCTGTGATTATACTCAATGTTTGTCCATAGCATTTGGTCACTTTTAATTGTGGAATTCTTGAGGGCGCTCGTTTAGAGCGCCTAGAGCTATTAATGGCACTGGGAGCTGAGGAGCAAAGGCAATAAATAAGATAGAAGAAGGGGTCAGGCTCCCACAACTCCTTTGATGAGAAACAGGACAGGCTGGACACCCACAAAGTTGTTCATGGAAATCAAATTGTTTAATAAAGTTCCATTGCTCTATTACTTCTTCGCCAATAATGCAATGTTGCAAATTTCTTTTTTGAACGTCGGGTAGCTGCTCACCATTTCAAAGTCTATATCTGTGGTTCTAGAAATGGTTAGATTTATGTGGGCTTAATTAATTACCTAAACTAGCCAATTCAGTGGGAGTCCAATGAACACGATAGAACCGGTTTGGTTTGATTTGTCACATGGTATGAGATAGGTTTGGTAACACTAATTCTATAGTGGGAAGGGTTTTAAGGTTACAGTAGTATTCTATAAATACTGGGTTAGAGTCCCCACAGCCACAGTTAATTAGTTCTCTGCACCCATTAGCAAGAGACATCAGGATATCCTCTGGAGGCTGTGGAAGACTGTGACCAAGGGATTTCGATCAAAGCTTGGAGCGACTTGGAGCATATGGGAATCTATCTCTTTACAGACAGGTATGTCTTTATGTTCATTATTTATGGCTTCTCTATTGTGTTCTAGGGCAACTGTATGTGATTAGAATGAGTTTCATTGAAACCCTAAACACATAATATTCTAACAGTTGGTATCAAAGCTAACCATACAGACCTAGAATCAATGGAGATTGATTATAAAGACAGATAATGAATGGTTAAAATTAAAAGAAATTTTTTTTCAAGTTTTGGATCGAATCTCGATCAGATCTATCGGAGTTTTCCATCGATAAAATTTTTTTCAACCGGCAAAATAGGTCAAGGGACATACCATTGGAAAGCTCTCGACGAGACGGAGCCGAGGATATAAAATTCACCGGCGCCGGCCGTCTGACACGCCGACACTCGTCGATAGTAGCCACGAGTGCATCTCACTCGCGAGAGAATTAAAAAAAAAAGGGAATCTATTTGACAGCGCCGAGTCGATCGAGTCATCGCCGGGTCTACTCGACACAGAATAGTAAACCCTGGCAGGGTTGACCAGGGTCATGACCAGCCAGCCCAGACTGGCTCAACCAGAGCTAGCCAAGCCAGGCCAGCTCTGGTCCAGTCCAGAACCAGCCCTACCCAGCCGCAGCCAAGTGGGTCAAATCGAGGACCCAAATGGTTCGACCCGTATTTGAGTTTGATAACCCGGTCACTGACCCGAGTTGATCGACCCAAAGACCCGACACCTTAATCCGTGTACTTGATCCAAAACTCTGGAATTCTGACCCGAAAACCTGAATGGATGAGCCAGGTAACCCGGTGGTTGAACTGTTGGACCAGATTGTGGTTCAATTAGCCTAGGCCATGTGGTTCGGCCTAGACCAAAGTAATAATTAATAATAATAAAAAGGTATACTTGGTTTAATTTGAATCGAGCCAAAGTCAGGCCAGACCTGGCCAAACCAGCACGAACCGAACCAAATCGAACCAAACCGACTTAAACAGGATTTTCTTATAAGGGCCTGTTTGGTTTTTGCTTTTTACAAAAGAACATTAAACAGTGATTCTGGGAGCTAGGAAGGTCAGATTGACCTCTGGATTGTTTCGTTGGACTCCATTTTTAATGCTCTTCAATCTGATATATATTTTGATACATTTTAATACATTGAAAAATATTTTATTATGGAAAAATACCCTATGGAAATTTGATTTGTAATATTTTTGTTGATTTTTCTTAAAGTTATTGTACAAAATTGATTGATTGAGCTATTGTGCATGTTTATATGGATGTTTAGACCTGTTTAGTTGTGTAAATAAAACATTCATGATGTCCCACATGAACTGCAAGTTGAGATTTATTCATATCATGATGAAACTTGGTGTGAGCACCAAAGTGGCAACCTGTTTCATTATGATGCGTTCAAATTCAAGGGTTTATGTTAGTAAATGCTTCAGTTTGATAATGTTCACCCAAAAGTGACATTGTCCAAGTTTATTTAAATTATGATTTATAGCTATTATGTAAGGATTATGGTGTGATCACCAAAGTGGCAACCTTGGTTTTATCATAATATGCTCAAATCTAGCATTTATTCATTTACAAACTACAATAAAGGAAGTATAGTGTTCACCCAAAAGTGACACTGACATAAACTCTCATTTTTATGGATGCAGCAAAGAACGACACTGTCCACCCAAAGGTGATGTTGTCTAAGATTATAAAGAGCGACACTGTCCACCTAAAGGTGGCGTTGTCAAAGAAAATAAAGAACTCATACATATGATTAAAGGATCTTAGATTTAGGGGGTTTCATCTACCCAAAGGTGGTAAAATATTCGAGAGTCATTATCTCTTCATAGATATTGCACAGATATTGAGAGGACCAGTGCACATATTGTCCCAAAGGATGTGTGTGTAGTTCGGTTGACTTTTCAAAGATATTAATTAGCTTGCACATGTTATGTATATATATTCTTGCTAGCTAATTTTGTTTAGTATTAATCGTAGACTTACAATTATTTACATTGTAATATAGTTACGGACATGTAATAATTAAATACCTTAAGATGCCTTTCTTTGACAACCAGTTCTATGAATTGACATGAAAATTAAAAACTAGTTTAAGACTGTTCAACCTAGATGTACTCAATAGAAAATTGTATTTTGATTCTTAGGATGTTCAGTCTCTAAGATGTAGTAAGGCAATGTTCAGATGAAGAACATTGGAAAAAAATATTCCTTATGAAATCTAAAAAAATGTTTGATATTTCAAGAAGGGATGGAGAGATGTTTTATTACTCAAGTCCATTAGTACCAGTTTTTTATGATAATAGGTGGTATTGGGAGTGTGAGGAAGTATAAGGTAGAGCTGTTAACTATTAATGATAAGCTCAAGGATAAGTGAATATTTGTAAGTTCATTAAAACCTATGTAGGTGATATTTTAGACTTTTTATTTTCTCACAAGAATTGTATAATCAGATCCTGATGACATATAGTACTTAAAAATATAACGAACCCTAAAGTAAAAGAACTAAGGATAGAAGTTCAAAGAAAAAGAAAAAATATGAATGCCAATGTCATAGTGTATACTACATACCCAGACAAAGGCAAATTGTAAAGGGGATAGAGAAACCCATAGAAAGAAAAATATTTTTTCATGGAATAGTCAGAAACTTTATGACAAAGAATTAGACATTAAGAAACTACAAGATAAAATAGATCTAAATAGAATAAAATTCTTATAGAGTGACACAGAAGAGACATGTAAAGAAAAATTTATATAGCTAGATAGCTTAAGTGAAAAAAGAATAAGGATTATGAAACTTCTGAGCAAGAAGGTGCAATATATTGGATACTTAAGCATTAATCGTAGTTTAAACTCATAGAAGTATAAAAATCTTTAATTTATTGTATCTTTAGAAGTTAAACTGTATATTGTAATCTTCTACCATAGTCATAAGGGTTTAAGACTGTTGTCCAAAGAAAGATTAGAAATAATAATATTTTGAAATTCTTCTTCTAAGGTTTATTACATGTATATATGTAAGAATTAATCAAAAGAGAAGATGACAAGATTAAAGTAAGTGACGGTGATTCACAACAAGGATTTATTGGACTTGGTGGACATCGAGATTTCATTTAGGACTTCTTGTCACAGTTTAGTCTATGGGTGTTTTTTCAAATAATGAAAATTAAGATGAAAAAACTTTTATTAAAATAATTGAAACTATTGGATCTGAATGAGAGAGTTTTGGGAGACCATGTGATACTGGTCTATTCCCTGATAAATTTAAGTAAGTGTTTGTAAATCCTAAGAATGTATTTGATCCTGTAAGGAAAGAATTGATATTGTAGCATATATTGTTAATAAAGTGCTTAATCAGTTTCAGTTTCAGTTATCTTCTTGTTTGAGACTGTAGAACTGACATGATTTCATAATACTCGTGGGAGAGTGATTATTTTAGGACATTGAATTGTCATATTATGGGATGTCAAAATAGACTCAAGAAACTTAAAGTTTGATGAGACCACTTGAAAATGGGTGTGAAGCAATCAGTTGAGATACCAAAAATGTTACTAGAGTCTAATAAAATGATTATAGAAATATTCATCAAGATCGATGCTTTATCCATAGTAGCAGAGCCAGATGAGGCAATGAAGAGATATTCTAGACCATGTAGATCTGTGATTTCATTCAATCACATGTTGTACTTCAAAATAGATATTTTTGGTGATGGACAAAATAAAGATCCTAATGATTTTGAGCAAGTTATTAGTAATGAAATTACTCTTGAATATTTAATGATCATAAAGGATGTGTTGTTGTCTATAAATAATCACGAGACTTAAAATTTTATGCTTTTATCAATGAGCGGTGTACTTATAGGTTAAAAATAGATATACAAAGGAAATGTGTGATTCCAGTGGAAGAATTGATTGCTACAAAGTACGACTTGTAGTGAAGTGGAATCACATAAAGAGAAGAAAAACTATTGACTTCAAATCCTTGAGGTCTTAGTTGTGTATGTCTTTGTTGTGTATTTTTTATTTTGGAGTTGCATCAAATAGATGTAAAGATTGTTTTTTATCAAAGAAAATCTAGAAAAAAATATTTTTATACTTTAATCACTAGGTTTTGTTGTAAGGATAAAGAGATATGTTTTGTAGACTTATAAAGTCAATCTGTGGATTAAACAGGTATCCGAATAATGGTATTTGAAGTTTGACAGGGTTGTATCTTCTTTCAATTTTGTTGAGATTGTCATTGACCATTGTATATATATATAGGTCAGTGGGAGTGGATTCACTTCCTTGTCATATGTGTTGATGGTTTTCATTGGCCTTTAGTGACATGGTTTACTAGTTAAAATCAATGATTTTCTGTTTGATAACCTCGACGTATAAAATTGTATGGGCAAGTACCTTTGTACTTGGTATTGAGTTTGCTTGTGACAGAAAAAATAAAATTCAAGATTTATCTCAAAGTATAAATATTGTTCGTGTTTTCGAATGGTTCAGTATGCTTGTATAACTAGTAAGTTGCAGATGCTCAAATCAGTAAAGGAGATAAATATACAAAATTATAGACAAAAAATGATATTGAGTATTAACATTTACAATGCAGTAGAGAGCTTGATATATGCTTAAGGTTATAATCATTTCATATAGCATTTTCATTGACTGTTATAGGATATTTTCAGTTAGATGCTGGTATAGCTTACTGGACAATGGAAAAAAGGAAGGTCATGTGGTATATGAAGAGGACTAAAGATTACATGTTCATTTATGAAAGTAGTGACACTCTAGGTTATTTTGATGCAATTTTAATATTTATATTAATGACAGAAAATCAACCTCAAGGTTCATTGTCATAGTAGGAGGGTTTTGTAACTATATATAAAGATAACAAGCAAGGTATCTGGTGTGAAAATTTCTTCTCTAATTTGGAGGTTGTAGACTCTATTTTTAAACCTATTGAAATGTGTTGTGACAACGATTCAGCTGTGTTTTCTCAAAGAATAATAAGAAATCTAGTATTTCAAAGCTTAATAGAGATCGAATCTCTTCAGATAAGGAAAAAGATTAAAAGTAATTTATATAGTTGTAGATTCTTTGATGAAGGTTTTGTCAATAAGAGTCTCTAGATATGCTTAATCAATGGGAGACTCTTTATGTTTATACTTATATTTTCACATTACTTACTGTGTTTGATTGTATTGTTCATGGTTTAATGGACACAATTTTTGTAACTATGCTTTTGTTTACATTAGCATTTGCATTATTGCTATTTTACATAAATAGTTATGTGTTTGACATGTCAAAGATAAATCAGGCTGTATTTAGTCAAAGATTAATCATGCACTATTTAACCAGACACTAGGCAGTATTTAGTCAAAGGATGAACAAGGTAGTATTCAGCCAGATATATAAGACAGTATTCAGTCAAGATAAGAGACGGTATTCAGCCATACAAATAATGTTGGTAAATCAAAATGCGATATTAATCCAAGCTAGAGGTGATTTGCCATAAGAGGATAATATCAAAGAATAAAAACGGTGTCTAGCCAAAGTATGGTATTATATTTTTGAATTATTTAAATATCATATTTTAGTTGCCCATAAAGGTTTTGGGACACTTTGATTAAGGTTCTTTAATCATGTTTGGACTCGCATGGGAGTTTACTTTCATGCATTATCTCAGGCGATTCATTTATTGAGTAGACCTCTATTGTGGCTGACAGAAATTTATACACCATATGTTGAGGTGTATTATTCGATATTGCTCACATTAGAAAGCTTGATGAATGTTTCAAAGTTAGTGACATTTTAGTGTGTTGGATTCCATGGTCACACTGGTTGACGGTGGTTTTGTAATTAATATAGCCCAAGTGGGAGATTATTAGATTTATGTAGGCTTAATTAATTACCTAAACTAGTCAATTCAGTGGGAGTCCAATGAATACAATAGAACCGATTTGGTTTGATTTGTCACATGGTATGAGATAGGTTTGGTAACCATAATTCTATAGTGGGAAGGATTTTAGGGTTATAGTAGTATTCTATAAATACTGGGTTAGAGTCTCCACAGTCATAGTTAATTAGTTCTCTGCACCAATTAACAAGAGACGTCAGGATATCCTTTGGAGGCTATAGAAGACTATGACCGAGGGATTTCGATCAAAGCTTGGAGCGACTTGGAGCGTATGGGAATCGATCTCTTCAGAGACAGGTATGTTTTTATGTTCATTGTTTATGAGTTCTCTATTGTGTTATAGGGCAATTGTATGACATTCAAATGAGTTTCATTAAAACTCTAAACACATAATATTCTAACAAGGATGTCCAATGGTGCCCATCCAATGGGTGCTATTATGAGTGCTATAGAGGAGTCGATCTAGATAATTTGGCTTTTGTCTCTCTTACCCACTGGGGGTGAAATTGAAGACCAACTTCTCTACCATGAGTGGAAAAAAATGGGCCTTTGTTTGGTACCGGTTGTTTAAAACAAACTAAAAAACCGAAAGAGAAGTGTCCAAGTGTTTATTAATTTGGTAAGGATTACTTGTTCGCTTGCATGGCTCTAGTCACAGGTGGAGACTAATAGAAGGACATGTCCTGGCATCCATCATGAGTTCAATTCTCCTTGAGATCCTACCTTATCAAAAAAAACTAGGGGGCGGAATGGCTATTTTAGTTGTCTTGTTTTCGTGCAGCTCTTTTGACAGCCATAGATAAGGGTGTCAAAAATGGGCCCGGCCCGGTAGCACGGACCGAGCCGGCCTGATATAACCCGAACCCAACCCAGACCGAACCTTAATGGACAGGTTTCGGTTTCGGCTTGTAAAGCCCGACACCGTTTCAGCCCAAACCGAAACCAGACCGGACCAGCCCGTTAAGAAGCCCGAACTAGCCCGAACCAATAATACCTAACCCGAACACCGGTAAGGTCCATCCGGGCCCAGTTTCTTAATTTTAATGGTTTTAAATTTTGAAGGATTATATTACACTGTTATAGTTCACTTCTTGATCCGAAAGATTATATGAATCTATAGTTGAAAAGAGTATGTTAATTGTTACAATTTACTGAATTACATTCATATAGAAGGAATGATGCTAATTTTATAGATAGAAATAATAAAATAGGTTATATATCTTACATATAAAATAGGCTCAATAAGCTTGATAAGCCCGGTCCGGACCGAACCAGCCCGAAATCACCTCAATAAGTCCAGCCCGATAACAAACCGACACCGGACCAGTCTGATAGTTATTGTGTCCAGTGCAGCCCAACCCAGCTCGAACTCTTAATGGACATGTTTTGGGTTGGGCTTATAAAACCCGACACCTATTCAACCCGGACTGAAACCGATCCAGACAGACCCGTTGACACCCTTAGCCATAGATGAAGGTATTGATCAAACCCTTGCAAGTGCAATCTAACAATTATGAAGTGGTGGAATATCCACTATGACCACAAGTCTCTACTTCATCCCACTCTGTCGAGATCCTAGAGGATATTCTACACTTACAACTGTATTTCGAAATTTATAATTTTAATTATTTTCTAGGAAGCAAAACTGTCTTGCTGACTCACTTGCTTGGAGGATTCCATCATTATTGTGTACCGCGCTTTGATTTATTTCCAATCCCTAGATTCAGGCCTCCTGTACCCAGTCTTCCTCTGTAACACACGATTGAATAAATAAGTATATATATATATATATATATATATATATATATATATATATATACCCGGAAGGCAAGGATTTTTTCTCCTTTATTAACTATTTACTCAAATACTCTCTGAGACCATTAGCTTGCCACTTTGATTTGATTTGACAAGATCATGCAAGTAATGACCGAAGCAGTGGCATGATCGGATTCTTTAGAATCTTGAAGATTGGACGTCAATTTCAAGAAAGAAATTTCCCCGTTGCCAATATCGGCCCGCCTAGAAAGTCTATAAATAGTTACATACCCTCAACTGCCTCGTTTCTTCACATTAACACCTTCAAACGAAAGTAGTTCAAAGTTATTCAAACCTTTAAGCTCTCCAAGATTTGGTGAAGGATGGCCGACGAGGTGACTCTTCTAGACTTCTGGCCTAGCCCATTTGGGATGAGATGCAGAATCGCCTTGGCCGAGAAAGGGATCAAATACGAATACAAAGATGAAAATCTCACAGACAAGGGTCCTTTGCTCCTTCAGATGAACCCTGTTCACAAGAAGATCCCTGTCTTGATTCATAATGGGAAACCCATCTGTGAATCACTGATCATTCTTCAATATATTGATGAGACCTGGAAAGATAAGTCTCCTCTGTTGCCTTCTGATCCCTTCCAGCGTGCTCAAGCGAGATTTTGGGCTGATTATGTTGACAAGAAGGTGGGTTCTATGCTTGCTCCTTCCTGTTACGTTACATATTATGGATTTAGTAGTAGTGTTTTTTTTTTTTTTTTTTTTTTTTTTATTTATTTATTTATTTTTTTTATTAATAGCATTCTAGGATTATTGCTTTGAACTGGGCTTGATTAGTTCTGTTTCAGTATAAATAATGGGTCTCGGGAAGGACTAGAAAACTAGTTTCAGGATTTATAATGGGTATTTTGACAGTTGCAGATTTCTCATTTGATTTCCTCTGTTTTGCTTACTCCATGCCCTCTTGGATTTCTGTCTGCAATTTCATTTTTCTCATCTTGGTTCCTTCGTTTCTCTTTCTATTACTGAATCATTGTATTCCCTTTATGTTTTCCTCCATTTCTGAAAGTGGGCCTGAATATTGATTACTTTCAAGTTTTCTCAAATTTTTTACTTTCATCAAATGGGTTTTCTGCATCTGCATTATTTTCAATTGGGTTCCTCCTGATTTTTCAGAACTGGGTTTGGTTATAAATTAACTTCCAATGAATTAGTATTATTTTTTTTTTTGGGTAAATAATGAATTAGTATTTTTTTTTGGGTAAATAATGAATTAGTATTATTGATTGATATAACTTCTGGTTCTGGGCTCTGAAATTGCAGGTTTTTGAATTTGGGGTGAAGATCTGGATGACCAAAGGGGAAGAGCAAGAAACAGCAAAGAAGGATTTCATAGGGTCCTTGAAAGTGATGGAAGGTGAGCTTGGTGACAAACCTTTCTTCGGAGGTGAAAACATGGGGTTCGTGGATGTGAGCTTTATCCCTTGGAGCTGCTGGTTCCATGCCTATGGAACCTGTGGGAACTTTAAGGTTGAAGATTCTTGCCCCAAGCTGGTGGCTTGGGCCAATAGGTGCATGGAGAAGGAGAGTGTATCCAAGTCTCTGATTGAGCCTCAGAAGATCTATGAATTCCTTTTGGTCCTCAAAAAGTCATTCGGTATTGAGTAATGTAGAAGAGATTGAGAGAGGATTAAAAAGGTATTGAAAGCTGAAATCCACTATATTTTCATGTTTGATTGAGTTTTATAGTTAATAGGTTACAAAAGAGGGTCTTTGGAGAAAAGTCGAGATACAGATAGTCAGATACAGGAGTGGTTTCTGTTCTTAAATTTATTTAGCAATAACTTGGTGTAGAAGAGGGTCATAGAGAAAAGGCAACATACTGGCAATCAAAAGTTGCCATCTGAGTTGGTGTGGTTTTCATGTCTATTCTTCTTTATTATAGCAATAAATAGTGGATCTATTATCAAAGATTTTCTTACCTATCCCATTTCTGCTATTTCTCAGTATATTAGTCGTTGTTCGTCTAAAATGGGGGAGGCTTTAGCCATTTGAGTAGCACTACAGTTTGCCCTTGAGGAAGATTTTTTGAGAATCAAACTGGAATTGGATTGTCAATATTTCGGATTCTCATCTTCCATGTGATTGGGAGATTTGACTGGTTAAGGACAATATTGTTTATCTTGCTTCTCATTGATAATTGTTCTTTTGATTTTGTTCCAAGGGAGACCAATATAAGGGCTCAATCCTTGGCATGGAAGACCATGTCATTAACGGGAATGACCATTTGGCCCATTTCCTCTCCCTAGCTGCATGCTCTTTGGAGCTGTTCTACTTCTCTTGAATAAATTCATGTGTTACCCCCCACCAAAGAAAAAAAAAAAAAAACTTAGATTCAATCAGGTTTTGTGGTTCCCAATCTATTCTACTTTCTCTTTGACCGAGGGAGAGAATTGTCTTTTCATTAAAAGCTAAGTTTGGATCTATACAAGCCTGAAAGTTATACTCACGAATGGACTAGGTCAGGGTTGGGAGCATAGGCTTCACCTAGTTTTGTTCGAGCTCAGGCCTTGAGTTGAGCCAGGCTTCATTTGGCTCTGCCTTTTATATGTACATTTTCAGCCCGCATAGTGGACCCTAGGGTTCTAAACTGGGTCCAAGTATTTAAAAAATAAGCCCATCCCGGCCCAATTGAATCCCTAGGATTGATATTGTCCCAAGTTGTGACTAGAATCAATAAGATACCAATTCAGATCGAGTAAGGAGCTAACAGTTGTGTGACACATGGCTGATATCAATAAAAAAAAAAGTAATAGGGAAAAATGGGTATCGGATCGAGATCGATCATGGTTGAAATAGATACGAATCGATCGATCTAGCGGTATTAGTCGATTACTAAAACCATGCTTGGGAACGAAGTATGTTAGTTTCCAATCCAAGTAATGGATTCAATGCTGCTTGATTAAAAATTGGCAATTGAAAATTAATTGGTAAATATTGAAAGCTAAATCCTAATCTATATCACAATGTTGATGTTTTTTTTCCTTTGCAAACCTAATATTAACCATGTACTTAAAATCATCAGCTCGCCAACTAGTGTGCCAAGGTTTGAGGATGTGGAATCGAAGATGGGATCAACCCTTGCCGATTGATTGAAGGTCCATGCCGGATCAAGTTAAGTCGGTGAAAATCGGGAAGAAAGTGGCTAGAATAGGCCTTACACAGATGAAAACTTACCCTCCATCGTGCTAAATCAGGGTGTTGTACAAGATCAGTCATGGCCGAGCCGATCACCATCTGATCCTTAAACCAGAGTGTCACTCTTGATGAATGCATTTTATGTGTGAATTTAGAGCATAAAGTATGCATATCTTATTCTTTTTTATGATGTTTCTCGGGTGTTTAATGTTGTTTTTATGTTTGTAGAATCTAGGTAAAAGAATGGAGCAATCCGAATTTGAAAATACAATTTTAAGTATTTTTTGGTGTTCCTATCCAGTTAACTCACCTAGTCAACTCAGCAGTCATGCATAGGGATGATTTTATAAGAAGAGTCACGAATTTTATGTATAAAATCAACCTTGGATCAAGTCAAAAAGCAGTCTAATCTCATGTGAGAGATTTCATTCTCTCTAGAGAATATTCCTTACTTATTTGGGATCGAATTTACAAGGTGGAGATTGCTATATCTTTGGGGTTTTTTATTTTTTCTCGAGATTGATATCACATGTGGAGATTGATATGGCATGAAAGAATGGAAAACTCCAATTGATCGTGAAAGTTTTCAAGAAGAGATAATGATATCAACGATAACATGAGTTGTTGCAAAATCCTCTTATACTCAAGAATCGTCCACATACAATGAACCTACAAGACTGACATTCGGTTATCCCTTGTAATCCAATTGTAAAGATTGATTGTAATCTTCACTCAATTATATATATATATATATATATGACACTCAGCAATAGAAAGAAATCAAGTCGACATTAATCCATTTGTAAGTTTTTTTTAGTTTTGAAAATTTATTTACGTTAGAGTTTGAGAGTCTTAGTTTCTTTTTTTCAAGTTGTGTTCTTCTGTAAGTAGGCAATCAAAATTCTTAGTTTTTTTTTCTTTCTTAATTTCTTTTCTCAAGTTTTAATTTCAGATTTAGAATTGTGTAGTAGGGTAGATCAATATAGGTTTTACACCATTACTATTTTAATTTAGGGGAGAAGTCTCCTTTTGTAATCGTATGCGCATTGCCTTGGAATGACAATGAGATGACGAGTGACGATAGAGAAATCTTTCCAAGATATTTTTTATACGCTTTTTTTTATTTTTTATTTTGTTTCCTTTCATGCAATTGTTATTTGTTATTCTAGGGTTAATTTAGGATGCCTTAAATTTTTGAACAATTAAGAATCCATTTTATCATTATTTTTGTTGCTCGATTAGGTTGTTATTAGAGTGCTTTAGGTTGTCTAATTTATTCAATTCATTTGGGTATACTTTGCTCTGTTTAAGTTGGGAAAATAACGCTTCCTCCTTGAGTTCGACCCGTTACTGCATGATACCGTACACTTGCGGTTACACTTTTAAATCTCTAACAACTCTCATTTACGTTGACATATAACATTTAATATCAAAAAAGTTTTGCAGTATCTAGTAATTTCAAATTAACTTTCCATATAATGATTTTAAGATTAAGAGATCCATATTCTACAATCATGTAATTCACATTCTAATCTTACATAAATTGTCCAATATTTGGAGAATGAAATAGAAATCTCATAACAATATCATATACAAATAATATAAGAAGTCACACATGACTACATACTGATCAAGGCACAAACCTTCCTTCATTGGTTACCCCCAAGATTCATGATATTCATCATTCATGAAGGCATCTTATTTAGAATCCTGTAGTTCTAGTTTATTTCAAGGGAGTAAAACAGTTTTACTAACTCCCTTGTCAAAAAAGTCGGGAAGGTGAATCTATGTTGGGTCGAACTCTCTAGTAATACTCCACTCCATGGATCCTTGAAACTTGTTCTTCGGAATCCTTGCGTTCTCCACATCCCTCTCAATAAACTTATATAAAAAAATATATATATATATTGGCACCAACTTGAGTAATTGAAATAGTCTTCATATAAGTTGAATCCCATCACTATTAGTAGCAAGGATTTGCAACAACAAGAAGAGATTTCAGGTGACTTGAAAGTCCAAGAATTTTCGTATGATCTAAAGCCTCTCCATTTGCTCAATTAGGTAATTCCCAATCAAACTTGTGCAGAAGACTCGTTAATGCAAGTCCAGTTGAGCTAATAGCAAAGTGGATTCCAAGGCATCCCTTTCTACCTACTCCAAACAGGATCAAGTGGAATTCATGGCCCTTGAAATCAATAGAACTAGTATCGTTTATGAACCTCTTTGGTTTAAACTGATCTGGATCGTCCCATGATGCTAGGTCCTTTCCAATTGCCCAGGCATTGATGATTACTTTTTTCTTTGTTGGAATGTCATATTTATGTATTTTGACATCGTCAATTGATTCAATGGAACCAATTCAGGAACTGGAGGATGTAGTCTTAGGGTTTCCTTTTTTATTTTTTTTTTAATTTAATAAAACAAAATTCTATTGCAAACTGTTATAGGTTATAGTTGAGACTTTAGAATCACAAAGATCCTAGAGCCAAGGAGTGGAGATCGACCACAAACACATCCCCGCAGATGGCCTAGCCTTCCTAGCTAGGGAATGGGCTATAAGCAATGTTGGTCGAGAAAGGTTACAAGCAACGTTATGGCATCGACTATGATAAGGTATTTGCTCCAATTGCTTGTTTAGAAATCATAAGATTGATAATTTCTTTGGAAGCTCAAAACAATTGGAAGATATATCAAATGGATGTAAATCTACATTCTTAAATGGCTTTCTTGAAGAAACGGTTTATATAGGGCAACCCATGGGATATGAAGTGAAATGATATGAAAATAAATTGTTGAAATTGAAAAAGGCCATATATGGCTTAAAACAAGCACCAAGGGCATGGAATAGTAGAATTGAAAAATATTTCAAGAGAATAATTTTAGCAAATACCCAAGTGAGCATGCCTTCTACATTAAGATGAATGACGATGAGGATATGTTGCTTGTATACTTGTATGTGGATGATTTGATCTTCACAGGAAGTAATCCTAAAATGTTTGAAGAGTTTAAGAAAGCTATGACTTAGGAATTTGTGATGATAAATATTGGGCTTATGTCATAATACCTTGACATTGAAGTGAAGCAAATAGAGAAAGTGATTTTCATCTCCCAATAAGGGTATGCAAAAGAAGCGCCTAAGAAATTCAAGACGAGTAATTGCAAGCCGATCAATACACTTATAGAGATTAGAACCATGTTGTCAAAGGATGAAGATGGAGAAATAGTGGATAATACTTTTTAAGAGCTTAGTTGGAAGTCTACGTTATTTGACATTCACAAGACTCAACATTCTCTATGGAGTTGGATTGGTTAGTCGCTCTATGGAGACACCAAATACTATACATTGAAAAATGACCAAGAGGATTTTACGCTACATCAAAGGTATCCTTAATTTTGGTCTATTCTATTATTCTTATAATTATTTCAAGCTTGTAGGATACAGTGATAACGATTGAGCTAAAGATTCGGGTGATAGAAAAAGCACAACGAGTTTTGTCTTCATCATGGGAGATGCTATATTCATATGGACTTTACAGAAACAATCAATTGTGACACATTCCACTTGTCAAGCTGAGTATGTAGCTGCCACTTCATGTGTTGGTCATGCAATTTGGCATAGACAGTTGTTGGAGAAGCTCAAAATGCCACAACAAGAAGCAATAGAGATCTTTCTGGATAATAAATCTTTAATTGCATTGACGAAAAATCCAGTGTTCCATGATTGAAGCAAGCATATTGACACACGTAATCACTTCATGAGAGAAAACATTACAAAAGGAGAAGTACAATTAAAGCATGCGAGGACTCATGATCAAATTGTAGACATCTACACAAAGCCTTTGAAGTTTGAAGTTTTCTACAAGTTGCTGTCTGTACTTGGAGTTACAAAAATTCAAGTTTAAGGGGGGATGTTGAAATTGTAAACTTGAATTTTGGGTTAAAGTGTAAATTCTAAAAATATGGGAAGATTTATAAATATTAAAATATTATAATTATTGTTACGGTTGGAAATCGCCCGTCGATCCGCGCTCTGAGTTACCTGCAACCACAGAGATGAGACAAGGGAGTTGGCGCCTAAGCTCCGGGTACACTCCGATGCCTAAGTCAGATTCCCAAAGTAAGCAGTCAAGAGATAACAGAAAGCTATCTCCAGTTTAAAGAAAGAGTGAGACGATGAGAGAGTTTGAACGTGCGAGAATGAGAGAGAGAGAGAGATATTATGAACTGTGTACTAGTAGTCCCCCTTACCTTGAGGGATTGCCTTCTACTAATAGATTGGGAAGAAGCATGGAGGTACCAGGACTCAGGGGAGTAGACTGGCAATAGGATTGCCACGTGTTGCTTTGAGGGATACCCGTGTGGTAGACTGCGAGTAGGAGTAAGAGACCTTAGCCAAGGAAGCCAGGTTGGTTAGCTCTCGGACTGACACATGTCAACGTATGAGTAATCACGGACCGCGATAGTCGATGTTGTATCAGACTGGGAGAAGGACTCCTCGGACGTAGCATAATCACATTAAGACTCTGACTACCGACTAGGAAACATAGCCGGGTAGGACTATGAGTCCGAGCGCTACCATAGATGATGATAACTAGACGGCATAGGACGAGTGCGACATGCCGGGCGCATGAGAGGTCGGGCGTAAGATACCGAATGCCTCATAAGCCGAGCGCAAGATACTCCGAGCGGTCGGCTCCGAAGGTAAAGCTTGACACGTGTAATATTTCCATTGGGTGATATTTTTCCCCCCTAACAGATGCCCCTTGCACTGTCTGATGCGAGAGATTCGATAATGCAAATGTCCTTTGGTTGGTAGCCTCTACAGCTAACAGTTTGGCCGAGTCCGATTAGTCGGTATTGCATGTTGCTATGCCAAGTGCATTTGTAGAGGACTAGAGAAATTGCTGAGTGTTGAATGTGCCGAGTGTTGACGTAAGTAGGTTGGATCAGATCTACCTATCCCTTTCCCTGCTTAAGTATGTTTGTGGAATTAAGCAGACGGAGATGCGTGAGGTCTGCGTGCTACTCAGGCTTGCTTGTGGACCTAAGTAGGTAGATTCAGGTGTGGTCTGCGTGCTACCCTGGTCTGCTTGTGGACCGAAGTAGGCAGATTCAAGTATGGTCTGCGTGCTACCTTGGTCTGCTTGTGGATCGGAGTAGACAGATTCAGGTATGGTCTGCGTGCTACTCTGGTCTGCTTGTGGACCGGAGTAGGCAGATTCAGGTATGGTCTGCGTGCTACTTTGGTCTGTTTGTGGACCGGAGTAGGCAGATTCAAGTATGGTCTGCGTGCTACTCTGATCTGCTTATGGACCGGAGTAGGCAGATTCAAGTATGGTCTGCGTGCTACTCTGGTCTGCTTGTGGACCGGAGTAGGTAGATTCAGGTATGGTCTGCGTGCTACTCTAGTTTGCTTGTGGACCGGAGTAGGCAGATTCAAGTATGATGAAGCCGAATGGAACGACATTGGAGAGTTGTTGAACTTTGCACTGTAGACCCTTATTGGAATAAAAGACCTCTAGATTTGCGACTGTGAACGTCGGGTGCCTCTAGCAGGCCTGGATACCTGACCAAGTCCTTATGCCAAACCGACAATGCTTCACCTTTGTATCGAACTGACAATGCTCACCACGACAATGCTTCTTTTACCGATAGTGTAAACCCTTTGACATGGCACCGTCAGCCATTGGCGTGGCACAATGGACCATTGACTTCGCACTCCTTTGTTGGTTGGCCCTCATGGTCGGGCATTGGCATTGAACTCCTTTGTTGGTTGGCTTTCGCCGTCGGCCATTGATATGGCACAGTGGACCCTTCGTGGTCGGCCACTGACATAGCACAGTCGGCCTTCATGATCAGTCGTTGATATGGCACAGTCGACCCTTTGGGGTCGGCCACTGACATAGCACAATCACCCTTCATAGTCGGTAGTTGATATGGCACAGTCGTCCCTTCGGGGTCGACCACTGACATAGCACAGTCGGCCTTCATGATTGGTCGTTGATATGGCACAGTCGGCCCTTCGGGGTCGGCCACTGACATAGCACAGTCAGCCTTCATGGTCGGCCATTCACATGTCACTCATTTGTTGGTCGGCCTTTCACAGTCGACCGTAATTTGTAGTACTTTTTTCTTTTTCAATGTCTTTATTTGTTGTGTTGCTGAGTGCATGCTATGGTACCCCTAGAGCGTAGTCGGTATTGCTCCGTGCAATGTCTTTCCTCTTGGATGTTGGTTCCCATTCTGCGGTTACCCCGGAAGTATTGTCGGCTCGGACCTCTGGTAGGCCGAGAACACTTAAGTAATAAAAATGGCTAAGGCATTATTGACTGCCCTACTCCGGAAGTGTTGTTGGCTCGGTGCTCTGGTAGGCCGAGGACAATTAAGTAGTAATGCTGAGTGCGAACAATGTTGAGTGCGGCTCGGTCCGAGCGCTGGTTCTGTTTCGAGAAAGGGCAAAGGTGCCCCTACCCTGGGAGTGTTATTGGCTCGGCGCTTTGGCCGGCCAAGAACACTTAGGTATTTTCAAAAAATGGCTTTGTTGGTCCCGGACTCTGAGTGGCCAAGTGTTCGGTATGCTTCCGACTACTGCCCTCGTCACTCGTACCGACTGCGTATGCGTTCGCGTGCTTCATTTGCGGTCTGGGTGCTACCCTTGCCTGCTTGTGGGCATGGGTAGGCAGGGTGTTTGAACACCTGCATGCTGTCTCTACACCTGTTTGTGGGTGTGAACAGGCAGTGTTTATTTTTATCAGCCTGCTACCCTTGCTTGCTTGTGGACGTGGTGGGCCGAGTGATTGAATACTTGCATGCTGTTTACACCTGCTTGTGGGTGTGAACAGGTAGTGTCAATTTTGATCGGCATGCTACCTTTGCCTGTTTATGGGCGGGGGTAGACCGATCGTACGATCGTCTGCATGCTACTCGCGCTCGCTGGGGGGTACGAGTAGGCAGGGTCGTAGGGGCCGGCATGCTGCCCAAGCCTGCATGGGCTAGTGAGCAGGTCGGCCATACCGGAAGGAGCGGTTTTGCTAAGTGTTGCTTGCTGCACTCTGAATGAAATCACTTCTTGTATGGATGTCGGTAGGTTTAATCCTTACCAGACTTCTGCTTCTTGGGGTCAACTGAGTTCGGCGCCTGGGCGGCCGACTCAGATCTCTTCTTGTCAACAGGCTTAGGATCGGCTTTCAGGTTGTTGACCGCATTACTCTTTTGAGCCTTTTTCGTCTCGTCTACTGCGGCGTACTTCTCACACTTGGCCAGCAAGTCATCCATATTCTTGGGCGGCTTTTTGGCAAGGGACCAACAAAGCTGCCCATCAGTGACCCCGGCCTGCAGGCTGGACATGTGCACTGCGGGCTCGACGTCCTTGATTTCCAGCACTTCAGCATTGAAGCACTTGATAAAGTCCCTCAAGGGCTCGTCTTTTTGTTGTTTCACCGTAGACAGGTGATAAGATGTCTTCTTGCGCACTCGGCTGGCCTGGAAGTGCGTCAGGAATTTGTTTGATAATTGCTCGAACGAAGTAATATTCCTCGGAGGCAGGTTATTAAACCATGTACGAGCGGCGCCTCGGAGCGTTGAAGGAAATGCTCTGCAGATAAGGCTGTCCCTCAGAGGATAGAATAACATCGTAGAGATGAACGCATCCATATGTTGTTCGGGATCCGTGCTCCCATTGTAAACGTCCGGGACGGGCATCTTGAAATTGTCAGGAGGGGGAGCCCTCATAATCTCATCAGAAAGCATTGTGACTGCTGTATAGCCTGTCCTCGATGGAGCTACCCGGTTCTGCTCCACCTGCTGAAGCCGAGTAGTTAGCTTCAGTAAATGCCGCTCGACCTCGGACTGAGGCGTATCCGGAGGTGGAGCAACCGTTGCTGGTGTCTCTACATTAACCCTCTCCTGGCGGAGGGCATCGAGGAAGGACCTTGCGCCTCTCACCGGAGGTGGCCCTGCCGGCGCCTAGTGTTGATTTGTCGGGGGATGCCGAGCGGCTGACCCCGCCACACTCCGTGCGGGCACTTGATATCCCATGGTGGGATTGCTTGACAAGGTTCTGGTAGAAGCCGTCGGCGCTGGCTATGAATGGACCGCTGGCGGGGCTTCAGGAGGCGCATTCTGTAAGACCCGTACTCCGTAAACCCGGTCTAAACCTTGGTTTTGATGTCGTGACAGGTCTTCCGATCATCACCAGGCCAGACGGGACGAGTGGATGACAAATAGGTATGAAATTGGACCAAAGACGATCAAATCAACATGATTTTATATTGACCGGTCGATGGTACCGGTCTTGGTACCGGTCGACCGGTCAGCTCTGCACAGCTAAGTGTGGAAATCCAGAAATTGACTTCTGAGGGTCCCACTTTCCTGATTTTGAATCCTAAGACTTTCCTAATCCTAATAGGTTACTAAACCCTAATTCTAACCTATAAATACACTCTTAAACCTTCTCAAATCCTTTCTATTGTCTCTCACAAACCCTAGTGAAGAGAAAGAGGTTGGAAAGGAGAAAGAGCTAGGAAGAAGAAGAAGGTGCCGCCATTGCCGTTCGACGAAGCTCACTCTATGCCAGTCAACGGTAAGTGTTTGAATCAATCTTCTTACCCTATGTTAGTTGTGTGGGTGGATCAATACCATGCAAAGTAGGTATTGATTTAAAACCCTAAACTGGCCAATAAACCCTAAGTTGCCGTCAAACCCAAGATTCGAGTTCCGAGATGATATTCATCGAAATAAGACTTGAATGAGTTGGGGATAACTCTAACTCTAGGTTTAGACTTAGAATGGATAAGAGAAACCTGGGAAATCTAGGGAGGATGATCGACGGCAGTCGAAAAACCCATGTATGGTCTTCCAGAGACATACCGGTCGACTATACCGGTTGCACACAGTGCGACCGGTATGTTGCCACCGGTATCCCTCGGGAGGCTGGTCTGTGGGGACCGGCTGACCATACCGGTCGCCAATCTTTCCCACAGAGCTGCGACCGGTACATGCCACCGGTCAGCTTTGTGAGGGTATTTTGGAACCTTGTTGGTTTCTGACCAACATTAAACCCTAAGCAATATATTCCAATGAAACCCTAATAATATTGTAGGACTTTGTAACTTTCCGTTTGGATCTTGCGACGTGGAGCAAGCTAACAAACGAGCGTCAGGTAAGGGAATCTAACCTAAACCTAATAATTAATGGACAGTAAGTCGTTGTTAATCACCTGAATATCTATGATGTGATGTTTGTGCATATTCACATGTCATCCTTTACTTTCAGTTATTATTATTGTTCATGGATTGATAGGATGTGATTGTTAAGCATGTGATTGTTTTCGTTAGTGTGTGGAGTGGGGCATGGGCCTGGGATCGCTCCTCACACTAGCACCTTTTTGTGGTATTCTGTCTTAACATGCTTGGTACGGGTGGGGCATCAGGGGAAGGTCGTGGTACGGTGGTCTCCGATATTGATGTTGGCCTGGCCATGGTTATGTGGCACTGTGGTCTCCGAGTTGACGCTGGCTTGTCCACGATGCTTTAGCTCTATCTCTATGCCGTAGGGAGTTATGTTGGGATAGGGTCTACCTGCGTATTGTTTCTATCCTAGTGGGTTAGTTGCGGATAGGGCATTAGGGGAGGTGTGGGAATGCCTTAGCTCTATCTCTATGCCGTAGACGGCTGTCTTTGGGATAGAGCGTACATTGATGACATATAGGATTGGTTAGTTGCGAGCCCGGTTTGTGAGCCCCGGCCGGTAGGGGCTTAGGTGCTGGTATGGGTAGAGCATCGGGGGTGTGCGGGGGTATCTTAGCTCTATCTCTATTCCATGATGGGTGCATGTGGGCCAATGGGGGTGTGATCCATGAGGTGTCACACACTCGTGTATAGAGGTGAGGGGGGCCACCAAACCTTTCTATAGCACATTGCAAACTTAAAACTAGACCACAGTATAAAATGATTGTTACTCATGCATAATATTGTGAAACTCTTTGATTGTCTTACTGAGCTAAGTTGTGAGCTCACCCTTTGTGTACACATTGTTTTTAGATGTTGATGCAGGTTACACTGTTGACGACTATGTGAACGCTCCGGCGTATGGTGACGTTGCTGCTTTGAGTGTACAGGCAGGAGAGGACGAGCATGACGCTTCATGCAAGTGCCCTTTCTGCGTTTACCTGTGATTGGATTTTGTTTATTCGTTTCAGTTATTTTTGTTTGATATTAAAGGGATGTAAAAGATATTTATTTTATGTTTGAATTTGAATAATTGGATACTTATTTAATTTATCATTTGATACTCAGTTCATTTTATTTTAAAGACTTCCGCTGTAATATTATACTCTGATTGTGGTTATGTGTGATGGTTTGTATGAGTGGACACGGCCTATTCGAGATCCTGGTGTGAACCGTTGGTTCAATGACGGTTCATTCACACCATTCTGGTTGGATCAGAATTGGGGTGTGACAACTTGGTATCAGAGCTCTCGGGCTCTGTCTAACAAACCATATTACACTTAACTAAGTCGATGAACTGAGTTAGGAAATATTAAAAATTTTAATACAAACACACCCTAAGCATTGTTTGATACCTGAGACTGATTAAGAAAGAGCATAATATACTTTATTAAATATGGAATTTTAATGATACCCATACACTAGTTAGGTGAAACATAAAAATTTCATTAAAAGAAAAGAGTATCAAATGAAATAGTGCTACAGGGTACAGTCCACAAACCGGACAGTTACCTTGTTATTTAAATAGTCATAAGCGAAAGAAAATAAAGAGGGACAATCATGGGGTAGGGGGCCTGGGAGGAATAGGGGCTGCTATATCATAGTCTCGCTCGTAAGCAACCCTGAGCCAGTGCACCTGATCCTGTGTGACTCTGAGACTGCGAGCCAACTGCGCCAAGTTGCGGCTCATCTCACGCTGAGTGTCCCTGATCTCCATAATCATACCCATCATGGTGTCGGAGGAAGGCTGAGATGGTCCAGCTGTAGAGGTAGAGGTAGATGGTGGTGCTGCAGGTGTAGACTGTGGAGCTGGCGCTAGTACACCCTCAGCTCTATCCTCGTCATCATCACGCTCGAGCTCGGCTGCATAGGCCGCATTGGCTGCTGCTGCTGCTGCCGCCGCGGCTGCTACCCTCCCGAGTGGGCGAGGGCGAGCCTCCAACTCGTCATCGCTAACGGGCAGATCAACCATCTGCATCCTCTGAATGGCGTCCCAGTCTATGTCGAAGGTCATAGTATCCTCAACAGTCACCTCGCCTCTCATGCTCACGCCCAGGCGACGTAGCAGGAAGGTAATGAGACGACCGTATGGAAGGTTACTGGCCTGATCGGCCAGGGTCGCCTGATGCATGGTCTTGATGATGAGATAAGGGAGAGAGACCCGCTCCCCAGTGCAGACACAATAAGTAATGTACTGAGTGAGCTGGGATAACTCACTATAATGGTCGCTCTGGGGCACGATGTTGTGCTGAATGATGCGACTGTATACCCGAGGTACAGGTCTCAAGCTAGCCGCCTTCATAGGAGCTCCAGGGTTTAGTATCTGATCCGCTATCTCTCGGCGCAGATCCTCAGTCAGATAGCCCTTAGCTTCGGGAGGGCAATACACTAGGTCTCCATCATTAGGAACCCCTAGAAGGTCAGCCAGCTGGTGGGTGTTGAATGAAATGGGCACACCCCTGACATAGCTAGTAATGCGCAAATCCCTATCCTGGTTGGGATCGTTAACATCTCCGTGCAACTCCAGGTTAGCATAGAAATGCTTAACCAGATTGGGACGGGTGGTATCAGTGTAGGATATTACCGGTATCCACCCAAGCGCGTTGAAAGCAGCTCGCACATCGAATCTCTCTAACTGATCCAGGTTAACCCGGCGTCCAGATTCAATGCTCTTGTTGTCAAACCAAGGGAACCGAGCCTGTGCTTCTATAGAACGAAACCAATATTCGTCAAGTTGGGGAACTGGTGGCTGGGGAGCACGTGAACTCGAGCCATGAGGACGTTTCCCAAGAGCATGTCGGGGAGCCATTTTAACTGCAAAACATAAGAAAACAAGAAGAAAAGGTTAGAAATTATCAAAATTTCGGCAGCATAACAATAGTAAATTGGGAAAAAGCCTCAAACTCACCCAAAAACATGGGGAGGAGGACTTACGTAACCCCCACACTCTTCGACAAATCAATCACAAACATTTACAATAAGAAATTTCAAGAAATTAAGAAAAATCAAGAAATTTCAAAAATTTTGGAAAACCTAGGTCAAAACATGTACAAATTTGATTTTTATGAAAATCGTTCGGTGAAACCCCAAATTGGTTGAGGGCTTTTTCTCTTGGGGGTCCCTAAACCCTTTCCAAGCCGAAGGAAAAGAGTTCCTACGGTGGGAACATCTCAATCAATGAAAAACCTAAATTTCTACATATAGACGATATGGAAAATATCTAAACACATGAGAGAGAAGGAAGAGACCTACCTGGAGACGATGTTCTACGCTTGGAATGGAAGGAATCGGCTTCTAAGGTCACCGGTCAGACTGTAGCAACTCGGTTGGGCAGAGAGGAATCGCCATCGGAGAGAAAAGATAAGGAAAAGTGAGAAATTTTCTCACTTTTCGTGATTTTAAAGCCAATTCTGGGCATACCGGTCGACTATACCAGTCGCAACACTGTATACAGGGTGTTGACCGGTATGTTGTGACCGGTCAGTACCTGAGTAGCCAGAAAAATTTCAGAAATTTTTTTAAAATTGTAAATTTAAATATGCCTTTTTGCGACTGTTTCGCCTTATATTGTTCAAGACTAACACCACTATTGCTTCATTCTCATGTGTTATGTTTTCTTCTCAGATTCAAACAGAATAGTCTGAGATGGTGGACGAAAACGGTCGTAGGGGTCGGAAGCGTCACCAGGCTAGGATGCGCCTCGAAGAGGAAGAACAGGTTGAACAAGGCCATGTTAGAGAGCCAAGCCCGGAAGGTGAGGAGGAACAGGTTCCAGAAGTACCGACAAATTTACCTGGCCCACCTCACAGGAATTCTGAGACCATTGTTATAAACCTGGTCTATCAGATGCAAGCTCAGCAGAAAGAATTCCTGAGCGAGATTCTGAAGATGCTCAGGCCACCGGGTTCTGTTCCCACTGGAGATACGCCTGAGTCCGGAGAGAAAAATACTTCACAGCCGATGCAGGGTAGCCCAAGGCCGATGGGCCAAGCACAGAATGTACCACCACCGCATCAATTTTCGTCGCCTTCTGCGTATGCGGGAGCCTATCCGTATCCACCACCATGGTACGGAATGAACACTCAGGGATAGCATGATCTGAGCAGGGCAGTGGACAGATTCCTAAAGTTGAAGCCTTCATGATTCACTGGTAGGACAGGGAAACCATTGTGGCCAGCACAGTGGGTTGCAGAGATGGAGAAGAATTTCCGACTAATGACATGTACAGAGGAGGAAAAGGTTTTATTTGCCACTCACATGCTGAAAGAAGATGCAAATGCTTAGTGGAATTCTACACGGGCATATCTGGAGACTAAGTATACACCGGTGGATTGGAAAATGTTTAAAGCT
>CM053267.1:66672075-66735612 GCA_028583415.1 Protea cynaroides | reverse complement strand
GTCTTCCGATCATCACCGGGCCAGACGGGACGAGCGGATGACAAACAGGTATGAAATCGGACCAAAGACGATCAAATCAACATGATTTTATGTTGACCGGTCGATGGTACCGGTCTTGGTACCGGTCGATCGGTCAGCTTTGCGCAGCTAAGTGTGGAAATCTGAAAATTGACTTATGAGGGTCCCACTTTCCTGATTTTGAATCCTAAGACTTTCCTAATCCTAATAGGTTACTAAACCCTAATTCTAGCCTATAAATACACCCTTAAACCTTCTCAAATCCTTTCCATTGTCTCTCACAAACCCTAGTGAAGAGAAAGATGTTGGAAAGGAGAAGGAGCTAGGAAGAAGAAGAAGGTGCCGCCATTGCCGTTCGACGAAGCTCACTCTACGCCAGTCAACGGTAAGTGTTTGAATCAATCTTCTTACCCTATGTTAGTTGTGTGGGTGGATCAATACCATGCAAAGTAGGTATTGATCTAAAACCCTAAACTGGCCAATAAACCCTAAGTTGCCGTCAAACCCTAGATTCGAGTTCCGAGATGATATTCACCGAAATAAGACTTGAATGAGTTGGGGATAACTCTAACTCCAGGTTTAGACTTAGAATGGATAGGAGAAACCTGGGAAATCTAGGGAGGATGATCGACGGCAGTCGAAAAACCCATGTATGGTCTTCCGGAGACATACCGGTCTACTATACCGGTTGCACGTAGTGCGACCGGTATGTTGCCACCGGTATCCCTCAGGAGGCTTGTCTGTGGGGATCGGCTGACCATACCGGTCGCCAGTCTTTCCCACAGAGCTGCGACCGGTACATGCCACCGGTCAGCTCTGTGAGGGTATTTTGGAACCTTGTTTGTTTCCAACCAACATGAAACCCTAAGCAATATATTCTAATGAAATCCTAATAATATTGTAGGACTTTGTGACTTCCCGTTTGGATCTTGCGACGTGGAGCAAGCTAACAAATGAGCGTCAGGTAAGGGAATCTGACCTAAACCTAATAATTAATGGACAGTAAGTCGTTGTTAATCACCTGAATATCTATGATGTGATGTTTGTGCATATTCGCATGCCATCCTTTACTTTCAGTTATTATTATTGTTCATGCATTGATAGGATGTGATTGTTAAGCATGTGATTGTTTTCGTTAGTTTGTGGAGTGGGGCATGGGCCTGGGATCGCTCCTCACACTAGCACCTTTTGTGGTATTCTGTCTTAACATGCTTGGTACGGGTGGGGCATCAGGGGAAGGTCGTGGTACGGTGGTCTCCGATATTGATGTTGGTCCGGCCATGGTTATGTGGCACTTGTGGTCTCCGAGTCGACGGGCTTGTCCACGATGCTTTAGCTCTATCTCTATGCCGTAGGGAGTTATGTTGGGATAGGGTCTACCTGCGTATTGTTTCTATCCTAGTGGGTTAGTTGCGGATAGGACATCAGGGGAGGTGTGGGAATGCCTTAGCTCTATCTCTATACCGTAGACGGCTGTGCTGGGATAGAGCGTACATTGATGACATATAGGATTGGTTAGTTGCGAGCCCAGTTTGTGGAGCCCCGGCCGTTGGGGGCTTAGGTACTTGGTATGGGTAGAGCATCAGGGGAGGTACGGGGGTATCTTAGCTCTATCTCTATTCCATGATGGGTGCATGTGGGCCAATGGGGGTGTGATCCATGAGGTGCCACACACTCGTGTATAGAGGTGCGGGGGGCCACCAAACCTTTCTATAGCACATTGCAAACTTAAAACCAGACCACAGTATAAAATGATTGTTACTCATGCGTAATATTGTGAAACTGTCTGATTGTCTTACTGAGCTAAGTTGTGAGCTCACCCTTTGTGTACACATTGTTTTTAGATGTTGATGCAGGTTACACTGTTGACGACTATGTGAACACTCCGGCGTATGGTGACGTTGCTGCTTTGAGTGTACAGGCAGGAGAGGACGAGCATGACGCTTCATGCAAGTGCCCTTTCTGCGTGTACCTGTGATTGGATTTTGTTTATTCGTTTCAGTTATTTTTGTTTGATATTAAAGGGATGTAAAAGATATTTATTTTATGTTTGAATTTGAATAATTGGATACTTATTTAATTTATAATTAGATACTCAGTTCATTTTATTTTAAAGACTTCCGCTGTAATATTATACTCTGATTATGGTTATGTGTGATGGTTTGTATGAGTGGACACGGCCTATTCGAGATCCTGGTGTGAACCGTTGGTTGAATGACGGTTCACTCATACCATTCTGGTTGGATCAAAATTGGGGTGTGACACATTCGGTTCCGGATGGGAATTTTCTCCTCCTGCTGCTGAACCGCTTGCTCGAGCGCCCCTCAAGGCTCTAGCTAGCTGTTAGATTTGTTGCCTCAACTCATCAAACTGCTGACGAGTAACATACTAAGGGGGTGGTGGTGGCGCCGTCGCCATTGGTGTAGGCGTTGGAACCGGTGGTGGTATTGGTGCTGGTACAGGCGTGGGCGCACAGTTCGTCCTCGTCGTACTTCCACTGCTGCCTACCTGAACCTGCATAGACGGCTCCGAAGGTGCATGAGATGCATGTGCTCGAGTTCTCCTGTGTGCCATTGAAACCAGAGTGCTCACGCGCTAATCTTCAAACTCAGTCAAAAGATGCCCCACGGTGGGCGCCAAACTGTTACGGTTGGAAATCGCCCGTCGATCCGCGCTCTGAGTTACCTACAACCACAGAGATGAGACAAGGGAGTTGGACGCCTAAGCCCCGGATACACTCCAATGCCTAAGTCAGATTCCCAAAGTAAGTAGTCAAGAGATAACAGAAAGCTATCTCCAGTTTAAAGAAAGAGTGGGACAATGAGAGAGTTTGAACGTACGAGAATGAGAGAGAGAGATATTATGAACTGTGTACTAGTAGTCCCCCTTACCTTGAGGGATTGCCCTTTACTTATAGATTGGGAAGAAGCATTGAGGTACCAGGACTCAGGGGAGTAGACTTCCAATAGGATTGCCACATGTCGCTCTGAGGGACACCCGTGTGGTAGACTCCGAGTAGGAGTAAGAGACCTTAGCCAAGGAAGCTAGGTCGGTCAGCTCTGGGATTGACACATGTCAACGTATGAGTAATCACGGACTGCGATAGTCGGCGTCATATCGGACTGGGAGAAGGACTCCTCGGACGTAGCATAATCACATTAGGACTCTGACTACCGACTGGGAAACGTAGCCGGATAGGACTATGACTCCGAGCGCTACCATAGATGATGATAACTAGACGTCATAGGACGAGTGCGACATGCCGGGCGCATGAGAGGCTGGGCGTAAGATACCGAATGCCTCATAAGCCGAGCGCAAGATACTCCGAGCGGTCGGCTCCGAAGGTGAAGCTTGACACGTGTAAGATTTCCATTGGGTGATATTTTTCCCCCTAACAATTATCTAGAAGATTTGTAGTAGAATCCAAAATCTAAAAAGGTCTAAAGGAAGGATGTAGAAGTAGTATGTAAAAGTGTCTTAAGAAGTGTGTAGAAATATCTTACAGAAGTGTATAGAAGAGAAATGTATAGAGAGTAGCTAGAAGCTGCCTTAAAGGGCTACAAAAAGAGGTCTCCTCTAGCCATTTTGGAAGAAGCCAAGTTAGATATTCAAATTAATAAATATTATTGAGTGTTCCTCCATATCTTTCCTCTTCCACTTTTCCTCATCAACATAACTCTTCTTCTAACACATAATTCATCCAGGCCAACAAGGGTATGAAGTCCCCCACTCCCCTACTTCTAGTAAATACCCAAATTTGGTTATCATCTTTCTAACCTTTTACTACCACCCTCTTCCCCACCATACTTCTTCCCTAGAGCAACTCTACATGTTATATCATTACATGAGTACCTCACTTAAATCCACCAAAGCTGAAAATGAAGGTGAAGATGAGCAAGACCTTTCCATGCTTTTGATCATGGTTTTCGTTTCTTTTTCCCTCATTGGCTGGAATGATTCAACCCTCTTCGTATTTAAAAGCTAGAGGACACAAATTTTGCAAACTTGTCTCCAGTACTCCCATTATAGGCGAAAAGGCGAGGTCCTTGTGATTGTACAGTAGTCACCTAGCAAAGCTCAAATCAGGTCTGCTCACAAAGATTGGATCATTGTTTTTCTTGATTTCACGGGCTGCATCAGGCGATGAAACCACAAGAGTTTGTTTGCTACAAAACTGAACCTGCATGAGTGGGCCGTTGCGTTGAGCCAAGGTGTGGAGTGCGTGGTGTGGGAAGGTGGCTTTAACTGATGGAGGTCCCCTATTATTGGGAGCTTCCTACTCTATTATTCCAAAACAAGAACACACAGAGAAGGAGAAAGAAAAGAAGTAAAGGGAAGGGACGAAGTAAGTCCTCTTGGCCTTGGTGCACTAACCATTGCAACGTATCATACATCTTCACTTGCAGCAATTCTATGCAAATTTTTTTTTTAGAACTGAGCCTAGAGATGCATGGAGAAGGAGAGTGGGTCCAAGCCTCTACATGAGCCTCAGAAGATCTATGAATATATTTTTTTCTCAAAAAGACGTATGGTATTGAGTAACGTGGAAGAGATTGATCAAAGAGGACTAAACAGCAATTGAAAGCTAAAATGCGCTTAGTGTTCTCTCTCTCTTTTTTTTTTTTTTTTTTTTTTTTTTTGAGTTTTTTAGTTAATAGGTCATAGATGGGAGTCTTTGGAGAAAAGTGGAGACAGAGATACACTACATGGCAATGACAGGTGGCCCATTTAGTAGGTGGCAAGTTACTGTGCTGGAACTCTATAAAAAATACATATAAAACCACTTGAACCATCCTAGAGGGAGTAAAACTAGTAAATAACATTTACAAAAAAAAAGAAAAAAGAAAAAAGAAGTAAATATTAACTCATTGAAACTCCGAAGTGTTCAAATGGTGGTAATCAATAAAAAAAAAAATTCCATTAGGAAACTCCAAAGTCAAGGATTGAAATAGTGATATCCACAAAATAGAATAAAGAAAAAAGAGAGATTAATATACCACCACTTGAACCATCTTAGAGGAAGTAAAACTAGTAAATAATTCTTTGAAACTCTCAAGTCAAGAGTTCAAATGCTGATATATATATATATATATATATATATATATATATATATATATATATATATATATATAAAACACCACCACTTCAATAATGGAAGTAAAATTAGTAAATAATTATTCGAAACTCCGAAGTCAAGGTTTAAAAGGTGATACATATCCACGAAAAATAAATGAGAAAAAAAAAAAAAACGAAATGAAAGTGAGTAGATAGAAGGCAATGAAAAGTTGCCTTCGGTGTTGGTGTGGGTGCGTTTTTTTTTTTTTTTTTTTTTTTTTGATAAACTGAATAGTAGACAGAACATGGGAATCAAAAAGTTGCCTTGTGTGTTGGTATGGATTAGACTGGATAGTAGACAGAAAATTGGCAATAAAAAATTGCCGTGAGTGTTGGTGTGGGTTGGATAATACTGAGTAATAGACAGAACATGGCAATCGAAAATTATCTTTCCATGTCTTTTCTTCTTTATAATAGCAGTAAGAAATGACTGTTACCTAAACCTAAACTAGATTAAATAAAATTTTGTGTTTCCAAATCTATCCTACCCTGTTTGTCTGAGAGTAAGAATCAATTTTTCATTAAAGTTATGTTTAGATGTCGAAAAAAGAAAAAATAAATTAGAAAAAAGAAATAGACATACTGTAATCATTGTTTCATCATTACATATTGTTTTTTTTAGTTTTTCGTTTTAGTTTGTTGACATTGGACAATAGCCTGAAATTTTTTTTATGAGAAATTAAATCAGTGACAGTCTCTTACAATCTAAAGGGAAAGTTGTCTTTTTTTTTTTTTTTTTTTTTTGTTGTCTCGTTAAGGCCATTCACCATAAACTTTTAAAGTTCCTCGTTACATGTCAAAGAATACTCATTAATGAACTGGGTCAAGGATTGGATTTTCAAACTTAAGTTGGACTAATTCATGCTGAGGCTCAGGCCTAGGCCTTGGGTTGAGCCCGGCGGCCCAGGCCTGACCTCCAATTCTGTGGCAAATCTTTCATTTATCAACACTATCTTCGAATATCATAATGAGTTGGTTGTGTTATGTCTGTTGTTTTGCTGGACTCTAGTTCTGTTGTAGTCTAAGCCCAATGGGTTGTTTTATTTTGCAGTTTTTGATTAGGTCTCTCTCGGGCTGTTAGTTTGTTGTGCTCTCTCTCTCTCTCTCTCTCTTGGATTAATAAATATCTATTAGTCCAAAAAGAAAAAAAAATTGCATAGATATCTATTAATCTCTTTTAATTATTTATCTTAAACTTACACTTGTTTGGTATCTCTGCCAATTCTCCACTTCTTAATGGAAAATATTTACCACTTTGACACAATCTTTCATTTGCAAAATAACACCCTCCAACAATCCTAATAACGTCCATAGATACCTCTTTGGTGGCAAATCATTTATTGGTGAAGACTATTACTACAAGAATCTGGGCCAATGGCGACGTTTTAAAAAGCCGGCGAATATATTTACCAAAGTTTTCTCTTACGCCAAAAATATGTCCCTAAGAGTTGCTTGCAGTTGATTTGTGGCGTTTTTTTCCCAACGCCTGTGAAAGTATTTCTATACCAGCGTTTTTACAAGTCATCGTTACAGAGGTGACTATAACGGTGTTTACATAAGCACTAAAATGCATTGCAATACAATATGGAAGATAGACCGCGGTGTTTATGACGCAGCCAGACAGTATACTTACACTGGCATTTTGAACAAAACGCAGGCGTATGAGCCATTTGTTTTATTCCTCTCTAGCGGCGTTTTTGGAAAAATGCCGTATATATTGTGTGTGTATTATATAGAACCTATTTCTCTATAATTGCATCTTGTAATCGGATCTTCTAATCTGTTAAAGCAAAGATACATAATACATCCGCATAAGCTGAAGAAAAGAGGATTGGAAAATAAGATAATGGCTTTCCAATGAATCATACTAAACTCTCCAAGAGTGAACCCAGTACACATGGAAATAATTAATGTCAGTTGGAATGTAGAATAACCACGGCTCTATATGCAAAAACCGAGCAAGAAAATAGGTATACTCAGTATGCATGGAAAATATATGAAAAGAAGAACATGGGACTCACTCATCAAAGTTGACATCAAAGTTTCAATATAACTCAGAGAATGATCACCCAAAAAGAAATTTCCTCAACAAATCTTCTCTGAATTCAACCATAATTCTTCAAATTTAGTACTGAAATATTGGGACATCAGCCAAAATGCATATGAGAATGCTGTGACTGGCTGGATACTTCGCCCAAACTGGAGCCTGCAATCACTTATAGGTTACACTTTCTAACCTTAAATCAAATATTCTGTTTTCCATCAATTGGTAATTAGTTTTCCATCTTCTAAACCTGAGTTTTTGATACTGTTTTGCTATTCCCGATTCTGAACTAGATTCTCCTAATTCATCAAGGAGTGTCTTCTAGCATCTTATCTAACCATTGGAATCCTTCCAACTTTGGATATCATATAACAATCCTAGTCGGTTACCACATACCCAATTTTGGTCAAAATCAGTTAGTCAGACTTTGATTTTTTAATTCTGCTAAAAATATTATACTCCCTTGCTTAAGCGGGTTCGTCTGGAGCACTGGAAAGTGCTCCATAGCGTGCTGCATCCGCTGGATAGGTGCCACTTGAATAAAATAAAATCTAACTCTAGATATTGATTTCCTCCAAATTAGAAGATAGGGTAGTGTAACATGATATAAAAAAATTGTCCGCACTGAATCTCGTAGCATGCCAGGGAAAGATGGACAGGGCAAATGGCGGGAGTGTTGTCGCTCGCAGAGACTAGAAATGTCGAGAACTCGTTAACCGCAATTGAAGCACACAGGGAGGTGGAGTTCTCTCGCTTCTTCAACTTTCATTCCCTTTCCTTCGACCTCTCTTGTTCTAAAACTCTCTGGAAATCCATCATAAATCACCTCAGAGGTAGATGGCTTTCTTTATCGTCAACTGCTTCTCGGCAAAAAATGATGAAACCGCCGCCCAAATTTACAGCAGGCGAGAGACGAAGCGAAATGGATGAAACTGCGGCCCTGTTTGTTTTCACTTTTAGACCTTCTCGAAAGTTGTGGAACAACGGCACCATAACTCTTCAGTTCAGGGTTTCATCCTTTTGATGAGTTGTGTAACTGCCCCTTATTCGCACACGGTTTACAAGTCACCTGTCTAATGAATTTGAAACTGAAAAATGAAGTTCTGTGACTTCCGTTTACAGTCTTCTGTCACTTCATGGAAAAAAAATTGAATTGTGTTGGAACCTTGGCCAAGTTGAGCAGTTGAGTGCATTTTTGTGTGTGTTATCATTGTTGGCAACCTTGGCGACCTCTTGATAGTTGACAAAGTGATATGGAGGAGAGAGAATATCAGCAGGCAGTGTATCTAGTCAGCAGACAGAGTAGACAGTCAGCAGGCATGGTTGGACAGTCAGAAGCCTATTTGGAAGCCAGTACACAGCCCTATGTGCTTACAGTTCAGTGAAAGAAGACATATAAAGTAGAGAGACAAAGTATAGAAAGAAAGAGGAGAGAGAGTATCCGTGGGTCCTACTGAAATCCCACTGATAGACATGGTGACTGGGTTGGTGCACTGACAGCAGTTGATGAGAGAGACTAGTAGAAGAAAGAGAATGAAGACCAGAAAGAAGAGAGAGAAAGAGGAGAGAGAAAGAAGAGAGAGAAAGAAGAGAGAGAAGAGGAGAGAGACTGGTGGGTCCCACCTCAGGTGGCCAAGCCAGCATGGCAGCTAGCCCAGGCCAGCAGCCGTAGCCCAGGCCAGCAGTCGCGGCACCAGGCCAGCAGGCCAAGCCCACCTAGGCTGCTCTGCCAGCCAGGCTATGCCATGCTCACACCCAGCATGCCATGTGCACAACAGTAGGGCCAGCCACGCGCACAGTAGCATAGCAAGCCAGCAGCAGCATAGCACAGTAGCGTAGCTAGCCTCAAGCAGGCCAGCAAGGCCCGCAAGGCAAGCTAGCCGTGTGCGCGCCTCGCAAGACCACCGCGCAACAGCAGCAGCTGGCTCCCGCAAGCCAGCAAGGCTCGCAAGGCCTAGCCACACGCGCGGACCGCAAGCCTTCGCAAGGGTTGAACAGCTTGCATCTCACCTGCTCGACGAAATGCCTCAGAGAAACACCCCATTGACACCCTACTGGAAATAAAAAGGCTTACAGGGCATTACCACACATTCTTAGGGCATTTTGGTCCTTGGGAAAAAGAGAAGATCCAAAATCGTCGATCCAGATTGAGCCACGCCATTCAGATGCTCATCCAGTGGCTGAGATTAAGGCGGGCTATGGTGTTTCACAAGCGCTCCGTCAAGATTCTTGCGCGTAATTGAGGATTGGCCAGATACAACTTAAAAAGGTGATCCGCGTCGCATGGAGCTGGATCCAGGATTCGGTGAAGCGCTCGTATGGTGCGTCGGAGTTGCGGATCCCAATCTGATGGCTAGGATTTTCTTCGAGCTCCGCTGACGGGATTACAAAGATCGAAAGGCCCAGAGGCTTTCCCGCTTTTACCTGACCGATCCAACGGCGGATCTCCAAGATTCTCTGATCCGCCAATCACGTCTCAACAACGACGTACGTACGTTAGTGGCGGCGGAACATGGGTGTATCGCGGAGCACCAAATCAAGTCTAGAAGATTCCATTTCTTATAATCCTAATGGCTGGACTTTGGATGGCCATATCTTGGCCGTCCGATCTCAGATTTGGGTGATTCAAATTTCTCTGGACTGGTCTCTTTGAGATCTATTAACCTGCAATATAAAAGTGAGGGTTTTTGGTGTGTGGCTTTGGGTTTGTGAAGGAAAAGGTTCTTGAGTTCATTTGGTGTGCAAAATCCATCTCCACTCACCTCTCTCTGAGTATAATGGACATATAAAGCATGAGAGAGGTAGTGTGAGTATGTTGTGAGATTTTGGTGAGATTCAGATTGTATGAGAGGTATTGGGAGAGTGCCAAACTCCCATATTATTGAAGAAGCTCACCTACTACCATTGGAGAGCCTGAGAAGCCCATTTGGTGAGCACCACACATGCTGTGATCACGCTGGGAAGGTAATCACGTACACAGACCCTATTTATTTGTACCAATGCCATATGGGAAGGGTTTGTAATCCTTATTTGAAAAAATACATTGTAACCTATCAAGTTGGGGGCTTGACAGGAATGAGGGTTGTTGTCTAATACTCAGTTGCAACTGAGAATGTGGTTGATGTTGTAGCATTTGGGTTGTAGGTGCAACCATAGCATTAAAGTAGTGTATTGGGTATAATACGAAACCCTGGTTAGGGTATTGCCCCGTGGAGTAGCCATCACAGTGTGTGATAGGTGAACCACGTTACATAGTGTGTCTGTGGATGTGGATGTGTTTGCTTGTGCTGTACATTTGAAGTGCGTGGGTTGCAGGTCTGGGTGTGCACACTTGGTAGGCCAAGCCTCTGGTATGGATACCTGTAGGTGTGTGGCATAGTGTGTTACACGAAATGTGTTAACAGGATAAATGTTTGAATAACCACCACAGTCAACTCAAGGCAGCAAGTGTTAACAGACAACTCTTGGCAGCAGTATGTGTTTTTGGTTGGGTAGACTTCACAGTGTTGGGAAGATTTTTAGTGGTCACTGATTCACCCCCCCTCTCAGTGTCAACCTGGGAATCACAAATTGCTTCTCCAATACAAATTGAATTGCTATCAGTGTGGCTGTTAACTGCACCACCAATGGGCAAGGCAGACGGTAGGCCATTCAATAAGAGCAGGGAGGAGACTGTCAGAATATTTCTCCATAGTTATGTCTTTTTCTATAGAATTCCTACTTCCAAGAGAAACCATGTAAATTTATTTTTATTTCTATAATCAACCCATTCAGAAAACACATCCCAGTAAGGTTTCCAGAAACCCTAATGATCTCCATACAAACATAGAATACAATGCAATCAATTAAAGAAAGTAATGAGTCATACCCCTTCACTGTAGATTGATTTCTGCTATATTCCACTGAGATTTGAGTCTTCTACAGTCTCTGACAGATTCCTATGCTTCTCTCTGATTATGAGAACAGGAGAGGAATTATCACCGTGACTGCAGGGACTTAAACCGTTGTTATATAAAGAATACCAAACCCAACACTGGTTCAATCCTACAGTGAACTAGTTTGGTTCATCTCATAATCAAGCTAGGATTAGTTACCTATAAGTTGGACTCCCATTGAACAATCGATTAATCGATTTAATAAATAATTATTGCCCACATATTATCTTACATTCTCCCACTTGAGCTACATTAATTATAAATCACCATTGGTTAGTGTGGCCATGGAATCCAATTACAAAACCCATCATATACTTTAATCCAGTCACCAAGCCTATCAATGTCGAACAACAACGGAAAGTACACCTCAACAATAAACGTACAACCTTCTGTCAGCCACACACAAAGGTTTGCTTAATAACATGAATCACTTTCATATGAATGCATGAAAATATAATTTTCATGTGAGTCCTGAATTGCCTTGATAACCTCACAAGCAACAAACCTTAATATTGACCGTAGCAACCCGTCACATATCCTTTTGATCAATATCACTCTTTGGCACACCGTCGTGAACTATGGCAAAACTACCCCGTTCATATGGCTTAATACCGTCATTTATCAATGACATGTCATGTAAAATGCAATACAACAATGATAGCAATGAATAAATGCTGAATAAAAAATAACCATGGTTTTTATTAATAATCATGTCCACAAAAAAAAAAAAAAAAAAAAAAAAAAACAAGACTAATGAATATTAAACATAAACAAAGTCTACTAGAATACAAAATGAAAGATATCCCATTGACTAATGACATCGAAAAACTCAACAACACCCATGCTAGACACATGTCCCTAGAAAACCTTCACTGGAAAAACCTTTGTCAGAGGATATGCAATCATGTAATCCGTCGAAATGAGCTTAACTGTGACATCTTTAGAAGTGATTTTTTTTTTCACCAGCAAATACTTTATTTATATGTGTTTAAAACCACCACACTTATCATTATTCTTTGCAAATAACACTACCGTACTGTTATCACAGTGTATCAAAATAGGTCTAGAAATAGAGTTAACAACCTTCAAGCCAGAAATGAAGTTCTTTATCCACATGGCTTGACGAGTAGCTTCATATAAAGCTACATACTCTGCATGCTTGGTCGATGTAGCCAGAAGTGTCTACTTAGTACTCCTCCAAGAGATGGCACCACCTGTAATCATAAAAACGTATCTTGAAGTGGACTTCAGATCATCAGTGCAACTAGCAAAATCTGCATCAGAATATCCAACTACCTCAAAGGTAGTACCACTGCGATATATAAGCATGTAGTTCCTGGTCCTCTGTAAATATCTCATAACCTTCTTTGCTGCTATTCAATGAATAGGACCAGCATTAGACTGGAAACGACCAAGAACACTCACTACAAAGGCCAAATCAGGTCGAGTACAAACTTGTGCGTATATCAAACTCCCTATTGCAGAAACATGTGGCTTATCATCCATAAAGCCTTTTTCAAAATCATTCTTTGGACACTATTCTTTATTTAACTTATCTCCTTTGCTCATAGGCAAATCCCCACCTGAACAAATAGACATATTGAACCGCTTGAGAACACAATCAATATATGCCTTTTGAGATAGCCCTAGTAGTCCCCTTTTTCTGTCTTTACAAATCTCTATGTCAAGTACAAAGGTACTTTCTCCCATATCTTTCATTTCAAAATTTTCAGACAAAAAACCTTTAGTTTCAACAAGTAAGCCCATATCGTTGTTAGCCAATAGGATATCATCAACATATAAGACAAGGAAAATATACTTACTTCCACTGATCTTCATGTAGATGCATTGATCAGACAAATTTTCAATGAATTCAAAAGAATATATAATCTGATAAAACTTTAGATTCCATTGCCTTGAAGCTTGTTTTAGTCTATAAATAGACTTCTTAAGTTTACAAACCATATTTTTCTTACCTCTTTCCCCAAAACCTTGTGGTTGGACCATATAAACTTCCTCTACCAAATCTCCATTTAGAAATACTATCTTCATATCAATCTAGTGCAGTTCCAGATTAAAATGAGCTACTAATGTCATAATAATTCTGAATGAGTCCTTTTTAAAAACTGGAGAAAACATTTCCACGTAATCAATTCCTTTCCTTTGTGTGAACCCTTTTGCTACTAATCTGGCTTTGTAGCGCTCAACTCTAACTTTGGAATCACACTTAGTCTTGTATACCTATTTTGAGTCTATGGGTACACAATCTTTAGGTAAATCCATAAGTTTCCATACCTTGTTGTGGTCCATAGATGTCAACTCATCCTTCATTGCATCTAGCCATTTAGATGCATTACTACTATTTACAGCATCTTGGAAACTTGTGGGATCTTCTTGCTGCCCAATATCAAAATCAATCTTAGTTCAATAAGTCACATAATCAAAAGAAATAGCTGACTTACAAGGCCTTGTGGACCTCCTCAATTCACCCTTTGGCTCTGTAATAGCAATAGGAACATCAGTCAGAATAGGATCTTGAGGAACAATAGTCTTAGGCATCTCTATCACAGGTTCTTTTGGAATGATAGGTTGCACCTGCAACTGAAGAACCTCAGTGATAGCCTTAACTTCAACCTCATCAAAATCTAGATTTCTTGGTTGAAACAACTCCTCAACATCTTCAATAAACCTGACATGAATGGTTTTCACTATCTTATTTATATAATTAAGACAGTAGAATTTGAACCCCTTTGACCTGTCTGGATAACCCATAAAATAACAACTCACAGTTCTAGAATCAAACACCTTTTCCTGAGGATTATACAGTCTTGCCTCTGCTTTGTAGCCCCAAACATGAAAATGAAGCACACTAGGTTTCTTGCCAGACTAAAGCTCAAATGGTATCTTTGGAACTGATTTACTTGATACTCTGTTAAGAATATATGCTGCAGTCTTTAATGCCTCACCCCATAGGGATAAAGGAAGATTAGTATTACTCATCATGCTCCTCATCATATCTTTAAGAGTCTTGTTTCTCCTTTCTACTACTCTATTTTACTATGGAGTACTAGGCATAAAATATTGACATACTATACCTTGTTCCTGTAAATACTTGACAAAAGGACCAAGATGTTGATCAGTATCACTTGGTCTCCCATAATACTCACCTCTTTTATTAGATCTAATAATTTTGATCTTCTTTGATAGATAATTCTTTACCTTAGCTTTGAATATCTTGAAGACATCTAGAGAACTAGATTTATCAGATAAGAGATATATATAACCATAACGAGAGAAGTCATCAGTAAAAGTAATGAAATATTTATGTCCTCCATCTGTGGGAGTAGGAAAAGGCCCATAGATATCAGTATGAATCAAATCTAACAATCCCTCAATACGGGCAGCCTTCATCTTTGTTGACCTTGTCATATTCCCTTTTATATAGTCAACACAAACATTCATGTCATCATAATTCACGAATTTTAAAACACCGTCCTTCTCAAGCTTTTTCATCCTATCTATAGATATATGTCCCAAACGTTTATGCCAAAGGATAACAAATTTTCATCCAGTTTAGAACGTTTAGAAAAGACATTCATAACCATAAGGGGAGTAGTATTTAATCTATAAAACCTATTAACAATAACACCATTTTCAACAGCACAAGAATTATAGGACAATAAAAAACCTTCTTGATTAAAAGATAAACAATAATCTTTCTTGGCAAGTATAGAAACAGAAATCAAATTCCTCCTCATAGAGGGAATATAAACAACGTCTTCTAAATCAATAAAAATATCAGAATCTATATGATTCCTAACTACTCCTATAGCCTCAACGTCGACTTCTACTCCATTCCCCACGAACACCTTCACATCATCCTTACTTGGCGTCCTCCTAGATAGAAACCCTTGCAAGGAATGAGTGACATGAATGGAGGAAGCTGAGTCAATCCACCAAGAATCCACAGGAGCATCAATATGAAAGGATTCAAAGTAAACAAGAGAGAGATAAATACCATATTTCTTCTTCCTCTTTTCCAGGTAGGACAATCTATTTTTATAGTCCTTTTTCATGTGCCCTTTCTTGTGGTACCAGAAACACTCTGTCTTTGAAAGATCTTTGTTGTCTTGATGTTCTACATCCCCTTTAGGCTTGTCATATGGCTTCTTTTCCTTCTGAGAGTAACTCTTTCCTTTTTTCATGGGTCCATAATTGGGTTGTTTTCCCTTACCTTTGTAAGGGTATTTCATGTAGGTTATGGCACTGACACTTTCACCTTTATCCTTCTTCAGTCTAGTCTCCTCTTCAACACATATGCCTATGAACTCATTGAATGACCATGGATTAACAGAGGTATTGCTAGCAACTTTAATCTGAGTGTATTTTTGTGGTAAAACATTTATACATAAATGAACCAGAAACTCATCATCTATAGGGTATCCCATATCCTTGAGTTTTTCAGCTACACTCTGCATGTCAACAATATGATCCCTAAGACTAGTTTCACCATCAATTTTGCTAGTAGTCAGCTTTGCCATTAAGGCACCCCTTGCACCTTTATCAGATAATTCATATTTATATATGATAGCTTTCAAAAAAAATTTTGCATTCTCTTTTTCTGTAATACTATTCCTAATTGTTTCAAGTACAGTACGCTTAATAATAAGCATGCATTTCTTGTTGGCATTGGTCCACCTTTCCATTTTCAGTTTTTCCTCTGGGGTACTATCAATAGTAAGTTCAGCAGGTTTATCATCTGTGACAGCTATGTCAAAATCATTTAAGCCTAGAGTAATCTTTAATTCCTCCATCCACTATTTATAATTCGATCCTGATAGAATAGGAATAGCAGACAAATCAATCCTAGTAGAAGACATCTTGTTATGTAATCAAAACACGAGTTCAATTCACCAAATCATTACAAGCATGTGAAAATACTTATGTTAACATAGAAGATATGCTAGCAAATATGTATATGTAAACAAATGCAAGCATCAATATACCTCCCTAGAGTCAATTGAAACTATAAATTTATTCTTTGGGACAAGAATGCACTGGTCCTCTAGTATCTATACAAAACTGCAAAAGAATAAAAATCTTCGAGAATCCCATCACCTTTGGGTGTCTGAAAAATCCTAAGTTAAAACCCTTTCAATCTGGTGCATGATTATCCTTTAACTTTGGCAACTCCACCTTTGGGTGGACATTGTCATCCTTGACTACCATAAAGGTATAAGATATCTTGAGCTTTGAAATGTCCTAATGCAATTAGGTTTGCTACTTTGGTAGAACCAACCCAATTCTATTGTGACATTAACAAAACTCAACTTGCAGTCATTTAGTGGGAATAAATAACCATGAATGATATAATTAACACGTTGTCATTCATAAATCATGCATATTTGCTCATCAGTATAGTTGGGACAAGAGAAACAGAACAATATGTAATAAAAATTACAAAACATGTTCCAAAAGGGTGTTTTTTAATAAAATTCATATCCCAAAGTACCAAACATAGCAATATAGCATATCAAACTGAAGAACAAGAAGAGTTAAGTCTATAGAAAAAACCGCATTGAAATCCGACGCTCCATGCTCCCTTAAGCGCCCTTTAAAGGCGACGGGTGGTCCAATTACTGGGGTAGCTGGTTCAGTTCGGCTGAACCGCTAAACCACGGTTAGAATCCCTAGCTTCGGCTCAAACCACGGCCAGTTCATGCATGACGTCACCTACGCGGGCCCAATCGGTCTGAACCAGAACCAAACGGTCTATCCCGGTCTAATCGGACAGACCAAACTGGTTTTCGATCCAACCAAATGGGTCAACGAGTCATATAACCGGGTCAAATTTTTAGGTATGAGTGAGGTATTCGGGTCGGGTTTCCAAGTCGTGTGTTTAAGTCCTGGTCGGATCTAGGGTTGGGTTTGGGTTGCCTCGGTATAGGGGTCAACGGTTCCTCGGGTCAAAGCCAACCTATTTCGGGTGAGCTGACCCAGAGTCAACTTTCTCGATCTCCGTGTTGGCTCAGCGGGACTCAAATTAGGGTTTTCGAGTGGTGCCGAGTCGACCCGGCCACTATTCGCAGCCATTCAGAGTTTTTTTTTTTTTTTTCTAAATAACCGTCAGTGCGTGAGATCTAAGCCCTTTTTTTTTGCGGCCAGTGGAGGTGCGTCCGACGGAGTCCGGTGACAATTTTTATACCGTTGGACTCCATTTTCCGAGACCTTCAATCCGGCATATGTTATAAATATACAGAATTAAAAATGCATGAACAGTAATAATAGAAATATTAGATGACAGAAATATTGGATGACATGTGAAATACACATTACAAGCATACAAGCATGGAATCATTCATGGTATTGGACTCAATAAGGAAAATAGTTTATTATTATCCAATTAATTTAGGTCTTGTTCCCTCACCTTTGGTCGATGGTAGTTCCTCGTTCAAGCTTTGTAAATCACTTTTAGACCACTTGAAAACCTAATAAATTTATAGATTTTAAATTAAAATTTATTTTCAGCAATTCAGACTTCTAGAAACCGAGTAGTCACAGGTGTGGCTGAACCTGTGGTCTCAGTTTCTACAACCACAGGGTGTGTGGTCGCAAGGTGTGGTCACATATCATGCGACCACACATGCGACCACACCCTCCTTGGAACTTTCCAAGGGCATGTGGTCAATCATGTGTGTCTCGTATGGTCGCATATCATGCGACTACACAAGCGACCACACCCTCCCTGGACTTCCTGAGGGTGTGTGGTCGGTTATGTGTGTCTCGTGTGGTCGGATATCATGCTACCACACATGTGACCATACATGTGATGGTCGACTTTTCACTCCCAACTCAATTCCTTCATGTTTTGATTCCTTGGCTTATCATCATGATCCTTCCTATGATTGTTATATGGTTAAAATTTATATTTTTGCACAATCTCTCATCCTAATAGATTCCTTCCATGGATCTCTTAGAATTTGTCCATGGTTTGATGATTGGGGTCTCACTTTGAATCATTATCTCCTTCATGATATATTCTAAGCATTCAACTGATATGGGGAATATTTTCATACCTTAAACTTGTTAAAGATTCAGAGTTTTCTCTGAATTTTCTCCTCTTAGTCTTCCTCTTCAATTCTCCTTCTCTTCCTCCTCTTCTCTTTCTCTCTCTTTCAGTATGAGTTCTAAAAGGATGAAAGAGGCTAAGGGACGTCCTATATATAGAGAAAAATCCTCCATATAGAGTCCTACTTAGATTAGGAAAGTACCCCCTTCGGATTAGGAAGGTTTCTGAATCACGGAGTTTGTCTAAGTTCATGTAGTTGCAGGTGTGGTCGCAGAACTGGTCGACCACACAGTCAAAAACTTGCGACCACACGTCCTAGACTTTGTGGTCGCTATAATCTGAGGTGTGGTCGACCACACCTGTTTAGGTATGCGACCACACACTCCTAAATAGATGATTTTGAGTTCAATTTCATACCTAACCTTGTGGCTTCTTCACGCACTTGGTCCTCTTGGCCCGACCCTGATAGGAAGACCTGATACAAGGTGGTAAGACCGGTTAGTACGATATGGGTTTAACAATGGGAGTGGTTAATGCAAAGAAAATAGCCAATTGATTAAGTACAAATAAAAATTTTTATTTCCACCTTTTATAATTTGTACCATTAAAGGATTCCACTTTGTCACAATCTGTCATTAGCTTAAGGTTTTTCATACCAGGAATTATTGAAGCCATCCTTGAGAGTCTCAAATAAAGTAATGAATACTGACTTTAGAATTTTTGTAGAAATCATGCTTTAACTGAGAATCAACTTGTTGGATGGCTGCGACAGTAAAACGAACAAAGGAGCTATACCAAGATGATTAGAGCACAAGCTGAGTTGTACCATGATCGGCATGGTCCTAAAGTTAGTATTTTCCCCCACAGATGTAACCGGGTCGATAATGTAAATCTGGCTCCAAAATAAAATAACCTTGGCTTTCTACAATAAATTTACACTAATTCGATGCATCCCTTAGAGAACTTCAGAGTTGTGCTTCAGATTAAAAAAGATAAATGCCCCAAACACATATGCTATAAAGGGGGAGAGAGAAAGAGAGAGAACGGCCCCAAGTTATGCGTAATCATTATTGTACCAGGAGGATTCCTCCTCCTTTATTTATAGAGCCGAAGACATCTCTTGAAGGTTCCCCATTGTAAAGTTGTGTCTCTTCTAATCATTTGTTTAGATCTAAATATTCACACCCTTTCATAAGGATGCAATCTTAGGAAGAGATGTGTCCCTCTGACCTAGGGACACATCAGATGCTGACCTCGGTTAATGATCTCAGGCGTTGACTTTGAAGGCCGACCTTCAGTTCCCTAGGTCCCCAGGTCATCAGGTCCCAAGTCTCTAGGTCATTAGGTCTCCAGGTCTCCTGGTCATCAGGTCTCCAGGTAATCAAGTCTCTAGGTCTCCAGGTCATCAGGTCTCTAAGTCTCCAAGTCATCAGGTCATCAAGTCTCCAGGCCTCCAAGTCATCAGGTCTTCAGGTCCTAGGTCATCATGTCTCCAGGTCATTAGGTCCTCACCAGGGGCGACCTACAGGTCATTTCCATAGTCGACCTACAGGTCATCTCCAAGTTCAATAACCTGCAACATACGTCCTGTAACTTACGACTTGCAGTTTATGACCTGTAGTTTACGATCTACAGCAAACGACTTACAGTATACGACCTGTAATATGCGACCTGCAATTTATGACCTGCAATATGCAACATGTAGTACACAACCTGCAATATGCGACTTGCAGTTTACAACTGGTCTACCAATTGTTTTAGCCATAAAAAGGAGAAGTGGTTCATCTCAGTATTGATTTGGAAATCTAATCCATTCCAAGTGGTGAAAAATTATTTTCTTTTAGTTTTTGACATTAAAATCAAAGTCCAATGCTGGTAGTGTAGAAGTTGTCCCTTAACCCTACAAGGGCTTTAAGTCCATACTTGTAACATATCTGACTCGAAAAAGAAATGAAAGAGTAAAAAAAAAAAACATTAAGATACCATTTTGAAAGTGATATATCCCCATATTGCTGGATAGAGCGACTAATATCGTACAAGGTTGACTCCCTTGTGTTCAGCCTTCCAATAAGAACAAACTTATGTCGCAAAATCTGACGCTCATAAGCATCTTGAAGGATGGTAGAACTCCCTGAATTATGACTGGATCCGAGAGCGAATCCACATCCGGCAAGATGGCTTGAGTTATCGTTGCTGGGTTGCACCAGTTTTATCCATAGATCTTCCTCTTACTACTGATGCATTAGAAATTCTTTGTGTTGTAACATTATGTTGTAATGTAACCAAGACTACAATATTTCGATGCTTAGAATCAGAAAACCATGGGTAAAGAACCCAATGTATCCCTTATATTAGGGTTAACTATGTTGCATGTAAGATTTTGAAAATCAGTTGGTGGTAAGTACTTCGATGACACTACTGAATGCAGATCCTCTGAACCCATTACACGGTTTATAACAATAGGGCAACAGGTAAAAGGTTGAGGAGTGTGGTTTAATGGCAGCCTTGGTATAGCAGATGAAGATGGATGGGTGATGAGGTTGAGAACTAGTTGGCTAGGGTTAGGGTTTCGAGGATTATGGCTTGGTATTAAAGATGAGGTTGGGTTAGAGTTTGTGTTTTGGGAGATGGATATGTGGTGCATAGGTTAGGGTTAATAGTTAGAGGTAAATTAGAGGCGATGCAGGTAGAAGAGGATATGGTAGGGTTAGGATTAGGGTTGTGTGGATTAGGGTTTTGAGGATGATGGTTTTCACAGTTACGGTTTACCGATGTTAGACTGGCCGCTGCTGCTTCATTACGGCTAACAGAGGTAGCAGATGCAACCGGAACACCATTGATGGATGTTTGGTTATCGGGGTTACACCTCTGGGTAGCAGGGTTTGCAATACTGCCATAATTCGCACATGTGATATTGGCAGTTGGTACTAAAACCATAGTCGAAGAATCTTCCATCACCGTAATGCCTTGGTTCCTCAAACCCGACTGCAACTAGACATTTACAACTGTAAAAACCCATCGAACAACCAGCACAGGAACCTCCAGGAGCTATGTACCTCTGTGGTTGATACCATAGTTAGTAAATACGCATACTATTTTTTTAAACGAATTTTTCAATATTTTTTCGAATATATGTAGAGAGTTTCATAATTTTTTTTTTAAATAATGAAACGTATTATACACGTTTAATATGCGTAAACGCAACGCGTATAATACGTTGACAGTTATTAAAAAATAATAAATTAAAAAACAAATCATAAAAAAGAACCCTAAAGTCTATTGTCCAAGAATCTGTTCTCCAAAGTAAAACAGAACCCTTCGACCCTTCCACGGCCGTCGGCGACTCCAGCGGTTAAGTCCTAAACTCACGATTTATTCTCCAAATTCCTTCCACAGCCGACGGCGTGCAAGGATTTTGCAAGCATATAAGCCGTCTTGGCACTGCCAGTTTGAGTTTCGATCTTCTGCATATAATTCATTTCATTATTTTTAAAAATAAGTTACGAGACTTTTTATGTATATTCGAAAAAATATAAAAAAATCATTTAAAAAAAGGTGCACGTATAATACGCATATTATACACGTATTTACTAACTATGAATAAGAGATTCAAAAGCTCTACAGTGTTTTCTTTTCCTCTCTCTTTTTTTTTTTTTTTTTTTTTTTTTTTTTTTTTTTTTTTTTTTTTTTTTGATATAAAAAGCTCTACAATGTTGAACCCATAGTTAGTAAATAATTACTGTGAAAATTTTGCACATTTTATATATGTAGACTTTTCAGAACTATAATATTTTAGTTTTTATTTTTGATGGGATGAGGTTTTTCATTTTATATGTTTGATGAATGATAATTTTGTGTGGTATTTCAAGGATTAGAAGGTTTTTATTTATAAATTTTATTTATATGTTAATATTTTATTTGTTGAATGTTATAGATGTTTATTGCATAATGAATATATGTCTGTATTTTTGGTCCCCATTTTTCTACAGGCTATCTTATTAAACACGTATTAAACACGTACCATATTAATGCCGTACACATTTTTTTAAAATGGATTATTGGTCCCATATCAAAGTCTGACTCTGTTTAATACCCGTACATATCCATATTTGACTTTTACCATATCCGAACTTACTAACTACGGTTGATACTTCCTTACTCCACTTGTAACACCCCACCACTCTATTGGTGTCACTGATTGGGACGAGTCAAAATTTGATCCCTTCAGTCTTATCACACTTTCTCATGAACAACATGTTCAATTTTTCCTCCACCCATACAGCAAAGCAGCATTTGTGTCATAACTGGTGCAAGGATGAAAATCTCAGGGACAAGGCTTTGCTTATTTAGGTGAACCCTATTAATTAGAAGATCTCTTTCTTGATTCATAATTGGAACCCCGTCTGTGAATCACTTGTCCAGTATATGGGTGCGACCTGGAAGATACCTTTTGATCCCTACCAGCGTGCTCAAGCTAGATTCTGGGCTGATTATGTCAACAAGAAGGTGGATTCTCTGTTTGCTCCTTCTTCCTGTTACAATGCATATTACGGATTTGGGTATTTTATTTGATTAGCATTCTAGGGTTATTACTTTGAATGGGGATTTTCTTGTATAGTTCTGTTTCAGCATAAATAATGGATCTATGGAAGGACTGGAAAGTAATTTCAATGATTTACAATGGGTATTTTTGTTGGGTTCCTCCTCACCCCCACGTGGGTGGAGGGTCCCACCACCAATACCTTTCCCTAAAGGAAACCTTAGGAAAGGTTTCCCTCTTAAGGCAGGTTTCCAAACCGCCTTACTATCTCACTTTTTATATCGTACTCTATATAAAAAAGCCTTTGAAAAAGGCGGTAGAGAATGATGCTTGGGAGTTCCTTGAGTTCATAAAACCACATGAGAAAAGCCGTGAGTTCTGTGAGTAAAACGGAATGAATTCCCGAAAGCCAAAGCTGGGGATTTAAATCTTTCTCCTCCCTCAAGTTGGATTTTGGGGCCCTGGATGGTCGCCACGTGAGAGTCCGATGAATCCGACCCCTCCGTTCGAGCCGACACTAGCTCCCTTGTCGGCTCGAACGGAGGGGTCGGATTCATCCAACCTCCACGTGACGACCATCCACTGGGGTCGCCGCCCCTCCTCCCGAACCTTAGGGAGGAGACGATGTGGATCCGATTTTGGGGGATTCCTTCTCCATTATATTTGTTATTGTGAGAGGAAAAAAGAAAGAGAAGCTACTATTTGCGATGTGACGGCATTCTCTTTATTCAGGGAAAAGAGAAAGGTGACAATTCTTCTCAATATTTGTTACGTCAATATTGAGGTGAAAGTATTTTTGCATTCTTGGATTACCGTCAATTGTTTTGGTGAGTTATTGTATTACACAATAATGAGTTATTTCTCTTGGAGATTGGAAACTTCTAGTTGTGATCAGAGAAGATTGTACTGTATACCCATTATTATTATAGTAGAGATTTGTCTAGATTAGGTCCCGTGGTTTTTTTCTTTTCACCTTGGAAGGGTTTTCAACGTATGTTTCCTATGGTTTGATGTTGTTTGATTGTCTCTATTTATTTCCGCTGCTAGATCTCTATGCATATTTTTTTGTGGTTGCATATTTCATTGGTTTACATACAGGAAGGAAAAGTCTTGTGTTTTTCCTAATAATTTTGAGAGTTGCAAGCTTCTCATTTAGGTTTCTCCATTTTCCTTATTCCAAGAAAAGAAAAGAAATTATGATCAATATTGTTTCAATAAAAAAAAAAAAAAAATTTCGGTCTTCTTTACATCCAAACAAAGCTTCAAATCTTTGTATGAAAAATTAATCCCTGGATAGTTTTTTATAATCAAAAGATCAAAAAATAATAAATAAATAAATAAATAAAGGAGAGAGAGGGAGGGGGGGGGGGGGAAGACTAGCCATTCATCATGTAAGTCTGAAAGTCATACTCACGAATGGACTAGGACATGGTTGGCATTTTCAAGTCTAGGTTGGACCAAGTTGTGTTCGGGCTCAGACCTTGGGTTAAGCCCAGCCTGACCTAGCTGCCTCGCTGGCTTTCTCTTTTATATATACATTTTCAATCTACATGGGAGGAGATTAGGTCCCAAACGAACAACAATCTTCTGTGGCCAAAAAATAGGAATTAAATCGTCTCAAGTTGTGGGTTTGACATGAGGAAAGCAAGACGTCGCTCGATGAGCGACAGTTGGCACCTCTATCATCCTATGGTCAAACAATAAGAATGGTAACATAATAATGTGGAACGTGATTTATTAAAAGTAAAGGGCATTTTGAATGACTCACACATATCTCTCTTCTCTTTCATTCCCTCCCAATCGTCTCTGCAAAATTAGAGAGTGACAACAAAGGAACTGAGGCGATTTCTGGAAATGGCTTAAAAAACTCCTCCCGGAAGGCATTTGTTTTCTCCGGCAATGGCAAGCGTTGCAGTTCTCTTTCTTCTTCAGTTAGCGGCTGTGTTCTCACCATCATCGAAGAGAGGTAAATCATTTTACCACTATACCAGAGGCTTGGCCTACCTAATGTGTACACCCAGACCTGCAACCCACACACTTCACATACATAACAAAAATATTCACATCCACAAGACACACCATATAACGTGGTTCACCTATCACATACTGTGATGGCTACTCCACGGGGCAATACCCTAACTAGGGTTTTGTATTATACCCAATATGCTACTTCAATAGTTTTTCTGCTGCTACAACAACTTGGTGCTACCACCAATGTAATCCAAGCTGCAACTTGGAATTCTGGACAACTACCCTAAATCCTGTCAAGCCCCAACTTGACAGGTTACAATGAAATTGATATGTAATGTATACAAATCCTTCCCAACATAATGCATCTCACAACATAAGGTTTGCGTGCGTGATTACCTTCCCAGCGTGATCACAGCAAGTTTGGTGCTTGCAAAATAGATGTTCCAAGCTCTCTAGTAATGATAGATACGCTTCGTCAATAGAATGGAACTCCGGCATTCTTCCAATGCATCTCGCACACCATCATTCACATCAAGCTATCACACATACTCACACTTCACTCCAAACTATTCAAATACTCATGTGTATCAGATGGAAGAAGGTAGAGAGTGATTTCTTCTTCAAAGAAAGCCCCAAATCACTCTTTCCCCCAAAACCCGCAGCTCAGCTCTGCAAAACCTTGGTTTTTTCATTCTAACTTCTTCTTCTCGGAGAGAGAAGCTCGTGAGCTTTTGAATCACCTCAATCGGAGATCGAACGGCCAAGATATGGCCATTTGAAGTTCGGCCGATCAGATTATTCCAAAAGGAATCTTCTGGGCTGATTCCATGCGGCGCGAAGCACCGTAGCGCACCCGCCTCTGACCCACCGTACATCGTTGTTGACCTTCTATTGGCGGAGAAAGAATCTTCGAAAATCGACCGTTGGATCGGTCAGAGAGTGGCAGGATCTTCTCTAGTTCGTCCGATCGGCCTCATCACGTCAGGCGCGATCGGGAGAGACAACATCCCTCGGATGAGCATCTTCGGCGCCGCTTCTCTGCGGCATTTCATCCAATGACTGAGGTGCATGCCGTTGGCTTGCGTTGGCTTGCGGCGTGCGCACGGCATGCGCTGTGCTGCTGCGTGCGATGCTGCTTGCTGCCGAACAAGCCTTGCGGCATGGCACGACGCGCATGGCCTTGCGCGCGGCATGCTGCTGCGTGCGGCATGCGGCTGCGCGCGGCATGCGGCTGCGCGCGGCATGCTGCTGCGCGCGGCATGCTGCTGCGCTGCCGTGCTGTGCGCATGGCTTCTGCTGTGCGTGGCCTGTGTGCATGGCCCCCTTGCCTTGCATGCTGGCATGGCCTGCTGGCCTGGTGCCGCGGGCATCGGCCCTGCTGGCCTGGGCTGGCTGCCATGCTGGCCTGGCCACCCAAGGTGGGACCCACCTGGTCCCCACCCACTCTCTCTCCTCTTTCTCTCTCCTCAGTCTCTCTCTCTTCTTATTTGGACTTTCTTATCAACTTTCTTCATTTGTTCTCTCACATTAACTGTTGTTAGAGCACTGTCCCAGTCATCTTGTCTGCTAGTGGGACTTCAGACACTCTCTCTCCTCCATTTTACCTTGTCAACTCAAAGTTGCCAACAATGATAATCTTAACTTGGTCAAGGTTCCAACAAAATTACATATTCATTACAATGCTCAGTGACATTTTTCCATCTTTTTGCGTGTTGCAGGACTTATCGACGAACATGGTGATTGGAATGGGACTGCTTCGTGATGGTCTATACTACTTTGCTCCTTCACCAGTCTCTCCTATTGCTTTGTCTGCAACATCAATTTCTTCCAAGATCTGACATTGTCAACTAGGTCACCCTTCTCCCTCTTCTTTTACTCATCGTGAAATTCCTTCTCATTCTTCTTTTTGTGATGTCCACCCTTTGGCAAAACAAACACGTCTTCCATTTCCAATCAGTAACACTAGGTCGTCTGTAATATGTGAACTTTTACATATAGACACATATGGGGTCCCTACTTTACATCATCTTCTACTGGGTGTCATTATTTCTTAAGTGTAGTAGATGATTACACCTACACTACATGGGTGTTTTTTTTATGAAACATAAGTCTGAGATTCTTTCATTCTTATTTCAATTTTTTGAAATGGTTTCAATTTTCTACTTAGATAAAAACTGTTCGTACTGATAATGGTCTAGAATTTTTATCTACATCAATGCAACGATTGTTTCAATCCGTCATCAATTGACATGTATTTACACACCCCAACAGAATAGAATAGTTGAGAGAAAGCACAAACATCTCCTACAAGTAGCCAGAGCCTTACGATTTCAAGTTCATCCCCCTCTCAAATTTTGGGGTGAATGTGTTCTGACCGCAGGTTACCTCATTAATAGACTACCCTCTCATCTTCTTTTGGGTAAATCACCATATGAATTACTGTTTAACAAATGTCCTTCCTACTCTCATTTTCGTACATTTGGCTGTTTATGCCATGTAAGAGATCCATCTCCACATATACACAAACTATCAACTAGATCCTCTGCTTGTCCTTTTCTTGGCTATCCATATAATCAAAAAGGTTACCGGGTATTCAACATCTTAACTCAGTCTTTTTCCACTAGTCATGATGTAATGTATTGTTCTTTGAACATATTTTTCCATTTCAGTCCTCCACATCTTGTCCTACTATTCCACCTAAAGATTCCACTATCATACTTGTTCTTCCTTTGCCTATTGTTGATAATTCATGTATCCTTTGTTCCTTCTAGTTCATCAATATCAGGTAATATTAATAGTGATATTTTGGCTGACTCTGTTCCCTCTGTGTCCTCATCTCTTGAACCTCCAAATAATGTCCACAACCTAGTTATATTGAATAATGATGTTTCTACTCTTCCATCTCATCGATCAACTCGTCCTCGTCAACCATCTTCTCTTCTTAGGGACTATATTTGTACCTCTATTGTTTCTCAGTCCCCTCCTCTCACCATCCTTGATAACTCATGTAACATCTATCTTATTCAATCTCATGTCCATTTCTTTAACAACCCATCTTATAAAGCCTTACTTACAAACTTGTGCTCTAAAGTTGAGCACAAAACATACATTTAGGCCCAAAAGAATCTGGTGTGGGAAAGGCTATGGCCGAAGAGATGTCCGCTCTAACAAACAATAATACTTGGACTATTGAAAGGTTTCCTGTAAATAAAAGGGCCATAGGGTGTAAATGGATATTTAAAATTAAGCAAAATGTCAATGGATCTATTGCTCGATATAAGGCCCCGGTTAGTGGCCAAAGGATACACACAATTAGAGGGCCTAGACTATCATGAAACTTTTGCACCAGTTGCAAAATTGGTTACTGTTTGATGCTTAATTGCTATAGCAACATATAATCATTGGCCACTCTATCAACTAGATGTTAAAAATGCATTTCTACACGGTGATCTTGATGAAGAGGTGTATATGACAACACCTCTTGGGTATTTACCAAATGGTGTTCCTATTCCTCTCGGTTCAGTGTGTAGACTTTGAAAATCGTTGTGTGGCCTTAAAGAGGCCCCAAAACAGGGGAACTGCGAGTTTGTATATGCTCTTCTGACTATGGGTTTCTCACAATCATTGGCTGATACCTTGCTATTTACATTTCAAGATGGGCTTATTAGACCAATTATATTGGTCTACACGGACGATATAATTATAACAGGCACAAATCAAGTCCATATTACTACAACTAAGGCCCATTTACAGAGTGTCTTTAATATCAAAGATCTGGGCTTATTAACGTACTTTTTGGGCATTGAAGTTGTATATACTCAGATGGGCTTATTCTATCATAGCAAAAATATGCCCTAGATATTTTTAGTGATTTTGGTCTTCTTGGCGGCAAACCATGTTCATTTCCTGTGGATCAGAATTTGAAATTAGACTATGAAACAGGCCCACTTATATCTAACCCGTCTTCATATAGACAGTTGATTGGGAGGTTAATGTACCTCACTGTGACGGATCCGCATCGTCTCCTCCCAGTCATTCTGGGAGGACGATGGCAACCTTCCTCTGATGGTTGCCACGTGACTCCGGTGAATCCCGAACCCCCGTTCGCCAACACCCCCTGCTGGCTTGGCTTGCTCGGTGGGTGTCGGCTCGGGGCCTCCGGATTCACCGAGCCCACATGACAACCATCCGAAGAAGGTTGCCACCGTCCCTCCCGACCACCGGAGGAGCGTGTGAATCCCACCGCGAACCGTCATTTGTGTTATGCTTTGCATATACTCAGTCAATTTATGCATCAGCTGAGAGAACCTCATTTGTCAGCTACAAATCATGTTATAAGATACTTAAAGGGCTCTCTTTCTCTTAGCCTGCATATATCGAGTTCTACTACACCGACTCTGACAGGCTACTGTGATTCCAACTGGGCTAGTTGCCCATTTACCCGGTGGTCCACTACGGGCTATGTTGTATTTTTTTTGGTTCACTCCAATATCTTGGAAAACGAAAAAGCAGCATACGGTCTCTCACTCATTATATAAAGCTGAATATAGGGTCCTTACGGTTCAATCATGTGAGCTTATCTGGATAAAATCTTTGTATAAAGATTTGGGCCTCTTACATCCATTTTCGATATCTGTTTATTGTGAAAATCAATCTGCGTTGTATATTGCTGCCAATTCAATGTTTCATGAGGAAATGAAACACATCGATGTGGATTGTCACTTTATCCGAGAGAAATTCAACACAGTTTGATATGACCTTATAATATCCGATCAAACTTACAAAGAGCCGATCTGTTACTAAAGCATTGGGCCAAAGCCCATTTACATTTCTAGTTAGCAAGCTTGGCCTTCATCTGCTTGAGGGGTATGTTAAAGTGACAATGACATGTTATTTTGTATATTTCAGTATTTATGTTTATATGTTGTACATATGTGAGAAGAATAGATAGTGGTGTACACGTGTTATGTTAGCACATAGTTTTAGTAAAAGAGGGAGTATAATAGTCTCAAGTTCATATAATGAAATCTCTAAAGTCCGATCTTCCTCATTGCTTTCTACTCTGCAACTTAGTCTTCTAACATCCATGATTCATGATATTCATCATACATGCATCTTATTTATAAGCCTCTGCTTTTAGGCAGCTAAACAGTTTTGCTGACTTCCTTACTAGGAAAGACGATCCGTGATGTGTCGGACTATTTATTCATACTCCACTCTTTAGATGCTTGAACCTTGTTCTTTGAAATCATTGTGTTCTCCACATTCTTCTCAATAAACTTTTTTTTTTAAATAAAAATGTCTTGCACCAACCTGAGTAATTGAAATAGCTTCATAGAAGTTGAATTCCTTCTTACTATTAGTAATGAGGAATTGCAACAGCAAGAAGAGGAGATTTCAGGTGACTTGAAAGGCCAGGAACTTCCGTAAGATCTAAATCCTCTCCATTTGCTCCACCCGGTAATGCCCAATCAAACTTGTGCAGAAGACTAGCTAATGCAAGTCCAACTAAGCTAATGGAAAAGTTTATTCCAGGGCATCCCCTTCTACCTGCTCCAAACGGGATCAACTGAAAATCATGGCCCTTGAAATCAATAGAACTAGCATCGTTCATGAACCTCTTTGGTTTAAACTGATATGGATCGTCCCATGATGCTGGGTCCCTTCCAATTGCCCAAGCATTGATGATCACTGTTGTCTTCGCTGGAATGTCATATTCATGTATTTTGGCATCATCAGTTGATTCACGTGGAATCAATAAAGGGAGTGGAGGATGCAGTCGTAGGGTTTCCTTGATAACTGCTTTCAAATAGTGCATGTGTTCTATATCATCCTCTGTAATATTTGCTTTACCAGTTGTGAATGCCACCCCTCTCACCTCCTTTTGGACTTCTTCCATGACTTCTGGATGCTTTAACAACCTTGCCATTGTCCATTCTAGGAGTGTAGATGAGGTATCAGTTCCAGCAGCAAACATGTCCTACAAGATTTGATAAAGACATACTAATATCCAGTTAGAGATAAGTTAAATTTTGGGTGGAGGATTTACATGTTGTCGGATTATTCCTCGATATGCATACCAAGGTGGGAATGGCAATCCGGATCCTCTACCCACCTGGTAACCACCCCGTGGAATTGTCCATAGGGTGTGGGTCCGGCATATCAGAGGCGAGTCCTAGTTACATGCATGGACAGATCCCAAGGATGTGGGATGGTTATTAGGTGGGAAGAGGATTTACTTTTTGAATGGGAGTAGTAAAGGAAGAGACTGTAATCGGCTCCTTGAGAGGGCCCCCGAATTTTTATGAGGAGGGAGTAAAGAAGAAAATGAGAGGGAAGTATACACCTGCAATTGCATTCAGATGAGTTGCATTCAGATGAGTCACATTCAAGGGCTATTCGCATTCAAGGGAGGTATACACCTAGATTTCTTTTCTTCTATGTTTTGCAAAGCAAAAGTTTTATCTGTCTGGGCTGAAACTTGGGGTCTACTCCATGAAATTTCAGCTCAATCCAACTGACCTTGTGGCAGAAGTAGACAACCAATTAACCAAGGCTTGGTTATGTGGACTGCCAGAACAGAGATTCCTTCTCTTGATACTTGATGATATGGAAAAATAAATAAGAATGTCCTACTAATGACCTAGGACATGCAAACTAGATGACTTGAACATAAAATTCATTCTTAGAAATGTATTCTTATAATGAGGAATGTATTTTTATCAGAGGATGAGAATGAGTTAAAAAGCAAGGCATTTTCATTATAGGCTTAGAATGCACAAGTTGAAAAAAAAAAATAAATAAGGAAAAGGTGATTCAAATTGACCACATTCCATTTTTTTTTTATTGATAGATCATTTATTTAAAAAAAAAGGAAAACAAAGACAAGCCTGTAGGACAATCGGAGGGATACTCCAACACCAGCCAGACCTCATGAAAGCGGCACCCCCTGCATACAACAAGGACAGCCTACAAGCCCTTATAGATGGAAAAAGTCAAGACCCCAGCTATCCTTAATGAAGGAGTTAGTAGGGGTGAATAATAGACTCAAGGACCACACTCTCCTAATGCATTTTTAAGTTTCAAAAATGAGAATGCATACCCAAAATTGTTTTTATCATCTCAAAATATGTTCTTGACTTGAAATGCATTCCAAGTAGGTATACTAAACCGAACCTGGAACTCCAATTCAAGAAATCCGAAACCAATTCAAATTTCACCCCTCATTTTGCCTGTAGAAACACAGATCAATCTAAATCTGGGATGTTAAACTCCACCCTGAACTAGTTGCATCTCAAAGGCCATCTTCGATTCTTAAGACATACTACATACCAATTTTGGGCTGCGGCTTTTTTTATTCTTTATACATCGCTTAAATATAGTCTTTGCCAACTTAAAAAAGAATAAATAAATAAATAAAATTGAGATCTTTGGCTAAAATATATTACTTACCAATATAATGGCTTTGATGCTCTCTCTCCCAATGGTGTTTTCAGCACTCTTATCCTCTTGTATCCGAAGAAGAAAGTCCACAAAATCTTGACCAACACCGTCTGCATCATTGCCACCATAGTCTTTTCCCCCCCTTCCAAGGATGTGGTCTTCAATTACTTGATCAAGAAAAGAATTTATTTCTTGAAAATTTTTCTCCACCCTCTCCTCCAACCCAACAACATAATTCACCCAGGCAAGCCATGGTATGAAGTCCCCTACATTAAAAACTCCTAATAGATACCCAAATTCGGCAATCATCTTTCTAAATTTCTGACCACCAGCCTCCTCCCTACCATACTTCTTTCCTAGAGCAACTCTACATGTTACATCATTTGTTAGAGACATGAGTACCTCTCTTAAATCCACCAAAGCTGAAAATGAAGGTGAAAATGAGCAAGACCTTTCGATTATTTCGATCATGGCTTTCGTTTCTTCTTCCCTCACTGGCTGGAACGATTGAACTCTCTTCGTACTTAGAAGCTGGACGACACAAATTTTGCGAACATGATTCCAATACTCCCCATAAGGCGCGAAGCCAACATCCTTGTGATTGTACAGTAGTTTCCTACTAAAGCTTGAAACTGCTCTGCTTGAGAATATAAGATCATGGGTTTTCATGATTTCACGAGCGGCATCTGGCCCTGAAATCACGAGAGTTGGTTTGCTACAAAAGTGAAGCAGCATGACAGGGCCATAGCGTTGAGCCAAGGTATGGAGTGCGTGGTGTGGCAAGGTGCCTAGCTGATGGAAGTTCCCTATTATTGGGAGCTTCCATGGGGAAGGTGGTAGGTTTTTTCCTTTGGTTCCTACTTTATTATTCCATAACAAGAACACAAAGAGAAGGAGAAAACAAAGAAGTAAGGAAAAGGGACGAAGTAACTCCTCTTGGCTTTGCTGCACTAACCTTTGCAACATATCACACATCTTCTCCTGCGGCAACTCTATGCAGATAGTTTTTCTAGAACTGGGTTAGGTTATAAATTGACATCCAATCAAATAGGTTTTAATGATTCATCTAACTTTTTGGTTCTGTGCTTTGAAAATATAGGTTTACCAATTAGGGACGATGATAAGGAAGACTAAAGGAGAAGAGCAAGAGACAGCAAAGAGGATTTCAGACTGCATGAGAGTGATGGAAGGTGAGCTTGGTGACAAACCTTACGTTCAGGTGAAACCATAAGATTTGTGGATGTGAACCTTATTCCCTGCAACAGCTGGTTCTATGACTATGAGATCTGTGGGAACTTGTGAATTGTAGATTCTTGCCCCAAGCTGGTGGCTTAGGTCAAGAGGTGCATGGAGAAAGAAAGTGTGTCCAAGTCTCTCCTCAAAAAGATGTATGGTATTGACTGATTATAAGAGATTGATCAGAGAACTAAAGAGGAACTGAAAACGGAAATGCACTCCCTTGTTTTTACCTTTTGTTGAGTTTTATAGTTCATGGGTCACAGATGAGGGTCTTTGGAGAAAAGTGGACAGGTGGTCCATTCAGTAGGTATGGTTTCCATTTTTTCTGTTCTTTATTTAGGTATTACTGAGTAATATACTACCACTTGAACCATCGAGTGGATATAAAACCAGTAAATTAATAACTTTTCGAAGCGCTTTGTTTTTATGTTTGTTGAGTTTTATAGTTCATAGGTCATGCATGAGGGTCTTCCAAGAAAAGTGGAGACATTGATAAAAATAGAACATGGCAATGACTGCTGTCCATTCAGTAGGTGTGGTTTCCACTTTCCATGTTTTCTGTCTATATATATATATATATATATATATATATATATATATATATATATATAGAAAGGGTGCGGGTTCGGCTACAGGCCTCAAAGTTTTACTACTCCTTGGGACTTGCAGACACCGATGGAACACGAAAAACACAAATATATATATATCACCTCATGATTGAGTTTGATTCACCACAAGTACATGTATTTTTTTATGAAATTTCATTACTGATGTGATATGATATTCATGTTTAAAATATAAAATATGAGACCCACTGAATATAAAAAATAATGAAATTATAAAAAATCCCAAAATACAATCTTACCACTTCAACCATCACAGTGAAGGTAAAACCAGTAAATTAATCACTTCAAAGTCAACCCGTTCAAATGGTAGTGCTCACCCGAAAAAAAAGTTTAATATACCACCACTTGAATCATCTAGTGGACGTGGACGTAAAGACGAGTAAAAAAAAAACTCCTCGAAATTCACGTAAAAACAATAAAATAAAATAAAATAAAACTGCTTGAAACTCTGAAGTCGGGTTGAAATGGTGGTAACTACAAAAAAATTAAAATAAAAAAGTCTGAGTAGTATACAGAACATGCCAATCAAAACGTGGCCTTTTGTGTTGGTGTGGATTCCATGTCTCCTCTTCTTTATTATAACATTAAGGGGTGGTTGTCGCCAACAAGATTCAATAAAATCGACTTTTCATTCAGCAGTAAAAGAAGAAAAATAATAATGTGGAGGAGAGAGATAAAATAATGTAATCATTATTTCATCATTTTCTTTTTAATTTTTTTTTTACTTAATATCCAAACATAGCCTGAAATCTTTGTATGAAAAATTAATCCAATGACATCCTTTTATTAATTATCAAAAAAAGGAAAAAATGTGTCCTTAATTAAATCCAAACACGATAAGTTTTAAAGTGCCTCATTACATGCCAAATTATACTCGTGAATAGATGAATAGCTGGGATCATCTGCTGCACAGTGCAGCATTGTTGATCTTGTCCATTGGAAGTATATTGGAATACGTGACGATGAATTTAGATGGACAAATTCAACACTGCTATACACAAGTGTAGCAGAGGATCTTTTTCCTAGTAGATTGGATCTGGGTTTCAATTTTTAAACCTACAGGTTGGACCCTAAGCCTCTCTCTTTCTCTTCCATTGAATCCGTCCCCATGTTCAGATTTTCTGTCTCCCTCTCATTCCCGACCCTCTAAGATGTTGCGTCCGAATCGTCTCCTATGTGTATGAGCATAGGAAACGTGGTGGAGACCGTCGGATGGCCGCCACGTGAAAACGCGGTCATCCGACGGTCTTAATGAAAAGTGATGGTTTCTCGGGATATTACTGGCGTAACACTGAAAAAAAAATTCATTTTGAAATTCGAAACCGACTGAAATTTTCACAGTTGCGAGAGAGAGGAGAGGGGAAAAGAGGGAAAAGACGCCAAAGCAGAAGGAGGAGAAGACGAGAGAGAGAGAGAGAGAGAGGAGTGGGGAAAAGAGGGATCACGAAGCAGAAGACCTGGAGGAGAAGACGAAGCAGAGTGGTGGAGACGCGGGAAAGGCGGCGAAGCAGAGTGGTGGAGAAGACGAAGCAGAGTGGTGGAGAAGACGACTCTGCTGAGGGGAAAAAGGAGAAGACGAGAGAGAAGTTTTCCCCCTTGTCTGTAATTTTTTTTTCCCCAAGAAATAGATGGTTGGTTCATTTGTGCCCTAGCCTCGACTGTCGGAGAAGGAGAAGACGCCGACGCCATATCCCCCCTTCTCTGTAAGTTTGCCCTAGCTGCCTCGACTGCCGGAGAAGGAGAAGACGCCGACGCCATATCCCCCCTTCTCTGTAAGTTTTTTTCCCCGAAATTCCACTGTGATGAGTTTTGGATGACACCTATCCGTTTTAATTATAAAATTTGTTGGTTTCTTGTATTACTAATCTCAATCTGGTTATCAGATTTCAGCTTGGATTTCTTACGTGAAACCATTTCAGTATTTTCCCAAAAAAAAAAAAAAGGAGAAACCATTTCAGTATTTCATATGAAAGTTTCTAGTGTTGTTGGAACATTAATGTTTGCCTTGTGGGGTCATTCATTGTGAAAGGAATTTTGAGTGATGTCATATATTTCATTATCAGTAAGATGTATAACTGTGAAAATTATTACCTTCTGTATATTTTTCAACTTTCAATTTACTTGTTCAGCCATAAATCTAAGCCTTCTTTATTTTTATTTTGTTCTCCTGTGGTTTATAATAAATTCTTGAATGAGGTGTACTAAGTTCAGTGGTTTTTTAGTTCGCTCAGGCTATAGATGTGGCTTCACAATGGTGCTTGAAGAAGAATACTGTTTTTTCTTTTAATGCACTGCTGACTCATGTGGTCGTTTTAACATTCATTTGATTCTTTATATCTCCGTGTGATTCATTTGTTTACTTCAGGTCTGTTATTAGTCCTGATACTCTATTGTGGGAGCTGTAAATTTTCTTTATTATCAGCTACAAGTTATCTGTATTGAATTTTGAAACAAACTGTTGTTTTTATTTCTTTAATCCTTTTTATTCTTCTCTGCAGAAATGTTTGATCCATTCAAAACCCTTTCAGAGATTCATTCCTTTTATCAGATTTAAATATCAAATTTATTTTTATTTTCTGTATTAATGTTCTATGCAACTTTCAATTTCATAATTTCGTGGTGTTATAATTATCTGTACTATTGGCCTTTGAATGTTTTCTGGTTCCTTCTCTGAGTTCTAAACATCGCATGCTTGGTTATCTTAAATCTACCATGACCCATCACCTGAGTTCTCCTCCCATTTGAATGTCTTTTGGATGTTGTTCTTGTGCTTAGTTTGATGGGATGAATACGTTTGGTTAGTAAGATACACATTCAGTTTTCACCTGATGGTTTAATGTCGTGTATCTTTCTTTTATTGATTGCTATATGCTATATAGTGTTATCTAGGTGTTCTGATGAAGTGGTTTGAGCTTTCCTCTCATGTCCCATTATTTGAAGTTATGGAAGATTTTAAAACTGTTTAGTAGCTATATAATAACACATTTTAAAACTGTTTAGTAGCTAACAGGGAACTAGTTATGGAAGATTCAAACAGCAAACTAGTTATCCATGGAAGGATTGGTTTTGCTTTGCTTCACAAATTTCGTTTGTGAAATTTGTGAAAGCTAACTGATTTTTTTTTTTGTTGTTGTTGTGATTTGACAGTTTGAGATACTATCATCATAATCAATCTGATTAAAAAGCTTTGACTTTGAATTATTGGTTTATTGAATAATATCAAAGAAATGGGAGATCACAACATTGAGAAAGATGTTAGGGATATGACTGTAATTGGAATGAAGTTTAGGTCTAAGGAAGAAGCATATAATTTTTATAATGCATATGGGAGAAGTATGTGTTTCAGTATTAGAAGAGATACTTGTAATTGGAGAAGGGAACTTGATAAGAGTAAGAAGCTCTTAACATCTAGAATGTTTGCATGCAACAAAGGTGGATATAGGAAAGCTGATAAATGGGATATTCATATCGTTTTGCCTCAGGAAGAGACAAGGACTGAATGTCCTGTGTCACACCCCAATTCCGCACCATTCGGAACGGTGTGATGAACCGTCAACAAACCAACGGTTCAACCAGAATCTCAAAATAGGCTATCCCACATATGATAAATCAAAACACATTCCACATTAATTAGAGGTAATAAAATAAATAGCGGAAGTCTTACAGATAATGAACTGAGGTCTAAACATGATAAATAATTAATATTCCATTTATTTTCAAGTAACCAAAACATAACTTAATACATATTACAATATCCAAATAGGAAAACTAAACACTAAATGTATCCATCGTTGAAACGCTCGCTTAACGAACCATGTTCGTCCTCCACAGCTTTCTCCTTCGTAGCCTCCACCTATTCGTATGTTGGCATGTAGACATAGTCTTCAATCATAGTACCTGCAATATCATAAACTAAAAAGAATTACGCGCGCGAGGGTCAGCTCTCCAACTTGAGCTCAGTGAGTAACCAAAATAATGCAACAATACATATGCATGCAAAAAGTCAATTTATATCTTTGGTCTTGGTTTATAGTTTACAATGTGCAATAGAAAGGTTGGGTGGTCAAAGGTTAATGTTTATTGACACCGCCTCTATACACATGGTGTGGAAGCCCGCCTGAAGGTTAACATTTATCGTCGTCCCCATCCACCCTACCATAACATTATACAACAAAGGTTAACGTTTATTGCTATATAATGCTATACCAAAACGTAAGTCCCTATTAGCGAGGGCTTGCAACCGGGCTCATTGCTAACCAATCCTAATGCCAAACAATGTATCCAAGGCCTCACCCCAACATCCCTCGGAACATCCATAGAGATAAAGCTAAGGCCCCCGGTGAGTCGAGACTACAAGGACCGAGACCACCTCCCCCGATACTCTCGACATAATAGTTCCGCTAAGGTAATGGCGATACGACGATGCCAATGCACAAGACTTGAGTTAGAGATAGAGCTAAAGTCTTAAGACCCGCCAAAGGTTAACGTTTATTGACGTTCTCATCACACCTCCCCGATACTCGCCGCATCAAGCACATCAACCACACACATACAAGCACATGCCTATTCCTATCATCATCATCATCATCATGTTATAAAAAATAAAGTAAATATGCATGAACAAGTAATAGAAATATTGGATGGCATGCTGTATGCACATTACAAACATATTCGCATAGAATCAAACATGGCATAGGACTCAAGAAATAGAAAACAGTTTATTAACCAATTTAGTTTGGGGTTAAGGTTCCTCACCTTAGCTTGCTAATAGATACTTTTCCAAGCTTTAGAATCACATTTATAATGTTATTATATTGCTAGAAGACCTAACAAAGCCGATAAAATTTAGTTAGAATATATTCAGAATTTAAAAACCATTCTGTTAATTGAGGGTCGGAGGTAGGGTCGGTGCTAGGGTCGATGGGTCTATCGACCCTCCCTCCATTCCCGAACTTCCCGAACACTGAGGGTCGATGCTAGGGTCGGATCTGCCAACGACCCTAGGTGCAACCCTCCATGGTTTGAGTCGAAAATATCAAATTTTGTCCATTCTTCCATGTTTGGGTCCTATGGCTTACTTCCACAATCCATTCTATACATGTTCTATGGTTTATAACTATACTTTATTCACCTACATGGTTTTAATGATCTCCTCCATGGTTTTCCATGAAACGAAACCATGGATGGATGATTTGGGTTTCTTCTAAGTTATATCATCTTCATAAACGATTCTAAAGTCTTAAATAAATCATGGGGAATGTATCCATACCTTAGTTTTGCTGAGATTCAGAGTTCCTCTGAATTTCCTCTTCTTCCTTAGCCTTTTCTTTAAGTCTTCCTTCTCTTCTTCTCTTCCTTCTCTTCTCTTTCTCTCAATCCAATTAGGGTTGTAAAAGGGATTGAAAGAGGCTAAGGGACGTCCTATTTATAGAGTAAAATCTCCAAAAATAAGTCCCATTGAGTTTAGGAAAGGTTCTAATCGAAATTAGGAAGGTTTCTCAATTTTCGGTTCGTGCTGTTTTTTCCAAATGTCGAGGGTCGATGGTGAGGGTCGATGGGAGGGTCGGACAACTCATAGACCCTGCGACCCATGGTTGAGGGTCGATGGTGAGGGTCGATGGGAGGGTCAGACCTGTCTGTTAAAACCTGCGACCCTACCCTCATTTTGACTGTTTTTGGGTAAATTTTCATATTGGGTCTTGGGTTTCTTCACACACTTGGTCCACTTGGCTCGACCATGATATGTAGACGGGTCCCGATACGAAATGTAAGGTTAGGCCGGGTTTGTGGCGTGCGGGTCTTACATCCTGCAAGAATGGGGATTCATTATTTATATAATGAAGAACGATACGAATGTTATAATTTTATTGAAGATCACAATCATCTTCCCCACCTACCGACTACTATGCATTATATGCGTTCACAACGGAAGGTGTCAAGTGTACAAGCCTCTCAGATAGATTTGGCGGATGATTCAGGAATCCGACCTAAGGCTTCCTATGACTATATGGCTATGCAAGCAGGTGGGACAACTAACCTTGGACACAACTAGGTAGATGTCATAAATTATCTGCGTCAGCATGATTTACAATACGGTGAAGCGGCTAGTGTATTGAGGTACTTTGATGATAAAATTTCTAACAACCCTTCTTTTACTTATTATACACAGCTAGACTCTGAGGACAAGATTACAAATATTTTTTGGGCTGATCATAGGATGAGGATAGATTATGCAGTCTTTGGTAATGTAGTGACATTTGATACTACATTTGGCACTAACAAAGAAAATAGGTCATTTGGCGTATTTTCAGGATTCGATCATCATAGAGGAGGTATAATCTTTGGGGTTGCATTAATGTATGATGAGATAGCCGAATCATTCAAATGGTTGTTTGAGAAGTTCCTTCTAGCACATGATCAAAAAATACCGATAACAATTTTTACTGATCAAGATGCTGCAATGGCGAAGGCAATACAAGTTCTAACAAGGACATGGCATGGGTTGTGTTCATGACATCTTATGCAAAATGCCATTAAACACTTAGGCAACCTAATGAAAGATGGATCTACCTTTTTAACAGAATTCAACAAATGTATGTTTGAGATTGAGGAGGAAGAGGAATTTGAAAAAACATAGAAGCAGATGATAACAAAGTATGATATTAGTGAAAATTCATGATTACAACATACTTATGTTGTGAAAGAGAAATGGGCCAAGTGTTTCATGAAGAAGACTCTCACCCTAGGTATAAGGAGTACATAACTCAGTGAGAGTATTAATAGGGATTTGAAAGACTACTTGAGCCCTCATTTGGATGTGGTACAGTTTTTTAAGCATTTTGAGAGGGTGCTTGAGCATAAGCGAGAAAATGATTTAAAGGCTGAGTTTGATGCCAGAAATAAATTTGTGAGGAATATGTATCCAAGATCCTCCATCATGAATCATGCTATACAAATTTATACTCCAATAATATTTATAGCATTCCATGAGGAATATGTGGAAATTAATGCATGCTACGTGAAAGATAAATGTTGGAGTCCTGATCTACATGTGTATGTAGTTGGCCTTCGGGGTAAACAAGTTGAGTATAAAGTTGTCTATGTACCATCTGAGGCTTCGATAGATTGTAGTTGCAGGAAGTTTTACACATTTGGCATTCTATGTTGTCATGCATTGAAAATTTTAGATCATGTGGAAGATACATAATTTATACTTGAGTCCTATATTTTTAGGAGATGGACGAAGACAACAAGACACATTACAGTGCAAGACTGCCAGGAAAATGAAATTGAAGATGACCTTAATTTGGAATGCACACAACGTTACACAATTCTTTGTCTTAAACTAGTGAAATTAGCATCACTAGCTAGTAATTCAGCAGAGGGGTATTCAATGATTACCAAGGCAACTACTGAGTTGTACATACAACTTCAAGATCTAAGAATTGAAGATCCTGTGGCTACAGAGCCGACTAGCTACATAAATGTGAAGGGTCTAAAGAGGAAGGAAGGGCAGAAAGGTGGCAGAAGACATAAAAGTTGTTTAGAAAAGGGAAGAAAGGGAAAGTACCATACTCGGGTCCAAACACCTTTATTGGCTCACCTTGCACCTTCTGAAGGTCCCCATTTGGCACCTTCTAAAACTCCTCAACCATCGGAAATTTACCCTTCCTTCACATCGTATTTAATGGTAATGATTTGGAATACATTTATTGATATATGTCCCCATTTAAGCTTTTTTTTTTTGTATAAAAAAATGGCCCATTTTTTTTCTTATAGACACCGTTGGATCATTCAGACTCGACATTGTTCTCTTCCCAGTCCTCAAGAGTGATGGAGCATTATTCTCAACCTAATGAAGGAAGTAGTTTCAGGTGAAGATAAAGGTTTCAACTTGTTGTAGTACATTATATGTCGTTACACAATACTTATAATGCTATATACTTATGTTTCATTGCAGATATAATCAAGGTCCACCCAGACCAAATTGAATGAGTGCTGATATTTAATAAGAGTTTAAGGTATACAGGTATGTCAAACTAACTGTTCCCTGTTCTGCACTAAATCATTTATGAAACATGCTCAAACCTATTAATACCATAACTACGTTCTTGCAGGAACTACTAAAGCTTCTTGTCAACTGGAGTGGAGGGATCTTCCTTGGTACTTTTGAAGCAACATACCAGCAGCAGTATAAGAAGGCACTGAACTACAAGAGATTTGGTGTGGATGAGCTGGAGGAGCTGATTGAAAAGGTGAAGGACATTGTGATTTAACATGAAGAACCAGTGGTTGATGTATGCTTATTCAACCATCTTGTTTTCCTCTTTTTAAGATAGGCTAGAAATTCAAGGGAAAAATATTCCTTTTGGTTATGTCGGACATGGACTTGAAATTTTTTTCTCTGAGGCTGCATAAAAAGCATGCAGAAAACTTTGTACCTGATTAACAACTAATGGAAGATAGTCTGTAAACTAACCTTTATCTTTTCAGTTTTTTTTTATGTGATTATGATCCAGATTCTACCCCATGGCTTTAAGTTGGTGCATGAGTTATCTTCTTGGTGTTTACAGAATGTTGTTTTGTGTGGAGTTGATTTTGCGTTAGCACAAAATGTGATCGATTGTGACAAAAATAACAGGATAGAACTAAAGAGCCAGTTGCCGCGCATTCTGTTATGTGTTCTGTGGCTGAAGAACCCAGTGATAGCAACGGTGTCAACAAGGCTCCCATTGATGGTAAAGTGGAGAGTGGAAGCATTACTTTTAATTTTGACTCTCCAACAACTAGCACTAGAGAGGACAGACCACATAATGCTGACGACCAACAATGTCTTCAGACTCTACCAGGTGGCCTTGAAGATGGAAAAGTGGATAGTTTAACTACTTCAAGCCGTATCTTCTTTAATGAACAAGGCCATGGAGAGTCAAGATGGAAATGTGCCACAATTTTGCTTGAAAGCCAACAACCTGGCTATAATGGTTCCCCCCATATTTTAGCACCCAACTCTTTTCTGTTTACATTATTCCTTAAGAGAGCCAAGATAGATCTTACTAGTTATTTGCCCAACGATAGAGATCCCTGCCTTGGTGGTCCGTCTCCAGTCTCAACTATATTTGTTGCTGGTTCCTTGAAGGCAAGGAATAGCATCCAAGGGTGAAAATGTGAAGTCAGCTGAGAAGACATTCACAGCAGGGCCTTAAACTAGACGAGGCTTGAGGATACCCTTGTTTCTTCGTTCCTTCCTGTGCTGAAAATTTTCTAGGCATTTGCTCATGTTAGGATCTTGAAGGTTCATATGCACTTTCTTTTAAACTTGCATATCAAGTTTGTGAAGCAGTATGTAATATCCTGATATGTATTCAAATTCTAAAACCTTCCATCTGTACAAAATTTCTATCAAATATTACATATGAGAAGGTAGTATGGGTATTTGGGGGTTAATTAGCCAAATCAACAATAACTTTTTCAACTTCAATTTTTAGAAGCCATAATCCGATTGATTGAATTCAATCTCTTTATTTTTGCAAGAACCTGTATATTGGGCCCTGGGAGACAATTGGAAAGTGTGCTAATGAATTGTATAGACAGTAACAAGATATTATTGTTCACTTGGTTGTAAACCTTTTAGGACTAAATTGGTATAGTACTCCGTGTAAATCAATAGAAGAGTATCTATCTGTCCATCTTTATTCCTTTTCATTACTTTATAACTGGATCTCATTCTTTTTTTTTTTAGCACATTCATTTGAAATCTACCAATCAACAGATCAAGAAAACCTTATCCCAACATATGCTTCCAAAAAGCTATTTATTCTTTTCCTCTTTTATTTATTTTTTTCTTTTTTTTTTTTGGCAAAAGGTGCATAATGAAAGATATACCATAGAATTTTTTTTTGAATTTTTTTTATAAAAGATGTAGGGTCGTAGAGAGATTGGGTTGCTTGAGAGTGTTTAATTGGAATGATATTGATCTGTGGATAAGCAGCAAAGGCAATAGGTTGAGCTTGATCACTGGCAACCATAACCCAACTGACCCTAACCTCACCTAGGCCCAAGCCAACCAGCAAATGGCACAGGAGAAATCTGATAAGACAAAAAAAAAAAAAAAAAAAAAAAAAAAAAGAAAGAAAGGATAAGGGATTATTACGTAGGCTATAAATAATTAAGGTCCCTTATAAAGTCCTATTTTGTTACACCTGAGAACCAAACCTATTAATACCATAACTACGTTCCTCCATGTAGAATTCTAATCAAATCCATTAATACCGCACTGCATGATTAAAATTTCCACATGCTCACGTTTATACATATAAAGGCCTAAAGCTTGCATTTACTAATTTGAGAAACGGAAGAGAGAAGAGGGGATAGGGGAGAGGAGATGGCATATGATCATTAGTTATATTGGCTTTCACAAGTTGTAGTAGGTAGATAAGCATATGATCCTTGGAATGTGATTCTGTAGTAAAGGTTCAGAAAATTATTAAATACAAGCTACAAGTTACAGTCAACTAATCAATTCTTTCTTCAGGATTCTTCAGTTCTAGCTTCTCGACAGCTTCGAGGAGCTCTTCATACACCTTAGAATTTTGTGCATTAGCTCTGATGGCTCCTCTTATGTAACCTCTCAGATAAGCCGGAGACGTACTTGTACCACTTACTGTATTTAATGTTGTCGTCTGCGAGCTTTCTCCTGTCTACTGGGAGTTTTTCCCTGACTCAGCAATTGCATGTGTGGTGCTACCACCTTGCTCAGAATGTGTCTAACCATTCAAATAACCCGCATCCAAGATTATCCACCTGCACCAAGACAATTTTACAAAAAACTGTCATTGAAAATGACAATTATACATGACAACTATCATTGAAAATGATAATTAAAAACACAGTAGATTAACACTGACTCCAGCGGAACGTGGGCAAAACCGGAACCGTGGGCAAAACCGGAATTGTCGTCCATTGTTTATTGTTGTTTTTGCTGTTCTTACTTTGCATTGCCCTGCTCCACATGGACATTGATTCAATTGGTCCACCCACATAACAAACCGCTGACACCTTGGGCAACGAAAGTATTTCCTTCCAAAAATTTTCCCGTTACTAGTTGTATGAGTCACACATGTTACACCACAAGACTCACATTTGGCATCCATATTATCAATACAATAACCTGAAATGGGAGCCAAAGTCTCATGGTACCCAAAAGTCAGTATCATTAAAATATTGTAACAAGAAAATTCAAATCACAAGCTGGAAGAATCAAGAGACAACTTTGAAATTCAAACTCAAGACTACTTATTGAACGAGAATTAAAAAACCAACATCTTTTTCACTAATAAAGGCCACGAAATTCTGGATACATTTCAAAAATATAAGTTAATCTGAAAAACTAAAATTGTTTAGTAAAATCCAAAATAAAGGAAAACTTTTTTTTTTTTTTGAAGAAAGGAGTGAGGTTAGCGTGGACTGAATTGGTGACTTCCAAAGTTAGGGTTTATGCCCACGCATATTGCTGGAGCTCAGAGACAGATAATTATAACACCACGAAATTATGAAATTGAAAGTTGCATAGAACATTAATACAGAAAATAAAAATAAATTTGATATATAAATCTGATAAAAGGAATGAATCTCTGAAAGGGTTTTGAAGCGCGGTTTTGAATGGATCAAACATTTCTGCAGAGAAGAATAAAAAGGATTAAGGAAATAAAAACAACAGTTTGTCTCAAAATTCAATACAGATAACTTGTAGCTGATAATAAAGAAAATTTACAGCTCCCACAATAGAGTATCAGGACTAATAACAGACCTGAAGTAAACAAATGAATCACACAGATATATAAAGAATCAAATGAATGTTAAAACGACCACATGAGTCAGCAGTGCAGTCAAAGAAAAAATAGTATTCTTCTTCAAGCACCATTGTGAAGCCACGTCTATAGCCTGAGCAAACTAAAAGACCATTGAACTTAGTACACCTCATTCAAGAATTTCTTATAAACCACAGGAGAACAAAATAAAAATAAAGAAGGCATAGATTTATGGCTGAACAAGTATATTGAAAGTTGAAAAATTTACAGAAGGTAATAATTTTCACAGTTATACATCTTACTGATAATGAAATATATGACATCACTCAAAATTCCTTTCACAATGAATGACCCCACAAGGCAAACATTAATGTTCCAACAATACTAGAAACTTTATATGAAATACTGAAATGGTTTCACGTAAGAAATCCAAGCTGAAATCTGATAACCAGATTGAGATTAGTAATACAAGAAACCAACAAATTTTATAATTAAAATGGATAGGTGTCATCCAAAACTCATCACAGTGGGATTTGGGGGGAAAAAACTTACAGAGAAGGGGGGATATGGCGTCGGCGTCTTCTCCTTCTCCGGCAATCGAGGCGGCTAGGGCAAACTTACAGAGAAGGGGGGATATGGCGTCGGCGTCTTCTCCTTCTCCGGCAGTCGAGGCTAGGGCACAGATGAACCGACCGTCTGTTTCTTGGGGAAAAAAATTACAGACAAGGGGAAAAACTTCTCTCTCGTCTCCTCCTTTTTCCCCTCAGCAGAGTCGTCTTCTCCACCACTCTGCTTCGTATTCTCCTTTTTTCCCTCTCCTTTCTCGTCTTCTCCACCACTCTGCTTCGTCTTCTCCACCACTCTGCTTCGCCGCCTTTCCCGCATCTACCACTCTGCTTCGTCTTCTCCTCCAGGCCTTCTACTTCGTGATCCCTCTTTTCCCCTCTCCTCTCTCTCTTTTCTTCTCCTCCTTCTGCTTCGGCGTCTTTTCCCTCTTTTCCACTCTCCTCTCTCTTGCAACTGTGAAAATTTCAGTCGGTTTCGAATTTCAAAATGAAATTTTTTTTCAGTGTTACGCCAGTAATATCCCGAGAAACCATCACTTTTCATTAAGACCATCGGATGACCGCATTTCCACATGACGGCCATCCGACGGTCTCCGCCGCGTCTCCTATGCCCATACGCATAGGAGACGATTCGGACGCTAAGATGTTTCCCTTTACTCTGTCTCTGTCTGCCAACGTCCACTCCAAGAAAATAGTTGTTGGTGTCACTTTTGCCGAGGCTTCCCATGATGATTTCAGAAAACCATCGCCAAAGATTATGTTACACCCAAAACCAGAAAACCATCGCCAAAGATTATGTTACACCCAAAACCCCTTGGTGTGTCGTTCTGGCTATTGTCTTTGCCAACGGTGTTTAAAGACCGTGGCATAGAATATGTTAAGCAGGCGGATTCCAAAACCGTCTTCATATGTCGATTTGGCAATAGCTTTTGCTGTCGTTTTCAAAAAAACCATCGCGTAGGGTATTTATGTTACACAGGTGGATTCCAAAACTGTTTTCTTATGTGAATTAGCATAACATCCACTACAACAATTCCTATTTTTAGCTATGGATTTTAGCTACGGTAATATATTAGCCGTAGCCTAAAATAATCTATAGCTATGAACAATTGTCTACCGTAGCTAATAATATATTATTACCTACAGAATTATTATTTTCGTAGCTATAAATATTATTACCCACCGCATTGTTATTTTCGTAACTATAAATATATTATTATCCACCGTATTGTTATTTCCATAGCTATAAATATATTATTACCCACCGCATTGTTATTTTCGTAGCTATAAATATATTATTACCCACCGCATTGTTATTTCTGTAACTATAAATTTATTATTACCCACTGCATTGTTATTTACGTAGCTATAAATATATTATTATCCACGGCACTGTTATTCCCGTAGCTATAAATATTATTACCCACCACATTGTTATTTCCGTAGCCATAAATTTATTATTACCCACCTCATTGTTATTCCCGATTTAGTTTTAATGGTTATTAATCCGTTGGTGGTCTTGGTTTTTTAATTAGTCCATAACCAGTTGGCATTCTTCCGACCGATGACTACCCCCCTTAAATTACAAATGACCGATGTCCAACATAAGGGTTGAACCTGACAAAAATTTTTGTAGCACAATGTTCCCTTATGTGCAATTAACCAATTAACAAGAAAAAAACATTGTGAGGGGAGAGTGTTTGTATGTCGATGATAAATTTATAGCTATGAGAATTATAATATTGTGGGTAATAATATATTTATAGGTACAAGGGTTTTTCTTCTCCTAAAAACACTTATACCCACTGCAAACAAGATACGGTAGCTAAAAATGGGAATGGGCCACAATATTCTAATTCCACTGTGGCGGAAAGTATTTTTGGCGGTGAAATTTTATTTTCACTGTTCGCGGGCTTCGTTCATTGTTGGCGGGATATTATATCACTCTTCTTTTCCTCTTCTTTCTGCATAATCATAATCGTCTCTTTGTATTCATGTCCATGAGAAGAACCGATGAACTCCACCGCTTATGAGATCTCTTTGATTCCCACTAGAAGAAGCTCCGACGAACTCCACCGCAGGTGTTCTCCTCTTTGATTCCCACCAGGTACGTTTCCTTTTCTCTCTGATTCTCATTACTTTTTAAAGCATATCACTCTTCTTTTCCTCTTCTTTTCCTCTTCTTTCTGCATAACCCTAACCGCATGTCTCTTCGTATTCTCTCTGATTCCCATCATTACAAGAAGCTCCGACGAACTCCACCGCAGGTGTGTAATTCCTCTCTGATTCCCACCGATAGAAGAAGCTCCTGCGAACTCCACCGCAGGTGTTTTCCACTCTGATTCCCACCAGGTACGATTCCTTTTATCTCTGATTCTCATTATTTTTTAAAGCTATTCTTTGAACTTCATCGAATGCCAACATAGATGGTCCCTGTTCTTCTAAATATCAAATCCTTTATGAACCCCAATGCTAGCTTAGCATGCATTACATCTTGGGTAACAGCCATCGCCATTAATGTTTAGCAACCATGGATAACCAGATCCTGTTACATTTTGGGTAACAGCCATCGCCATTACATTTCCTTTTTCCTCTGCTTCAGATCCATCTTAGATAACCAGATCCTGTTAGTCCTTCTCCAAGATGCCGGTGACATTAGCAACGATGGCGTCATTGGAATACCAACCGACAGGAATGACTGTTTGTTAAGGGTATTTTAGAAACTATTTTCATGCCCATTTAGTTGATATTCTTTTTATATGACAATAATAAAATCAGGCCTATAGATCTGTTTTATGATATTATAAAGTGAAAGGATTGAATTGTAGAAAACTAATTTTTTAGAGGGATTGAGTGTTATATATGCTTTTAGATTAACTGTAAATATTTTTATTTTAGAAATAGAGATATTAATACATTAAGAATTAACCCAAGTAGAATCACCCAATGGGATCTTACCTCTTGACTTGTTTAACAAGAAGATATAGGTAGAGAAGCAGCAATAAGAAAAGAACAGGAAGGAGAGAGAGAGAGAGAGAGAGAGAGAGAGAGAGAGAGAGAGAGAGAGAGAGAGAGAGAGAGAGATAGAGTCCTACACAAACAGATAATCTCTCTCTCTCTCTCTCTCCCCCTCTATCCTGAAGAATTCTTGTTGGTTTTGTGCAAGAATAGCTTAAAGAGAACTCAATTCCTAGCTTATTTTGTAGCTTCTTTTTGTTTATCAATATCACATTTTTACATTGTAGTGTTTTAGAAATTTGTTTTCTTGGCTTACAATGGAAAATAACAATTGAAGTTGCTCTGTTATGCTTAAAAACCTGTATGGTGTTTTATTTGTAGCAGATACGTGTGAAAGCTATATCTAGGAATTGGATTGGATATTCAAGGGATCCATTATTTAGGGTGTCTTCACAATACAAACTAGAGGTCAACAAATTCATTGAATATGCATTTTCTAGTTCATCATGCAGAGGGGATCGGATCCTATGCCCTTGTGTAAAATGCATAAATCAACTATGGAGGACTGCAGATGAAGTCTTAGAACATCTGATATGTGATGGTTTTCAATAGAATTATATAAAATGGACTTTCCATGGAGAAGGCTCATCTTCATGTACACTTCCTCGGGATGACATCGTGGAGAGAAATGAAGGTGAAACATATGATGTTACACGCATCATGTTAAATGAGATGCGAGAAAGTTATATAAATGAAGAAGTTGAAGATGGTGTCACAAATGACCATATAGGAGGAGTGAATATAGAGGCAGATAAATTTGATCGACTGTTGGAAGACTCAAATAAGGAGTTGTATCCAGGAAGTGTGAAGTTTACTAAGCTGTCTTTAATTCTTCGACTTTATCATATAAAGTCCCTCTGCAATTGGACCGATAAATCGTTCTCAATGTTGCTAGAGGTATTGCGAGAGGCCATTCCCGAGCCGAATACGGTGCCAAAAAGTTTATACGAAACAAAGAAAATTATCAAGGACTTGGGGCTCAACTACAACAAGATTGATGCGTGCCCAAATGATTGTATGTTGTATTAGAGGGAAGAAGAGAACGCAACGGTTTGTAAAGAATGTGGTGAATCTAGATATACACCAGGAGACAAGAAAATCCCAGCCAAAACATTACGTCATTTCCCTTTGATTCCATGGTTGCAAAGGTTATACATGTCGTCAAAAACCTCATTAAGCATGACATGGCACCATGAGAACCATACAGAAGACCAAAGGTTACGACACTCAGCTGACGGAAAAGCTTGGAAGGAGTTTGACAAGCTTTATCCGTCTTTTGGTAATGAACCTCGTAATATCAGACTTGGGTTAGCATCTGACGGACTCAACCCGTTCAAGTCGAAGAGCAGTAAATATAGCACATGGCCAGTTGTGGTAATGCCTTACAATTTGCCGCCATGGATGTGCATGAAACCGGATTTCATCATCCTTACTTTGCTTATTCCTGGACCACGATAACCTAGGAATGATATAGATATATATTTGCAACCATTGATAGAAGAGTTGAAAGAATTATGGTACACTGGCATTATGACTTACGATGGTTACAGGAAGGAGAAATTTAAGCTACATGCATGTCTGTTGTGGACTATTAATGATTTTTCAGCATACGCAGCTCTCTTGGGGTGGAGTACCAAAGGTGCTTTAGCTTGTCCATGTTGCGCCCAAGATACTGATTCTCGCCAGCTGAAATATGGAAGGAAGAGCGTTTATTTGGGTCATCGTCGGTTCCTTCCACAAGATCACATATTTCGACTAGATAAAAGAAATTTTGATGGCCTTGAGGAACATAGACCTCAGCCTAAGCCATTATCAGGTTTTGACATATTGGAACAACTGCAAGGTGTTAAATTTCCTTCATTGGGAAAGCTAAAGTTGACAATAATGGGAAGAAGAGGCCCCCAAGGTGGTTAAAAGATACACAACTCTTATTTAACTGGAAGAAGAAGAGCATATTCTTTGATTTACCATATTGGAGATCTAATTTAATCCGTCACAACTTAGATGTAATGCACATTGAGAAAAACGTATGTGATAGTGTCATTGGAACATTGTTGGGTATAAAAGACAAGACAAAGGATAATGTGAACTCACGTTTAGATATGAGAGAAATGGATATTCGATTTGATCTTCATCCAAAGTTCATTGATGGGAAAAAGAAATTGTTCATACCTCCAGCATGTTACACAATGTCTAACGTTGACAAAGAATTGTTTTGCACAATTTTACGGGGGGTGAAGGTGCCGGATGGGCTCAGCAATAATATATCAACGTATGTCCATCAACAAGAAATATCAGGAATGAAGAGTCATGACTGCCATATTTTGATGCAACAACTTCTTCCAGTTGCAGTGCGTAGTATTTTGCCTAAAAATGTTATCATTGTGTTGACAGAATTATGTTCATTTTATCGGGACTTATGTAGCAAAGTTGGTAAGGCAGAGGACTACAAAAGGCTTGGTGAAACTGTTGCCTTAACACTTTGCAAGTTGGAAAGGCTTTTCCCACCTTCATTCTTTGATGTTATGGTGCACTTGAATATTCATCTAGGTCACGAAGCTAGCTTGGCTGGTCCAGTACAATACCGATATATGTACCCAATCGAAAGGTTAGTGTGAAAATTTTGCTTTTATTGAATAATACAATTATGCTACTAATATGTTGAATAAATATTAATCATATAATTGGTTTAGGTTCCTTAAGCGACTTAAGGACTATATGCACAACCTTAGTCGCCCAGAGGGATCAATCGCAGAAGGATACATTGCGGATGAATGTTTGACCTTCTACTCCAGATACTTTGAAGGTGTAGAAACAAGGTCAAATAGACCGATAGAAATGCTGGGTCAATGGAGAAGGAAGATCCATTATTTATATTATCAACAGCGGGTAGATCAGTAGGGAAGTGCGAAATGATACGACTAGGCTTTGATGAAAGGGAGCAGGCACATCGATACATCTTGAACAACTATGATGGAGTAAACGAATATCGAGAGTAAGTATTGCTTATAAATGATGGTATCACAAAATATTTTTATTTGATCAAATTTTACAAGTTATGTATTTGTCAAATAGTATTAGTACATAAATGAACATTCACATACTTTACAGGGTACACAAAAAACAAATCATTAAGAAGTTGGGTAGTAAATCTCGCCCACATTTAGTTTCAGAAAAGCATGCTAAGGACTTTCCGACATGGTTCAATGAGCATGTAAGTGTAACACTTACAACCACAGTGAGTTTTGTTCTTAAGGATTTTATCTAATTGGAATCATGTAAATTTTGTACCATTAGATTTTGAATCTACGCATGAAAAATGTCGAGGTGCCTCATCATATCAAATGGCTTGCTCGTGGACCTAACGTCGATGCGAGAAGTTATAATGAATACATCATTAATGGTATAAAGTTTCATACCAAGGCACATGAGAATAATAGAAAAACATAGAATTGTGGGGTCCTAGTGTTAGAAAATTATAAGTTTAGGGTTTCAATGAAATCCGTTCCAATCTCATACAGTTGCCCTAGAACACAATAGAGAAGCCATAAACTATGAATCATAAAGACATACCTGTTTGTGTAGAGATTAATTCCATACGCTCATTGACGCTCCAAACTTTGATCAAAATCCCTCGGCTACAGTCTTCCACAGCCTTCAGAGGATATCCTGACGTCTCTTGCTAATGGGTGCAGAGAACTGATTAACTGTGACTGTGGGGACTCTAACCCTATATTTATAGAATACAGATGTAACCCTAAAACCCTTCCCATAATAGAATTAGGGTTACCAAACCTATCTCATACCATGTGACGAACCAAACCAAACCGCTTATACCGTGTCAATCATATTCCCACTGAATTAACTAGTTTAGGTAATTAATTAAGCCCACATAAATCTAACAATCTCCCACTTGGGCTATGTTAATTACAAAACTATCGTCAACCAGTGTGGCCACGGAATCCAACACACTAAATTGTCACTAACTTTGAAACATCCATCAAGTTTTCCAATGCGAGCAACAACGAATAATACACCTTAACATATGGTGTATAAACTTCTGTCAGCCACAACAGAGGTCTACTCAATACATGAATCGCCTGAGATAATGCATGAAAGTAAACTCCCATGCAAGTCCAAACTTGATTAAAAAACCTTAATCAAAGTGGCCCAAAACCTTTATGGGCAACTTAACATGGTATTTAAATATTCTGAAATTATAATACTATACTTTGGTTAGACACCACCTTAAATCTTTGGCTAAATACTGCCTTGAAACTTTGGCTAAATACTGCCTTGAAACTTTGGCTAAATACTGCCTTGAAACTTTGGCTAAATACTGTCTCATATCTGTGACATGTCAAACACATAACTATGTATGCAAAATAGCAATAACGCAAATGCTAATGTAAACAAAATCATAGTTACAAAAACTCTACCCATCAAACCATGAGCAATACAATCAAACACAGTAAGCAATGTGAAAACACAAGTATAAACATAAAGAGTCTCCCACTGATTAAGTATATCTAGAGACTCCCACTGATTCCCAGATCTTTGGCCACTTAAGCCTCTGATAAAATTATTTGTTTTCAACCATTCTTATATTGGACATATCGTCCCTAAAGACTCCCACTGACAAAACCTTCGTCCAAAAATCTACAACGATATAAAATCTTTTGACATCTTCCTTACTTGAAGAGATTTGATCTCTATAATGCTGTGAAATACTATATTTTTTATTATTCTTTGAGAAGAACACAGCTGAACCACTGTTAGAACACATCTCAATAGGTTTAAAAGTGGAGTCTACAACCTCCAAAATAGAGAAGAAACTTTTATACCAGATACCTTGCTTGTTATCTTTACTTAGAGTTACAAAACCTTATCACCATGACAATGAACCTTGAATTTGATTTCTTGTCATCAATACAATCATTATAAATTATATCAAAAATAGCCTAGAGTGTCACTACTTCTATAAATGAATATATAATCTTTGGTCCTCTGCATATACCGCATGACCTTTCTTTTCCCCAATGTCCAGTAAGCTATACCAGCATCCAACTGAAAACATCCTATGACACTCAATGAAAAGGATATATGAAATGATTACAACCTTAAACATATATCAAGCTCTCTACTGCATTGTAGATGCTAATACTCAATATCATTCTTTGTCCATAATTCTGTCAATTTGTCTCCTTTACCGATTTTAGCATCTGCAACTTACTAGTTATACATGCATACTGAACCATTCGAAAATACGAACAATATTTATACTTTGAGATAAATCCAGAATTTTATTTTTTCTGTCATGAGCAAACTCAATACTAGGTACAAAGGTACTTGCTCATACAGTTTTACATGTCGAAGTTATCAGACAGAAAAATATTGATTTCAACTAGTAAACCATGTCACTACAAGCCAATGAAAATCATCAACACACATGACAAAGAAGTGAATCCACTCCCACTGACCTATAGATATATACAATGGTCAATGACATTCTCAACAAAATTGAAAGAAGATACAACCCTGTCAAACTTTAAATACCATTATCCGGATACCTATTTAATCTACAGATTGACTTTATAAGTCTACAAAACATATCTTCTTTATCCTTACCACAAAACCTTGTGATTAAAATATATAAATATTTTTTTCAAGATTTTCTTTGATCAAAACAATCTTTACATCTACCTGATGCAACTCCAAAATAAAATGAGCAACTAAGACCTCAAAATTTGAAGTTCTCTTTCTCTTTCCATTGTGTGATTCCACTTTGCTATAAGTCTTACTTTGTAGCAATCAATTCTCCCACTAGCATCACACATTTTCTTTGTATATCCATTTATAGCCTATGAGTACACCGCTCATTGAAAAAAGCATAAATTCTAAGTCTCATTATTGTTCATAGACAACAACATATCATTTATGATTATTAAACATTCAAGAGCAATTTCATTACTAACAACTTGCTTAAAATCATTGGGATCTTTATTTTTGTCCATCACCAAAAATATCTATTTTTAAAGTACAACATGTGATTGGATGAATTCACAGATCTACATGGTCTAGTATATCTCTTCATTGCCTCATCTGGCTCTACTACTATGACTGAAGCATCGATCTTAATAAATATTTTTATAATTATTTCATTACACTCTAGTAGCATTTCTGGTATCTCAACTGGTTGCTTCACATCCATTTTCAGGTGGTCTCATCAAACTTCAAGTTTCTTGGGCCTATTTTGTCATCTCATAATATGACAACTCAATGTCCTAAAATAATCACTCGCATATGAGTGTTATGAAACCATGCCAGTTCTACAGTTTTAAACATGAAGATAACTTAAACTGGAACTGACTAACTATGCATTATATTAATAATATAGGCTGCAATATCAATTCTTTCCTTACAGGATCAAATACATTCTTAGGCTTTTGTAAACACTTGCTTAAATTTATCAGAAATAGACCAGTATCATATGGTCTCCCAAAACTCTCTCATTCAGATCCAATAGTTTTAATTCTTTTAATAAAAGTTTTTCCACCTTAATTTTTCATTATTTGGAAAAACAACCATAGACTAAACTATGACAAGAAGTCCTAGATAAAATCTCGATGTCTACCAATTCCAATAAATCCTAGTTGTGAATAACCTTTACTTACTTCAATCTTGTCATCTTCTCTTTTAATTAATTCTCACATATATACATGTAATAAACCTTGGAAGGAGAATTTCAGAATATTATTCTTTCTAATCATTCTTTGGACAACAGTCATAAACCCTTATGACTAGGGTGGAAGATTACAATATACAGTTTAACTACTTCTATTGGTTCAGACTACGATTAATGCTTAAGTATCCAATATACTGCACCTTCTTGCTTAGAAGTTTCATAATCCTTATTCCTTTTTCACTTAAGCTGTCCAGCTATATAAATTTTTCTTTACATGTCCCTTCTAGGTCACTTTACAATAATATTATTCTACTTAGATCCATTTTATCTTGTAGTTTCTTAATGTCTAATTCTTTGTCATAAAGTTTCTGACTATTCCATGAAAAAATATTTTTTTTCTATGGGTTTTTCTACCCCTTTTACAACTTGCCTTTGTCTGGGTATATATTATGCACTATGACATTGGCATTCATATTTTTCTTTTTTCTTTGAACTTCTATCCTTAGTTTTTTCACTTTAGGGTTCACTATATTTTTGAGCACTATAGGTCACCAGGATCTGACTATACATTTCTTGTGAGGAAGTGAAAAGTCTAAAATGTCACTTACATAGGTTTTAATGAACCTACAAATATTCACTTATCCTTGAGCTTATCATTAATACTTAACAGCTCTACCTTGTACTTCCTCACATTTCAAATACCATCTCTTATCATCAAAAATTAATACTGATGGACTTGAGTAATAAAACATCTCTCTGTCCCTTCTTGAAAAATCAAATCTTTGTTTGGATTTCTCAGGAAATATCCTTTTCTAATGTTCCTCATCTGAACATTGCTTTACTTGATCTTTAGGACTGAACACCCTAAGGATCATAATATAATTTTTTTTATTGAGTACATCTAGGTTAAACAGTCCTAGACTAGTTTTCAATTTCCATGCCAATTCATAGAACTGACTGTCAAAGACAAGCATCTTAAGATATTTAATCATTACATGTCCACAACAATGTAAATAATAGTAAGTCTACGATTAATACCAAATAAAATTAGCTAGCAAGAATATATATACATAACATGTGCAAGCTAATTAATATCTTTAAAAAGTCAACCGAACTACACACACATCCTTTGGGACAATATGTGCACTGGTCCTCTCAATATCTGTGCAATAACTGCGAAGAGATAATGACTTTTGAAAATCTCACCACCTTTGGGTGGATGAAGACCCCTAAAGCCATAATCCTTCAACCATGTATATGAGTTCCTTGTAATCTTTGACAACGCCAACTTTGGGTGGACAGTGTCATTCTTTATAATCTTAGACAACGCCACCTTTGGGTGGACAGTGTCATTCTTTGCTGCATCTATAAAAGTGAGAGTTTATGTTAGTGTCACTTTTGGGTGAACACTATACTTTCTTACTGTAGTTTGTAAATGCATAAATGTTAGATTTGAACATATTATGATAGAATTAAAGTTACCACTTTGTTGGTCACACCAAAATCCTTACACAATAGCTATAAATCATAATTTGAATAAACTTGGACAATGTCACATTTGGGTGAACATTATCAAAACTGAATCATTTACAAACACATATTCTAGAATTTGAACACATCATAATAAAATAAGGTTGCCACTTTGGTGGTCACACCAAGTTCCATATGAACAAATCCTAAACTGCAGCTTATGTGGGATATTTATTTAACCATGAATGCTTTAAAATATAATTTTACAAGTCTAAACATTCATATAAACATGCACATTAGCTCAATCAATCAATTTTGTACAATAACTTTAAGAAAAATCAGCAAAAACATTACAAATCGAGTTCCCATAGGGCATTTTTCCATAATAATATATTTTTCAATGCATCAAAATATACCTAAATATATATCAGATTGAAGAGCATTAAAAATGGAGTCCAACGAAACAAACCAGAGGTCAATCCGACCTTCCTAGCTCCCAGAATCACTGTTTAATGTTCTTTTGGTTAAAAGTAGAAACCAAACAGGCCCTTATGAGCCTTACAGGGTCAGTCTGGGTCAATTTGGTTCGGTTCGGTTCGATCTGACTTGGCCAGGTCCGGCCTGACTTCGGTTCGATTCGAACTAAACCGAGTATATATTAAACCTTTTTTTTTATTCCTTAAAAAACGAACCGCTTTGGTCTGGCAGGGTTGAACCAGAAAGTTGGTTCTTCGAGCCAACCACCGGTTCAACAATGGTTCAATCCGGTCCAATTTTCTCGGGACCCGGGTTCAGAAGTTGGATTTTCGGGTCAAATATCCAAGTTTTCTGGTCGGGTAATCGGGGCTGTTGCCGGGCCGACCCGTTTGGGTCCTCGGTTCACCCCACTTGGCCGCGGCTGGGCGGGCTGGACCATCCTGGTTTAGCTGGGCCAGATAACTCGGCTTTCCAATTCAAGCCGAGTTAACTCGGAGATAAATCGGCGCCGTAAATTGTTTTTTTATTTTTTGGTTCTTTGGGTCGACTCGGTCCGAGTCACGGTTCAACCCGTTAGGGTTTCCGAGTTGACCCGGCGATGACCGGATCAATGGCGGCAGAAATTTTTTTTTCCCACCCGCGAGTGAGATCCACTAGCAGATTCTACCGGCGATTGCCGACGCGTTCGGCGGCCGATGCCGGCGATTTTTATATCGTCGGCTCCGTCTCTTCGAGACCTTTCCAACGGTATATTGCTTGACTTATTTTGTCAATCGAAAAAATTTTCGTCGATAGAAAACTCTGACAAATCTGATCGAGATTCGATCCAAAACTTGAGAAAAATTCTCTTTTAATTTGACCATTCATTATTAGTCTTTATAATCGATCTCCATAGATTCTAGGTCTGTATGATTGGCTCTGATACCAACTGTTAGAAAATTATGAGTTTAGGGTTTCAAAGAAACTCATTCCAATCCCATACAGTTGCCCTAGAACACAATAGAGAAGCCATAAACTATGAATCATAAAGACATACCTGTTTGTGTAGAGATTAATTCCATACGCTCATTGACGCTCAAAGCTTTGATCGAAATCCCTCGGCTATAGTCTTCTACAGCCTCCAGAGGATATCCTGACTTCTCTTGCTAATGGGTGCAGAGAACTGATTAACTATGGCTGTGGGGACTCTAATCCTGTATTTATAGAATATAGATGTAACCCTAAAATCCTTCCCACAATAGAATTAGGGTTACCAAACCTATCTCATACCATGTGACGAACCAAACCAAACTGGTTATACCGTGTCAATCAGATTTCTATTGAATTAACTAGTTTAGGTAATTAATTAAGCCCACATAAATCTAACACCTAGTATCGGCATTGACAGAATGCTATGCTAGTCGAAAAGACAAAAATCCTGTCAGGCGGAATGTTTCATATTATGGTGTTCTGAAAAAAAATCATTGAATTGGAATACTCAGAGGATATCAGGGTAATGTTATTTCAATGTGATTGGGCTGACACCACGAAAGGAGTAGATACAGATGACCTCGGATTCGTACTTGTCAATTTTAACCGTTTAATGTACAGTGGTCGAGGACAACTTGACGAGCCATTTGTATTACCGTCACAAGTGGAGCAAGTGTTTTACATTACAGATCCCTATAAGCCTGATTGGCAAGTTGCCTTAAGGACAAGGAGTAGAGATATTTTTGACATGGGAGGAGAGGATCATGGTGATTCAAGCCAAGCATATACACAGGATACATTACAATATTAGGAGAAGAAGCCAGACTTGGATCATGGTCATTCCTTAATTTATTGCTTCATTAGGAGAAGAAGCCAGACTTGGATCACATTAATGAGGAAGAAAAATATAATGCAGATACAGGATCAGGGTTTATAGAAAGTTTTCGAAATGTTATTGGAACAAACTTTATGCATTATATGTAAATGGGTTTTGATTGGATGGGTTTTGTGAATAGTTTAACTTGGATATTGGTTTATTACAAGTATATTTTCTAAGTATCTTTTCTTTATGCTTCCTGTGAACCTTGATATTATTGTTATGCTATATTTTACAAGGTGGTGACAAGTTCTTGATATTATTTTTATGCTATTGTTATGTGGGGTTTTCGGTTTCAGTATGGAATTCAGGCATTTGGATTCATTCCTCTTGTTGAATTAGTTTGTTCTTTAATTTCAGTTTAACCTGCAAGAAAAGAGAACAAAGAAGGAGATCAGAGGTAGGATTTCACACCTACTTTGCTTACCTTAGAGAATCTAGAAGGGTAAGAGGAAAAGAGAGCAGCAGAAGCTGCTATTGTGTAAGGTATGTTGATCACAGATTGACACTGAGAGGGGGGGGGGGTGAATCAGTGTCTTCAAAAATTCTTCTAAATAATTCTTTGAAGACAGATGCTGCCTTGAGCCGATGCTTTACTCACTAACCACAACCACACATTCACTGAAGCACAATCATACACACAGTCATATGCACAACCACCTCGTTACCACAGAGTGGCCAGGTCTACCATGTTGTGCACACCCATCCTGCAAACCATTCCATGCACTTCATAATATACAACATATGCACAATCCACAACACAAGATATACGTGGTTCACCACCACAGTGTGTGATGGCTAGTCCACGGAATAATGCCCTACGGGCTCCGTATATACTCAATACTCTACTTTTAGCTGTCTACATAGCAAGGAGTACATACACCCAGTTTACCCAGCATAAAACCAGGAGGGCACAGATGTGCCAATAATTCAGGTACCGAAGTACTAGTGCTCAGCACTCGCTGCACACACTACACTTAACCCGCACCCACGGGAAGCAAACAATAATAGTTTTTGGGCTTATATCAATGCCCTACAATTTAATCCCCACTAGCTAGGCATTCATGATTTATCATCTACAGCTTGCATATATTGAGTACAAGAATTAAATAATGCAATACATACAGGGTTAGGAATCTTACAACCCTTGTCTGACATTTTCTGGTACTCTGGGAAGACTCTGGGATATCTCTGTAAAGCCTGGCATAGCCCTCAGGTCTACTGGAATCTTCAATGAACAATTTCAACACCAAACCCTAGTCTCCCTTTCCATTTCACTTCCCCCTTTTCTTCAAAACATCAATACACCATTCAGTACTTCCAACAGCTCATTGCAGTCTCCATTTTCTTCCTTGGCATTTTAACAAACACTTTGAGTGCATGCCTTTCCTAAGCTTTCACAATCACCATTAATGGCCAACCATTCTTCAAGATCTTCAATAGACTCAATGGCATCTCACACAATCCATATAATGTAAATGAGAGAAAATAATCTTTCATATAAAATCAAACTGAAAACCCTAGCTTGGTATTTCAATCAAAACAAGAAAAACTTCTTTTCCAAGCTCTCATTACCTCCATTAATGGCTCTCAATCATCCTCAAGCTTGCAATGGACTCTCGATAACCTCATTGAAGGTTGGTGTATGTATTCAATGCAATAGAACTTACCGAAGCCTTCCAAGAGAGGTTTTTCGCCAATAACCCGAGCCTCCAAGCAGTTTTTCGTCACAAAACCCTTTCCAATAGGTAGAGCATTCAAAAACAAGTTCGGAACAACTTGGAACGTCCGATTTGGCCTCCGGATGATCAAGTTATGGCATAAACAAGTTCGGCCATTCAAAAAATTCCAAATGAAATCTTTTAATTCCATTTGGTGCACCTGCGACTCACCATAGCCACGCCCGGCGTCTAGGTGTCGAAACGTGATTGGATGTTGAAGGAATCTTCAATAATAACCATAGGATCATTCTGAAAAAGGCGGGATCTAACGTAGTTCGTTAGATCAGAATAGATCGCGTCTCCGAAAATCGGCTTGACCTATAGCCGTTAAAACAGAATCTTGCCCGCTTCCGCTTTGCGCATGCATCACACTTAATCACAATTCTACTCCCATGTGACGCGGTGCATGATTATGCACTGCGTCTGGCCAATCAATTCATGCGCGGGAGGATCTGACACCTCCGCCTGAGAAGCATAGAATCCCGCCTTATTTAAAGCCTTTGATTTGGAATCTTCCATACGTGGCTCCATTTGGGCGGCCGATCTTGCATCTTTAACATTCTTTTCTTCCCAAAATACCCCTGAGAATCCGAAAAATGGCCTATGTAACTTTTGAAGTTTTATTAAACTTCTGCCAGAGACGATTTTCCAGAGAGCTTTTCTCTCTCTTGGAAAATCGTCGAACACATGATGGGCGTGCGGGAGAGAGGTAACCAACGTGCGCGGCATGCGGGAAAGCCAGCGCGCTCGGCATGCGAGAGGGCCAGCGTGCGCGGGCCTGCTGCCTGTGGGCCTGCGGGTGTGCTGTGCTGCCGGCCAGTTGGCTAGTGGTGCTGCTGGCAGGCTGGCCTGCTGTGCTGCTGGCCGGCCAGGTTGGCTGTCTAGGTGGCATGCCTCCGGGGCGGGTCCCACCTTCTCTCTCCTGGGACCTACTTTCTCTCTCCTCTAATTCTTTCACTTCTGATTCTCTCTCTTCCTTTTCTCTCTTCTGATTCTCTTCATTCTTCATGCTTCAGAAGGTGTCCAACACAGTGATAAACACTGTCACATCACCTGTAACACTGTCACATCGCCTGTATCACTGCCATATCGCTGTATCATTGTCAGCTTGCATGTGGGGTCCACACTCTCTCTTCTTGCTAAACCAAGAATGGGACCCACTCTGGGACCCATATTTTCTCTCCATTTTCTCTCTCCTCTTTCTATCAGTATGTTGTCTATGTGGGTACTGTCCACATCACCAGTGGGGCCCACACACATTCTGTCACCTGTCAAAACTGTTGTTGCCTAGTCAACTCAATGCATACTGGCAACTCAATGCATGCCTTCTCAATCACTCTCTAGAAGCTGTAGAATACTGTAGAACATGCCAAAGGCTTCCTCGGCTCTTCCACTTGCACAAACACTATCTCTCCTCATTTCTCTCACTATAAACTCGTCAACACTGCCCACACAGCCAAGTTGCCAACAATGACAACACATGGCCAACAAGGTATGGAGTCAATCTTTGATGTATTCTTTATATAGTTCTATGAGCTGTGAATTAAAGGTGTTTTAAAAAAAATAGAAAAGAGGAAAGAAGGAAAACAGAAAGGAGAATAGCAGGAATGAAAGAAGATAACTAGGAATTGAAGTAGAAGAAGAAGAAGGAACATAGCAAAGGATGTGCTCAGTTCTAGCAAGAACAGCAAAGAAGAAAAAGATTGGCAGCGAGAGAGTGAGAGCTGAATTGAGAATTTAGCTCCTCTGTTCTTCACCATACATGAAAAAGAATGAAGAACACATCTGTGTTCATTTGATTCTACTAGAAGGGAAGAAGAGTGATGGAAATTAAAAGAAAGATAAGAAATGTACAGCAAATAGTGAAAATCTGTGTTCATTTGATTCTACTTTACATTGTTCATCATTGTTCTTATTGTTATTTTATTCTTCTTGGATAAACTGTAT
>CM053267.1:66633081-66671575 GCA_028583415.1 Protea cynaroides | reverse complement strand
TAATGTTCTTTTGGTTAAGTAGAAACCAAACAGGCCCTTATGAGCCTTACGAGGTCGGTCCGGGTCAATTTGGTTCGGTTCGGTTCGATCGACTTGGCAGTCCGGCTGACTTCGGTTCGATTCGAACTAAACCGAGTATATATTAAACCTTTTTTTTTATTCCTTAAAAAACGAACCGCTTTGGTCTGGTAGGGTTGAACCAGAAAGTTGGTTCTTCGAGCCAACCACCGGTTCAACAATGGTTCAATCCGGTCCAATTTTCTCGGGACCCGGATTCAGAAGTTGGATTTTCGGGTCAAATATCCAGGTTTTCGGGTCGGGTAATCGGGGTGGTTGCCGGGCCGACCCATTTGGGTCCTCGGTTCACCCCACTTGGCCGCTGCTGGGCGGGCTGGACCATCCTGGTTTAGCCGGGCCAGATAACTCGGCTTTCCAATTCAAGCCGAGTTAACTCGGCGATAAATCGGCGTCGTAAATTATTTTTTTTATTTTTTGGTTCTTTGGGTCGACTCGGTCCGAGTCACAGTTCAACCCGTTAGGGTTTTCGAGTTGACCCGGTGATGACCGGATCAATGCCGCCAAAATTTTTTTTTTCCCACCCGCGAGTGAGATCCACTAGCAGATTCTGCCGGCGATTGTCGGCGCGTTCGGCGGCCGATGCCGGCGATTTTTATATCGTCGGCTCCGTCTCTTCGAGACCTTTCCAACGGTATATTGCTTGACTTATTTTGTCGGTCGAAAAAATTTTCGTCGATAGAAAACTCTGACAGATCTGATCGAGATTCGATCCAAAACTTGAGAAAAATTCTCTTTTAATTTGACCATTCATTATCAGTCTTTATAATCGATCTCCATAGATTCTAGGTCTGTATGGTTGGCTCTGATACCAACTGTTAGAAAATTATGAGTTTAGGGTTTCAATGAAACTCATTCCAATCCCATACAGTTGCCCTAGAACACAATAGAGAAGTCCATAAACTATGAATCATAAAGACATACCTGTTTGTGTAGAGATTAATTCCATACGCTCATTGACGCTCCAAGCTTTGATCAAAATCCCTCGGCTACAGTCTTCTACAGCCTCCAGAGGATATCCTGACTTCTCTTGCTAATGGGTGCAGAGAACTGATTAACTATGGCTGTGGGGACTCTAACCCTGTATTTATAGAATATAGATGTAACCCTAAAACCCTTCCCACAATAGAATTAGGGTTACTAAACCTATCTCATACCATGTGACGAACCAAACCAAACTGGTTATACCGTGTCAATCAGATTCCCATTGAATTAACTAGTTTAGGTAATTAATTAAGCCCACATAAATCTAACACCTAGTATCGGCATTGACAGAATGCTATGCTAGTCGAAAAGACAAAAATCCTGTCAGGGGGAATGTTTCATATTATGGTGTTCTGAAAAAAAAATCATTGAATTGGAATACTCAGAGGATATCAAGGTAATGTTATTTCAATGTGATTGGGCTGACACCACGAAAGGAGTAGATACAGATAACCTCGGATTCGTACTTGTCAATTTTAACCGTTTAATGTACAGTGGTCGAGGACAACTTGACGAGCCATTTGTATTACCGTCACAAGTGGAGCAAGTGTTTTACATTGCAGATCCCTATAAGCCTGATTGGCAAGTTGCCTTAAGGACAAGGAGTAGAGATATTTTTGACATGGAAGGAGAGTATCATGGTGATTCAAGCCAAGCATATACACAGGATACATTACAATATTATAGGCAGAATATAGAATGTAGAGAGGGAGATAGTGATGCTAATCTCAATTGAGAAAGAACTGATGTGGAAGGTATTATAATTGACACCTCCATTGAATTGAACAATCCATTGGACAGTTTAGATGACAATATATCGGATTGATTGAACATTAAAATCAAGTAAGTCCCTTATTCTTTTATATTTGCCTAAAAAATTACTAACTTACATACAATGTACTTTTTTTATTTCATTCATTATGGATTAATTGTGGTTGTTTAGATTATGTGCCTTGAGTAGTAAAATTAATATTATTTAATATATGATTTAATTTTATTGAAAACAGGACTGAGTACAATGAGTACTAGTAGGGAAAGTGAAGATATGAGCATAGGTACCTCTTTGGGTGAGTTAATTAGAGTTCTACTCTTTAAAGATGTAAAAAAATGATTCTTTTATGCAATATATTATTTATCTTATGTTTCATTTTTTATAGCACGTAGAGGTAGGGGGAAAAGGGGACCAACAATGGCCCATAACATTTCAAGGATGTCAGAAGGAAATAAAATTCCCATCATCTTAAATGAGCTCGGCCAACCATGTAATAGTACAAATACTTCGAAATTAGTTACATGGATCGGGACACTTGCAAGAAAAACTACAATTTACCAGTAACTATTCAGAGTTGGCGTGATGTATCTTAACTAGTGAAGGAAGATAGTTGGAAAGAAATAAAGGTATTGTATTTATTTTGCTATAATTAGTTGGGGTGTTAAACTAAAATGTTTAGTTATTTTGTGACTAAAAACACCTTCTATTTCGTTGTAGGTGAAATTTGACATAGCAAAATCTGGCAAGGATTGGGCCTTGGATAAACTTAAAGATATATGGAAGGGTTATAAGCACTATTTAAAGATTGAATTTTATGAGAAGTATGATTCAGATGCAGAACGGAGGGCAAACATTGATCTCCAACGTATGTCGAAAGAATAATGGGATGAAATGTTTAAGTTTTGGGGTAAAGAAGAAATTCAGGTAAGTGTAACTAAATCCATACCATGTTTTCTAAATTCAGAAATCTAGGTGTTAATTTAACTGAATCTTTTTAGGCCATTGCTGGAAGGAACAAAAATAATAAGGAGAAACAAAAAATGCGCCATACGACTGGAACTACTTCCTTTCCAGTCATACGCGAGGATATGGTAAAGCCATTGGTTGATAATTCTACTTTTTACGTTAAGCATAAGTTTTTATTGCTCCCATTAGAGTTTTGATGCAATTGTTATTGTTTTATTTTCAAGCGTATTGCTGATCCAAATCAATTGCCCCCTTCTTGTATTGAGTTGTTCGAAAGAACTCATAAATCAAAGAAAACTGGAGCTCCCATAGACCCTATCTCAGCTAAGAAATTGGTTAGTTCCATAACCATTTTCCCTTAGTTTATTTATGTATTCCTTCCCTTCGATAGCTATTTTAATATAAGATCACATAATATTATTGTTGTGATTTACTTATAGGATGCATTTAAAGATCGTCTTGACAAGGAAAGTGAAGAAAGCCGATTAGATAAAGCTGTTCATGAATCAATCTTCATAGATGTAATGGGAAGGGATTGTCATGGATGGGTGCGTCTTATGGGGCTTGGAATCAGCCCAACAGAAATGTATGGCAGACAGGCAATGCGCCAACAGAAGCAAGCCCAAGAGTTGAGGGAATTGATGGAAGAGAATAAGATGTGGAAAGAGAAGGTGAGTTCAATGGAGGAGAAAATGGGTGAAATGCAGTCCCATATGCTTGCCTTCACCCAATTCATGCAGTCGCAGTCGCACTTACACTCTTCCCAACGATAGATATAAGCAAACTAAACTCAACTTTAGATGCCTGTAACATCTTTGCATTTTTCTATGGTATTTTATTCTGCTTCTTTTCTTTATTGATGTGGTTTTTATCTAATTCATTCCTTAATTTATTGCTTCATTAGGAGAAGAAGCCAGACTTGGATCACATTAATGAGGAAGAAAAATATAATGCAGATACAGGATCAGGGTTTATAGAAAGTTTTCGGAATGTTATTGGAACAAACTTTATGCATTATATGTAAATGGGTTTTGATTGGATGGGTTTTGTAAATAGTTTAACTTGGATATTGGTTTATTACAAGTATATTTTCTAAGTATCTTTTCTTTATGCTTCCTGTGAACCTTGATATTATTGTTATGCTATATTTTACAAGGTGGTGACAAGTTCTTGATATTATTTTTATGCTATTGTTATGTGGGGTTTTCGGTTTCAGTATGGAATTGAGGCATTTGGATCCATTCCTCTTGTTGAATTAGTTTGTTCTTTAATTTCAGTTTCACCTGCAAGAAAAGAGAACAAAGAAGGAGATCAGAGGTAGGATTTCACACCTACTTTGCTTACCTTAGAGAATCTAGAAGGGTAAGAGGAAAAGAGAGCAGCAGAAGCTGCTGTTGTGTAAGGTATGGAGTCAATCTTTGATGTATTCTTTATATAGTTCTATGAGCTGTGAATTAAAGGTGTTTTAAAAAAAATAGAAAAGAGGAAAGAAGGAAAACAGAAAGGAGAATAGCAGGAATGAAAGAAGATAACTAGGAATTGAAGTAGAAGAAGAAGAAGGAACATAGCAAAGGATGTGCTCAGTTCTAGCAAGAACAACAAAGAAGAAAAAGATTGGCAGCGAGAGAGTGAGAGCTGAATTGAGAATTTAGCTCCTCTGTTCTTCACCATACATGAAAAAGAATGAAGAACACATCTGTGTTCATTTGATTCTACTAGAAGGGAAGAAGAGTGATGGAAATTAAAAGAAAGATAAGAAATGTACAGCAAATAGTGAAAATCTGTGTTCATTTGATTCTACTTTACATTGTTCATCATTGTTCTTATTGTTATTTTATTCTTCTTGGATAAACTTGTTGGCCTATATATTGTAATTGTTGGCAAATTGGGCCAACTGGGTCCAGTTTGATGAGAGAGAGTGTCTGCGGACCTTACAGGCGACATGGCAGTGATACAGGTGATACGGCTTTGTTACAGGTACTGTGAAGCATGGAAGAGGTGAAAGAATTAGAGGAGAGAGAAAGAGGAGAGAGAAAGTGGGACCCAGGAGAGAGAAGGTGGGACCCACCATAGTGGTATGCCACCTAGACAGGCCAGCCAGCCGAGCAGCCAGCACAGCAGGCCAGCCAAGTGGCACAGCAGGCCAGCCACAAGGCAGCCCAGCCCGCAAGGGCGGGCCCGGGCTTGCCTTGCCAGCAAGCCAGCCAGCCCGCAAGGCAGGCCAGGCTTGCCTTGGCAGCAAGCCAGCCAGCCCGCAGGCAGTCCTGCCCCGCAAGCCAACCAGCCCGCATGCATCACCCTGCCGCAAGCTCTCTCGCATGCCGCGCGCATAAATCGGCATGCCTATCAAGTGTTCGACTGATTTCCAGGAGAGAGAAAAGCTCTCTGGAAATCAGTCTCTGGCAGAAGTTTAACGTTTTAAAAAAAAAGTTACAGAGGCCATTAATTGAATTTACTGGGGGTATTTTCGGAAAAGAAGAAAGAAAAAGATGCGAGATCGGCCGTCCAAATGGAGCCACGTATGGAAGATTCCAAATCTGAGGCTCTAAAGAAGGCGGGATTCCGTGTTTCTCAAGCGGAGGCGTCAGATCCCATCGCGAGAGAGCTGATTGGCCAGACGCAGCGCATAATCATGCGCCGCATCAAATGGAAGTTAAGCCGCGATCCAGTGTGTCGCGCTTACGGTGCCGCGACTCTAATGATCCAGATCGTGCGGCTGGTATCAAAGCCGCTGGATCTAATGCTATTTATGCAGATCCAGCGGCGAGAATCAAATCCCGCCTTTTTAAGTGAGATCCGACGGCCAAAATTTTTGATTCCTTCTTCAGCCAATCAGAGCGCGACACCCAGACGGTGGGCGCGGCTACGGTGCATCGCAGGCGCACCATATGGAATTAAAAGATTCCATTTGGAATTTTTTCAGAGGCCGAACTTGTTTATGCCATAACTTGGCCATCCGGTGGCCAAATCCGACGATCCAAGTTGCACCGAGCTAGGTTTTTAATGCTCTTTCCATTGAGAATGTTTAGAGTGACTGCTGGCCGCGAGAAAAATCACAGAAGGGGAGTTTTTGAAGAAAAAGGGGAAAAACCTCTTATTTTTTATTTTTCTTGCTTTGGGATTTGAAGACAGTCATTCTCCATTGCTGCTTATGCTAATGCCGATACATTAAAGTGTTCTTGAAGGCTGGAAGAGCTTGATTGCATATGGCAAGGGTTTATTGACTACCAGATGAAGAAGAACATCGTCAATTATCAGAAAAATTGGTTGTGAGATTTTCTTATCCCTTTTATTATTTATTGAACCAATCTATTGTATGTTCAAGTAGGATAATGATGTTGAATGCCTATGGTACATGGGAATCTATTGTATGCTAGCATTAGGCAAAGAAAAAGAGAAGAAAAATATTGAATGCCTTGCTAGGGTGGGATTTAATTGTAGGGCATCATTATAAGCCCCAAAAATTGTATCCGTTGTGGTGTGTTCGGTGGGTCTTGGACAACGGCTTTATGCCTGAATTCGGGCGTTGTTACGCCCTCTCGGTTTATCTTTGGGAAAATTTAGGGTGAGCATCCTTGTCCCGTAAAGGGCTAAAAGTTGAGTATTGAGTAAATACGAAGTCCATTGGGCATTACTCCGGTGGATTAGCCATCACTCAGCGTGGTGGTGAACCACGTAATTTTTGTGTGTTGTGGTTTGCTTGTTTATGAGCTTTGTGAAGTGCGTGGAATGAATTGCGGGATGGGTGTGCAAATCTGGTAGACCTGCCACCGAGTGGTGTGAGGTAGATTTGCATACGATTGTGTTTGGGACAGGTTATTTTGTGAATATCACTGGGCAAAGAAAGAAAATTCAAGGGAGAAATTATTCACACCGATTCACCCCCCTCTTAGTGTCATTCAAGGTTTATCAATTGGTATCGAGCACCGGGCTCGGTGGCGGCTTAATCGGCAATCGAGAAGATCGGGATATAATATATGGCACCGGGAGAAGGTTCAAACAAGCCTCCCTTGTTTGATGGGACGGATTTTGTCTTTTTGGAAAAGAAGAATGGAGGTCTATGTAGGATCTCTTGGTTATGATGTTTGGGCTTCGTAGAGAATGGCTACACTCCACATGATACAAATGCTCCCACGGTTGTAGATAAAAAGAATTTTGAGAACAATAGAAAAGCTCTCAATGCCATTCAAGGGGGACCGACAAATAGTGAACTGGCTAAAATCATGGACTGCAAGACGGCAAAGGAAGTATGGGACGACCGATCAACATATATGAAGGAGATAAGAAAATCAAGACTGTCAAGTTACGGACATTCGAGAGGTCGGTTTGAGAATCGAAGATGAATGAAGATGAGACCATTGATCAATACATGAACAGGGGTTAATGATGTGGTCAACTCTATTAGAGGACTTGGTGAAGATTTGAAAGGTCATATAGTTTGTCGGGAGATTTTGAGGTCTCTCACCCCAAAATTTGAGTCAAAGGTATCTGCACTTGAAGAAACCAAGGACTTGGAACAGGTTACAATTGATGAAATTCATGGAGCTTTGGCGCTTTTGAAATGAGGATTGATCCGGGGAACCACTTGGTGATAAGCGAGGTTGCTTTTAAGGCTATGAAGAAGCTGAAGATTTCTGAAAAGCAAAATGAGGAAGAAAGTGAAGATGAAGCCACAGCTCATTTCACTAGAAAATTAAAGAAGGGCACAGGTAAATACAAGGGCACAGGTAAATACAAGAATAAGCTTCCTTTCAAATGTTTCAACTGTGGCAAGGTTGGGCATTTTGCTGCAAAATGCCCCATGAAGAGTAAGTTTGACAGTGATGATGAAGATGACAGAAAAAGCAAGTTGAAAGGAAAGAAAAATTATAACTTCAAGAAAAATAAGTCCAGCAAGAGGAGTTTTATCTCTAAGAGAAGCACTGAAACTTCAGATGATGACTCTGATGAAATCTCTAAAGATGAGCCTAGTGAGGCTTTGTTTATGGTGTACATTGAAGCTCAAGAAAAGATCATAGATAAAGGAAAAATTGTGAATTCTATCTCAAGTGGTGATGAAGAGAATGACAAGGAAGATAACTTTTCAAGCAGTGATGAAGAGGGTGAGATAAATTTTGAGGAAGAACTTGTTGCAGCCATGAAGGAGCTTAAGAAGGAAAGAAAACACAACAAGCTTGCCTCTCAAGAAGTCAAAAAACAAAAGCAAATAATTCAAGATCTGAAATCTCAATATGAAGAGTCCAAGAGAATTATAGAAAATCTCAATACTCAGATTAAACAGGCATCTGTAGATTACACCATGGTGTTGAATGAGAATGCAAGTCTGAAAGTTCAACTTGAAGAACAACTTCCTATGGTTGAACGATTTGAAGAATTTGAAAATGATTTTACTCTTCTAAAGACAAAAGTGGCTGAGTATGAAAAAGAAGAGGTTGAGAGACAACAAAAATTATCTCAACATGAAGAGGTAAATAAGTCCTTCGTTGCATCCCAGTAGTAATAAGCTTGACAGGATCATCAATGCTCAAAGACCTTCCCACATTAAGTCTGGCCTTGGTTTTGAAAAAGGACAGACATCAAAAACTGCAAGTTCAAAGGGAAAAGAGCCCATATCTTTTGTGAAGGAAATTGAAAAGGGTAAGGACCCAATAGTTCATTGCCAAAGTGGAAACAAAATCTCTCTTCCCAAGACTAACTATACAAGGCCAAGACAAAATACATGGCAAGGAAAGAGAATGGAGTATGATAATTTCTACGAGAAAACCATCCCGAGTGCACCACGAAGACGGATGAGATACATGGAAACTCCTTCTAGGTCAAGATCCTATTTTCATGGTTACTTGTTATAAATGCAATACTTATGGTCACAAAATAGCTACTTGCAAGTTCAATATGAGTCAAGTTAGATTTGAAAGCGTAAATAAGTTTGCCCCTCTTGAAGAAAATTTTGTTGAATGCTATAACTGTAACAATTTTGGGCATATAGCAAGGAACTGCGGAACCATCTTTCCCCCTATGCCACCTTCACGAGAGACAGTATGACGGAATTAGAAGCAAGATCCCAAGACGAAGCAAGATGAAATATCTAAATCAAATAAGAGGATCCGGGGTTCGAAAAAATAGCTCTTTGGTTGTACAGACAGCTCTCAAGGCTCAAAATAGTTCTACACCCCTGGATTCTTGACGGTGGATGTTCAAGCCATATGACAGGGAGATAGTAAGAGGCTTCGAAATTTCAACGGTATGAAGGAGGCTCGGTTAAGTTTGGTAATGATATTGGTGCAAAGATTGTTGGGAAAGGAAGCATTAGTCTCAACAATGGGAAGTTAAAGTCTCATGAGGTTCTCTATGTTTCGGGCTTGAAACATAATCTATTGAGTGTTAGTCGGCTTTGTGATAAGGGCCACGGATTAATTTTCGGTGATCAAGGATGTGAGATTCGAAGAACCGACAAGTGGCAAATTGATGGCAACTGGAAAGAGAACTTCGGGAAATCTTTATACTCTGTCAAGAGTTTGAAGAGAATTGTATGATGAGTCAAGAAGAGGAAACATGGCTATGGCATAGAAGATTGGGACATATTGGTTTTGAAAATCTGTCCTAGATATCTAACAAAAATCTTTGTGAGAGATATTCCTTCATTGAAAAAACCTTCCAATGATATTTGTGCATCTTGTCGAAGGGGGAAGCGGACTAGAACATCATTCAAGCCTAAGGAATACCACACTACTCAACCATTGGAGATAATTCATACGGATTTATGTGGGCCGGTGAGAACACAAAGCATTGCGGGAGAAAGGTACTTCATTCTTTTTATAGATGACTACTCCGAATGACTTGGGTAATGTTTCTAAAACATAAGTCGAAGCTTTGGCAAGATTCAAGATCTTCAAGACTCAAGTTGAAAATGAGACAGGGAAGAAAATCAAGTGTCCGAGATCCGACGGGGGAGGAGAGTACACTGGATTGACTTTGCGGATTATTGTTCCGAGAATGGCATTAAGAGACGGGACTTCAGCTCCTAGAACACCACAACAAAATGGTGTTGCGGAAAGAAAGAATAGAACTGTTCGGGGAAATGGCCAGAACTATGTTAACCGAAAATGACATGGGGAATAAATTCCGGAGAGAAGCGGTGCATACAACAATATATGTTCGGGAATAGATGTATGTTGAGGCCACATGAAGACAAGACACCCTATGAACTATGGTTTGGCAAGAAGGCTACAACAAAGCACTTCAAGGTATTTGGTAGTAAGTGTTATATCAAGAACACTAGTCATGGTCTAGGGAAGTTTGATGATCGAGCGGATGAAGGGATTTTTCTTGGCTATTCTACCTCAAGCAAAGCATATAAATGTTACAATAAAAAACTTGGCAAGATTGTTGAAAGTGCGGATGTGAGAGTTGATGAGCACAAGAATTCTTCTACGAGAATCAAATAATGAGGTTCCTATTTTTGAAGACCCGGACAAGGAGCGAAATGACATTGAATCGAAAAAGGAGCGGGATGTTACAAATGTGCCGAAACGAAGAACGAGTGGCCGGAGACGGAAGAAAGAGAAGAGCGATCGATTCGGAGGCGGATAGGCGGAACAAAAGTGGATCAAGCGAGTAAAAAAGAATCATCCCGATCAATTAATTCTTGGTGATCCATCTGCTGGTATGCAAACAAGAAAGGTGAGACAACCAAAACAAATGTTTTCATTACTATCACGATTGAACCAAAATCAGTTGTAGAGGCATGTGAAGATGCTAGTTGGCTCAAGGCAATGAATGAAGAGCTGGATCAAATAGAGAAAAACAAAACTTGGGAATTGGTGCCAAGGCCTACGGACAAGAATGTTATTGGTACTAAATGGGTCTACAGGAACAAACTCAATGAAGATGGCAAAATTGTAAGAAACAAGGCCGGATTAGTTTGCAAAGGATATGCTCGGGTTGAGGGAATTGACTTTGAAGAAACATTTGCTCCCGTGGCTAGACTGGAAGCTATCGGGATGTTTCTTGCTTTTGCGGTGCACAAGAACTTCAAGGTTTATCGGATGGATGTCAAGTCAGCTTTTCCGAATGGTGACTTGGAAGAAGAGGTGTATATAGAGCAACCGGAAGGATTTCAACCGAGTGAGGACCCTACACTTGTGTGTAAACCGAAGAAAGCATTGTATGGGTTGAAGCAAGCACCAAGAGCATGGTATTCCGCATCGGATACTTATCTTTGTAAGTTGGGCTTCAAGAAAGGTTTGGTTGATAGTAATCTGTATATTAAATCTATGGATGGAATTCGAGCAGTTGTGGTTGTATATGTAGATGATATCATCTTTGCGGGCCAAAAGGATGAATTATGTCAAGACTTTGCTCGAGAGAATGCAAGATGAGTTTGAGATGTCTATGATTGGAGAGTTATCTTATTTTTTTAGGTCTTCGGATCAGCCGGTTAAAGAATGGATTCTTTTTATCACAGGCCAAATATGTGAAGGAAATGTTGAAGAAATTCACAATGGAAGACTGTACACCAATAAGCACTCCAATGATGACAAGTTGTAAGCTAAGTAAAGAAGATGACTCTCCCTCGGGTTGATAATACTATGTACAGGTCAATGATAGGAAGTCTTCTCTACTTGATCGGCTACTAGACCGGATATTCTTCGGTCCGTATGCATGGTAGCTAGATTTCAAGCGAGGCCCGAAGGAAACACATGTTGTAGCCGTGAAGAGGATCTTCGGATATCTGAAGGGGACAATGGAGTATGGTCTTTGGTATGCAAAAAGCAAGGATCTAGTTTTGTCATCCTACTCAGATGCAGATTGGGCAGGTTGTGTTGATGATAGGAAGAGCACTAGTGGGGGTGCTTTCTTTCTGGGCAGAAATTTAGTGGCTTGGCACAGTAAGAAACAGGAATTAGTATCATTATCTACAGTAGAAGCAGAATATATTGAAGCCACCTCTTGTTGTACACAGGTTTTGTGGATGAAACAAATGTTGAAGGATTTAGGCAGTGAGTCAGACAAGCCTATTTCTATGTTCTGTGACAACACAAGTGCTATCAATATCTCAAAAAATCCAGTTATGCACTCCAGGACGAAGCACATAGCCATTCGATATCATTTCTTGCGAGAGAAGGTCTTGGAAGGAGAAGTTCGGTTAGAGTTCATTCCAACAACCAGAGCGGATTGCGAGATATCTTCACAAAGCCACTTCCCGAGAGATCAGTTTGACTACTTGAGACAGAAATTGGGAGTGACTATCTTTCCCAAGCATTGAGAAGCTTGGAGTGAGGGGGAGCAGGGTTTGCATGTTCTATTTTTTTTTCTCCTTATGTAGGACTCAGGGGGAGTCTGTTGGTATTTGTTTTTGTGGTATGTTCATGCTTTGGAGCACCCATAGGATTGGAAAGATGCGGTGGGCACTCCTATGTGGGAAATCCCTTTGTTCTTGTTGTCAAAGGGGGAGAAATGTCAGTGGATTGAGTAGTTGCCAACAATTCCAAAGGGGGAGATTGTTGGCCTATATATTGTAATTGTTGGCAAATTGGGCCAACTGGGTCCAGTTTGATGAGAGAGAGTGTTTGCGGACCTTACAGGCGACATGGAAGTGATACAGGTGATACGGCTTTGTTACAGGTACTGTGAAGCATGGAAGAGGTGAAAGAATTAGAGGAGAGAGAAAGAGAAGAGAGAAAGAGGAGAGAGAAAGTGGGACCCAGGAGAGAGAAGGTGGGACCCACCATAGTGGTATGCCACCTAGACAGGCCAGCCGCCGAGCAGCCGGCCGACAAAGAGGCCAGCCAAGTGGCACAACGAGGCCAGCCACAAGGCAGCCTAGCCCGCAAGGCAGGCCGGGCTTGCCTTGCCAAGAAGCCAGCCAGCCCGCAAGGCAGGCCAGGCTTGCCTTGGCAGCAAGCCAGCCAGCCCGCAAGGCAGGCCAGCCCGCAGGCAGTCCTGCTCCGCAAGTCAACCAGCCCGCATGCATCACCCTGCCGCAAGCTCTCTCGCATGCCGCGTGCATAAATCGGCATGCCTATCAAGTGTTCGACTGATTTCCAGGAGAGAGAAAAGCTCTCTGGAAATCAGTCTCTGGCAGAAGTTTAACGTTTTAAAAAAAAGTTACAGAGGCCATTAATTGAATTTACAGGGGTATTTTCGGAAAAGAAGAAAGAAAAAGATGCGAGATCGGCCGCCCAAATGGAGCCACGTATGGAAGATTCCAAATCTGAGGCTCTAAAGAAGGCGGGATTCCGTGTTTCTCAAGCGGAGGCGTCAGATCCCATCGCGAGAGAGCTGATTGGCCAGACGCAGCGCATAATCATGCGCCGCATCACATGGAAGTTAAGCCGCGATCCAGTGTGTCGCGCTTACGGTGCCGCGACTCTAATGATCCAGATCGTGCGGCTGGTATCAAAGCCGCTGGATCTAACGCTATTTATGCAGATCCAGCGGCGAGAATCAAATCCCGCCTTTTTAAGTGAGATCCGACGGCCAAAATTTTTGATTCCTTCTTCAGCCAATCAGAGCGCGACACCCAGACGGTGGGCGCGGCTACGGTGCATCGCAGGCGCACCATATGGAATTAAAAGATTCCATTTGGAATTTTTTCAGAGGCCGAATTTGTTTATGCCATAACTTGGCCATCCGGTGGCCAAATCCGACGATCCAAGTTGCACCGAGCTAGGTTTTTAATGCTCTTTCCATTGAGAATGTTTAGAGTGACTGCTGGCCGCGAGAAAAATCGCAGAAGGGGAGTTTTTGAAGAAAAAGGGGAAAAACCTCTTATTTTTGATTTTTCTTGCTTTGGGATTTGAAGACAGTCATTCTCCATTGCTGCTTATGCTAATGCCGATACATTGAAGTGTTCTTGAAGGCTGGAAGAGCTTGATTGCATATGGCAAGGGTTTATTGACTACCAGATGAAGAAGAACATCGTCAATTATCGAGAAAATTGGTTGTGAGATTTTCTTATCCCTTTTATTATTTACTGAACCAATCTATTGTATGTTCAAGTATGATAATGATGTTGAATGCCTATGGTACTTGGGAATCTATTGTATGCTAGCATTAGGCAAAGAAAAAGAGAAGAAAAATATTGAATGCCTTGCTAGGGTGGGATTTAATTGTAGGGCATCATTATAAGCCCCAAAAATTGTATCTGTTGTGGTGTGTTCGGTGGGTCTTTGGACACCGGCTTTATGCCCGAATTCGGCGTTGTTACGCCCTCTCGGTTTATCTTTGGGAAAATTTAAGGTGAGCATCCTTGTCCTGTAAAGGGCTAAAAGTTGAGTATTGAGTAAATACGAAGCCCATTGGGTATTACTCCGTGGATTAGCCATCACTCACTGTGGTGGTGAACCACGTAATTTTTGTGTGTTGTGGTTTGCTTGTTTATGAGCTTTGTGAAGTGCGTGGAATGAATTGCAGGATGGGTGTGCAAATCTGGTAGACCTGGCCACTGAGTGGTGTGAGGTAGATTTGCATACGATTGTGTTTGGGACAGGTTATTTTGTGAATATCACTGGGCAGCAAAGAAAATTCAAGGGAGAAATTATTCACACTGATTCACCCCCCCCCCCCTCTCAGTGTCATTCAAGGTTTATCAAAACTGTATTTTTTTTGGTTTGGGGGGGGGGGGGGGGTCAGTTTCTAAAACTTACTACCTTATGTTTGAATAAAAGGTTGAGCACTGGGAGAATCATAAAGAAATCGATCTTTGTAAACGAGGTTACAGCTATGGATCATGATCATACTGGAAATCTCATATTTTGTGGGGATGCTCAGGTATTCAAAGTCATTCATTTTGGGTTTTAGTGCTCAAGTGAATCATACCGGAAATCTCATATTTTGTGGGGATGTTCAGGTATTCAAAGTCATTCATTTTGGGTTTTAGTGCTCAGGTGAAAACTGAAGTCATATGTCATACCTAAACATATATGCCTGACTAGTTGAAATTTGCAGGGATGCATTTATGCTGTAGGAATGAACTCTCATACAGGAGAATTATCCAGATTTCATCGCAACCGAAATAGCAGTAAGCGCAAGTCACCGATAACAACAGTGCAATATCGAACCTTTTCTCTACTGGCACGGAGCCCTGTCCTGTTGGCATGTACTCAAGATGGAAGTCTTTCCTTCTTCAGGCATGATTGACTTGGTCTTCTTTATAATTTTTTCTTTCCCTGTATTGTTCATGGCTTAATTTTCGGATGGGAGTATTATTCTGAAAATTAGTATGTTGTTGCAACAGTGTTGCTTTGGAGGTACAAGGTTATTTGACTCTTCGTTGCTCTCTTAAATTGGCTCCTCTAGTGCACACATCCGTGCTTTGTTCTGCCCTCTGCTCTCCCTTGAGAAAGGCGAATTTATAGGTCTGTATGCCATGCTATAAAGGTTTCTTTACGATGAACTCCAATATTCTTTTAGATCGTCAGGGAAATTGTCCAAGGTAGATGGTTTTGGAGTGAACCCTCAACTGTGCCATTGGTAGGGGACAATTCTTTTATAGCAACCTAATGATACGTTTCAGCACCTATTGTTAGGTTTGTGAAGCTAAACTTCTAATCGGGGATCAACAAACTAAAAACACAGATATTGCTATCGTTACCTTATTAAACTAAAAGCAAATGAATTCAAGAGGGCACCTTCGAGAGTGACCCACTGTATTGTGTCTATGTAGCAATCAGACAGAAACACTACTGTGGCACAATCAGTTCTTGAATATACTTGAAGCAGCTAGTGGACGGGCTTGGGGCTGTGGTTGTTTGCTGAGTGGCTAGGGGGTGCCTTATTGTATTTTGTATTTATGGTTAGTGATAACCATTCTCTTTAGGATTCAATGTTGCCTTGTTGCTTTCATTTACTGCCTCAGAAGTGGCTAGACTCAAAAGACAAGCCAACTCAAGAGCTCCTGTACCTGTTCCTTATGCTGGCACACGCACCCCACCAAGGACATACTATATGTGCATGCAGACCATACACTTTAGTGGAACCACCCACAGATGCGCTTCTGGAGGGCTTATGACCTGACAGCCACAAGGCCTACTTATGGAATTACAGATCTAAACATTGATTTGATTGGATGATTGTAACCACCCAATCTATTGTTTTTTTTTTTTTTCTTTTCGTGAAGGTCAGATTCCAAGGTGAAGTTAGTAGATGAGATGTGGTGATTGTCCAAAATTTTGCTTTGTAGCTAATGAATGCTGGAAATCCATTCGTAAGCGTGCTGCTGCAGAAAAGAAGCGGCTGGGATTGTTGGAAGCTGAGAAAAAAAAGGCACATGCAAGGGTATTGCTGGTACGAAAGGTTGCTAATTATATGAATCAAGAGCGAGAGACAGAGAAGTATATTAAAGGATAAATTGGAAAATCGTCTCCAAAGGGTATGCGTTCATATGAGTAGAAGTTGAATTTTTCTTTGTATTTGTGGTTGATTTTGGTAATTAAACTGTTATTTCCAAATTTAATAATGAATAGGCCAAGAGACAGAGGACTAAATATTTGAGGCAGAGAGGAAATCTGTTGGCCATGTGTTGTCATTGTTGGCAACTTGGCTGATGTGAGAAGTGTTGATGAGCTTACAGTGAGAGTAATGAGGAGAGAGAGTGTCTGTGGAGGAGAGATAGTGTTTGTGCAAGTGGCAGAGTCGAGGAAGCCTTTGGCATGTTCTACAGTATTCTACAGCTTCTAGAGAGTGATTGAGAAGGTATGCACTGAGTTGACTGGGCAACAACAGTTTCGACAGGTGACAAAATGTGTGTGGGCCCCACTGGTGATGTGGACAGTACCGACATAGGCAACATGCTGATAAAAAGATGAGAGAGAAAAAGGAGAGAAAGTATGGGTCCAGAGTGGGTCCCATTCTTGGTTTGGCAAGAAGAGAGATAGTGTGGATCCCACAGTGGGTTACACTGATGATGTGGCATGATGTGGCATCTCCCAAGTACTCCCTGAAGCAAGAAAAATAAGAGAGAATCAGAAGAGAGAGAATTTAAAGAGAAAGAAAGAAGAGAGAGAAAGAGGAGAGAGAAAGAGGAGAGAGAAAACTGTGGGCGGGACCCACTATACATAGGTGGCATGCCACCATGGCAGCCAGCCTGGCCGAGGGCCAAGGCAGCTCGCCAGCAGGCCAGCCGCATGACACCACAGCACCATGGCCAGCAGGGCCAAGCCACAAGCAAGCACAGCAGCCAGCCGCAGCAAGGCAGCCCACCCACGCAAGAAGGCCAGGCATGCTCGTCGTGCATGCTGGCTCGCCAGGCATGCGGCAAGCCATGCCGCAAGGCAGCAGGCCCGCGCGCACACCCCATGGCACATCCCGCACGCACACAAGGTGCTCGACAAAAGGTTAGGAGAGAGAGAGACCTCTCTGCCGCTACAGGGGCATTTTCGAAAGTATAAATGTTCAAAGATCCAACATCGGCGGTCAAGAAGGTGCCACGATATTCAGATTCGAATCTGATGGTTACCAAACTGGCGGGCTAATGTGTATCGCGAAGATCGCGTCAAGATTCAATCGCCACTTCCCTGATTGGCTGGATGTAAGTTAAATCCATGAGCCGCGTTGCATGAAGGAGGTCTTCTGATCCAGAGTGGTGCGCTCAGGGTACGACGGTGGCTCAGATCTCTATCCAATGGTCCTCATCAACGTTGATCAAGACTGACGCAGATTGTGCTAATCGAAAGGTCCATATTGAATCCCGCCTTTTTCAGATTGATCCAGCAGCCGATATAGAAGATTCTCCCTCCGCCCAATCATAACTCGACAGCGCACTGACAGGCGGCGCTATTGTGTAGCGCGGTGCACGAAATGTTCTCCAAAAGATTCCATTTCTTATATTTTCACTGGCCGAAACTGTAACGGCCATATCTCGGCCATCTGGAGTCCAAATCGGACGATCCAAAGTGCTCTGAGCTCATGTTCGAATTTTCTATCTAATGAGAACGATAAACCAAAGAAAAATGATGATGAACAGTATGGAGGCTCGGGTTTTTGGGCGAAAACCTTCTCTTGAAGGTATGTGAGTGTTCAATGCTTGTTTTTTGATTACTAACCTTCCATGGATTCAATTGGACTCTATTAAGCTGTATTGAAGATCTTGTATGAGGGTTTGGGAGAAATAATTGTTGTTTGAAGCTTCAATGAGAGCTACAATGGCATTTGTTATGAATGAAAGCTTGGAGTGAAAGTATGTAATTAAACAGGAGCTGTGAGAGCTTGAATGTGCCTATGAAAAGCCAGAAGGCCATGTTGAGTTTGTGAAAACCCTAAGGGAGAAAAAGAAGGAAATGCATGCACTCAAAGTGTTTGTTAAAATGCCAAGGAAGAAAATGGAGACTGCAATGAGCTGTTGGAAGTACTGAATGGTGTATTGATGTTTTGAAGAAAATGGGGAAGTGAAATAGAAAGGGAGGCTAGGGTTTGGTGTTAGAATTGTTCATCAAAGATTCCAGTGGATCTGAGGTGTATGCCAGGCTTCACAGAGACATCCCAGAGTCCTCCCAGAGTACCAGAAAATGCCAGACAAGGGTTGTAAGCTTCTTAACCTTGTATGAATTAATTGTTTATTTCTTGTACTCAATGTATGCTAGCTGTAGGTGATAAATCATGAATGCCTAGCTAGTGGGGATTAAATTGTAGGGCATTGATATAAGCCCAAAAACTATATTGTCTGCTTCCCGTGGGTGCGGGTTAAGTGTTGTGTGTGCAGTGAGTGCCGAGCACTGGTACTTCGGTACCTGAATTATTGGCACATCTGTGCCCTCCTGGTTTTATGCTGGGTAAACTGAGTGTATGTACTCCCTGCTGTGTAGTCAGCTAAAAGTTGAGTATTGAGTATATACGGAGCCTGTAGGGCATTACTCCGTGGACTAGCCATCACATACTGTGGTGGTGAACCACGTATACCTCTGTGTTGTGGATGCCTTGTAAATGTGATTATCTGTATATTGTGAAGTGCGTGGAATGGCCTGCAGGATGGGTATGCACAACATGGTAGACCTAGCCACTTTGTGGTAGTGAGGTGGTTGTGCATACAACTGTGTATGTGACAATTATAGTCAGTGATAGTGTGGTTGTGCTTAGTGAGTAAAGCATCAGATCAAAAGCAGTATTGGTCTTCAAGGAATTATTTGGGAAGAATTTTGAAGACACTGATTCACCCCCCCCCCTCTCAGTGTCAACCTGTGATCAACAATTGGTATCAGAGCACCAGGCTCAGTGACAGCTTAATCAGCAACTGAGTGATCAGAGGACAGTCATGGCACTTGGTGATGGTTTTTGCAAACCCCCACTTTTTGATGGAAATGAATTTGTGTTCTGGAAGTGGAGGATGGAAAGTTTTTTGGGGTCTCTTGGTTTTGATGTGTGGCAAGCAGTTAGTACTGGGAAGGCGGATACCCAGTATGACTCTACAGCTAAAATGGCAATCACAGATGGATTAGCAGATAGTGTGAGAGTCAGAGTCAGTGGATGCGAGACAGCGTTGACACTATGGGACAGATTACAGACTCTATATGGAGATGAGTCTACCTTTAAGGCTCATGCATCACTAGACATTGATTCCACTTCAGAGGTAGATAGTGGGAGTTCAGATGAGTGCTCTACTGTCGGATTAGAGGATCATGTTCCAGAAGTTGACTTGATTGGAGAGCTAAGAGCAGCTCAGGATGAGTTGAGACTTGAGAGGGAGAGACTTACAGTGGCATCATGTGAACTTCATAGTGCAAATGAAACTATTTCAACTTTGAAGACACAAGTGAAGGACTCCAGCTTTGTCATTACAGCCTTAGAGGCTCAGGTCATTAGCAGAGATGAGATGTGTAGAGCTTTTGAGAGAGAGATCACTACACTTAGAGCACAATTAACAGAGGAACAGATGAGTCAGGTTTGCACCCCACCTGTGGTTGAGGAGATCACCAGATGTACAGTTCAGAGTGGAGATTATCAGAGGCCATCCACCATTTGTTATGCTACTACCTTTGAGCAGGGTGAGTCATTTAGGAGGACTATAGAGGCAAATATGAGTATACCACAAAGACAGAGTCCAAGCAGAGCAGAGGTCAAGACCCAAAGTAGAAGAGAGAAGAAGAAAGTGTAGAGGCACAATGATGCAAGACATCCAGCACACCAAACACAATGTAGAGGTGTTCTCCAACAGAGAGCTCAGACATGGAACATAGACAGTATGCAGAGTGATAGGGTTGATGGCATTTACCAACAGAGACCAATTGAGCAGAGCAGATTTAGTAATTCCAGTCACCGAGGCACACAGCAGGTTCTCCAGCAGAGACAGGGAGTACACACCATGAGGCATGGACCCACACCTAGTTGGCACAGACATTCCCTTATAAGACAGTCACATTTTCATGGATATTGTCACAGGTGCAATGGGTATGGGCATAGGAGTATAAACTGCACATCAAGATTTTATGTTAGTGGTTATGCAAAGAAAACATCTATGTTACCCCAAATAAGACCAGTTGAATGCCTCAGATGTCATACACTTGGGCATTGGGCCAAGCGATGCAAGGCAGTGCTCACCCCCCAGCTTGCTCAAGCAGAGAGAGACTACCAGGTCTCTAGAACCAGAAAAAGGAGATGTTCAAGAAGCCAGTTCAGAAGGCAGGTTAAGAAGTAGTCTCAATTCAATGGTCAGTCTCATGTGGCCTTGTTTAGTGTATGGAGAAAGAAGACAACAGAGAGATCTTCAGTTGGTATGGTTGAACTAGTTGACAAGCATTGTCAGAAGAGAGCATCTATGGAGAAGTTCAAACAGAAGACCAAGACAGATGGTCATGCAGTGTGGAGAGAAAAGCACACAGACACACTTACCACCCCTTCATCACCCAAATTGGGTGTGAAAGGGAGCACTCCTCCTAGGCACTAGGTGCACCGAGGTGCACATGGAGAGGGGGAGCTTACTATATGTTTATTTTTTTTCCCCAGATGGACTTTGTTGATGGCAAAATAGTCCTTCATATTAGTGCTTGGAATCATGAGGTAATACTATATTATCCCTTGTGTTGATGTATTTTGGTTGAGCAGTCCACAAATGAGTAGTGTTATGTCAGTTTGAGGACAGAGTAGTCAGTGATGACACCAGAGTTGTATTGTTCTTATTTGACTGCAAAGGAGTAGCACTTGATAGCTAATGTGTAATCACAGTTGAGTGTTGTTGATATTTGTTTGGGACATATCGCTTAAGATATTCATTGTGTAGTATGAGCAATGATGGATGGATGAGGATTAATGGAGCAATTGAGTTTTCAACTCATAGGACTGAGAAGATGCATATTGGCATTTCTATGTAGTTTGAATACTCACACTTATAGGATTGGGAAGATGCGTATGGGCACTCCTATAGGTGCTTGTATCCCACATTGGGAGAGATTGCTCAAGAGATGAAGCAGTGTGACAAGGAGCATGAAGTGACCTTCTATAGTACATAATGTATGATAAAAAAAATTGGCAATGGCAAGTTGGTAGCTTCAAGGCAGAGATCCTCATAAAATGTATAGACTTTGACAGAGTGTTGAAGTTCATTCATGGTGTTTCTCACCAAGCATAGAGACGCTTGTGGTGAGGGGGAGTCCATTATATGTCATATTAGTGCCCTTAAGTGGACTGCAAGTAAGTAACAGTTAGACTCCATGTGAAAATTTGTTTGGATCACCAATGAACACAATGCGTAGTCTCTTTATGATTTTTGCATCTTGTTGAGTCATTATCAGATGAGAGGATATTGTTGAGCTAAAGGGAGAGTGAGTTTGATGCCTCATACAGTGATGAACCTGGTTGGATGCACTGCTACAAGCTATTTTTGTTTGCATCAGAATATCTTGGTTAAGTATGCATTATTTTCTATGATTGTACACCTTATGTCTGAATGCATGGGAAAGAAAGAAAACTAACTGGTGATGTATGATAAGAACTTATGCAACAGGTATTGCAATGGTTATCTGTTATTCTCTTATGTGATTGATTTGTTAAATCATTTGTTTGAAGAGTGATAGCATGGACTTAGATGGAATTCATGTTACCTTCTTGTTACTATTGTCAAAGAGATGAGATTCATACGAGTGATAGCTTGTGTTCATTAGTTGCTACTATTGATTATAGTATTTGTGTTGACGCTGGAAAGGAGCTTTGTGATAGGGGGAGATCACAAAAATTTATAAATATGTGCACTCCATGGCTATGGTACACAGAATGGAAAATGAGTTGAGATGCATGGACTCAGGGGGAGTCATTGGTTGTCTTTCTGCTAAGACGAGATGTTGTGATGTGGTGTAGCGATGGTGTTTGTAGAGAGCCCATAGGATTGGAAAGATGCGGTGGGCACTCCTATGTGGTCAGATCCCTTTGTACTTGTTGTCAAAGGGGGAGAGAGCTTCATTGTGAAAAGTGAGTTGCCAACAATTCCAAAGGGGGAGATTGTTGCCATGTGTTGTCATTGTTGGCAACTTGACTAATGTGAGCAGTGTTGATGAGCGTATAGTGGGAGTAATGAGGAGAGAGAGTGTCTGTGGAGGAGAGATAGTGTTTGTGCAAGTGGCAGAGTCGAGGAAGCCTTTGGCATGTTCTACAGTATTCTACAGCTTCTAGAGAGTGATTGAGAAGGTATGCACTGAGTTGACTGGGCAACAACAGTTTCAATAGGTGATAGAATGTGTGTGGGCCCCACTGGTGATGTGGATAGTACCGACATAGGCAACATGCTGATAGAAAGATGAGAGAGAGAAAAAGGAGAGAAAGTATGGGTCCAGAGTAGGTCCCATTCTTGGTTTGGCAAGAAGAGAGAGAGTGTGGATCCCACAGTGGGTTACACTGATGATGTGGCATGATGTGGCATCTCCCAAGTAGTCCCTGAAGCAAGAAAAATAAGAGAGAATCAGAAGAGAGAGAATTTGAAGAGAGAGAAAGAAGAGAGAGAAATAGGAGAGAGAAAACTATGGGCGGGACCCACTGTACATAGGTGGCATGTCACCATGGCAGCCAGCCTGGCCGAGGGCCAAGGCAGCCTGCCAGCAGGCCAGCCGCATTGCACCACAACACCATGGCCAGCAGGGCCAAGCCACAAGCAAGCACAGCAGCTAGCCGCAGCAAGGCAGCCCACCCACGCAAGAAGGCCAGGCATGCTCGTCGCGCATGCTGGCTCGCAAGGCATGCGGCAAGCCATGCCGCAAGACAGCAGGCCCGCGCGCACACCCCATGGCACATCCCGCACGCACACAAGGTGCTCGACAAAAGGTTAGGAGAGAGAGAGACCTCTCTGCCGCTACAGGGGCATTTTCGGAACTATAAATGTTCAAAGATCCAACATCGGCGGTCAAGAAGGTGCCACGATATTCAGATTCGAATCTGATGGTTACCAAAATGGCGGGCTAAAGTGTATCGCGAAGATCGCGTCAAGATTCAATCGCCACTTCCCTGATTGGCTGGATGTAAGTTAAATCCATGAGCCGCGTTGCATGAAGGAGGTCTTCTGATCCAGTGTGGTGCGCTCAGGGTACGACGTCGGCTCAGATCTCTATCCAGTGGTCCTCATCAGCACCGATCAAGACTGACGCAGATTGTGCTAATCGGAAGGTCCATATTGAATCCCGCCTTTTTCAGATTGATCCAACGGCCGATATAGAAGATTCTCCCTCTGCCCAATCATAACTCGACAGCGCACTGATAGGCGGCGCTATTATGTAGCGCGGTGCACGAAATGTTCTCCAAAAGATTCCATTTCTTATATTTTCACTGGCCGAAACTGTAACGGCCATATCTCGGCCATCCGAAGTCCAAATCGGACGATCCAAAGTGCTCCGAGCTCATGTTCGAATTTTCTATCTAATGAGAATGATAAACCAGAGAAAAATGACGATGAACAGTGTCGAGGCTCGAGTTTTTGGGGGAAAACCTTCTCTTGAAGGTATGTGAGTGTTCAATGCTTGTTTTTTGATTACTAACCTTCCATGGATTCAATTGGACTCTATTAAGCTGTATTGAAGATCTTGTATGAGGGTTTGGGAGAAATAATTGTTGTTTGAAGCTTCAATGAGAGCTACAATGGCATTTGTTATGAATGAAAGCTTGGAGTGAAAGTATGTAATTAAACAGGAGCTGTGAGAGCTTGAATGTGCCTATGAAAAGCCAGAAGGCCATGTTGAGTTTGTGAAAACCCTAAGGGAGAAAAAGAAGGAAAGGCATGCACTCAAAGTGTTTGTTAAAATGCCAAGGAAGAAAATGGAGACTGCAGTGAGCCGTTGGAAGTACTGAATGGTGTATTGATGTTTTGAAGAAAAGGGGGAAGTGAAATAGAAAGGGAGGCTAGGGTTTGGTGTTAGAATTGTTCATCAAAGATTCCAGTGGATCTGAGGTGTATGCCAGGCTTCACAGAGACATCCCAGAGTCCTCCCAGAGTACCAGAAAATGCCAGACAAGGGTTGTAAGCTTCTTAACCTTATATGAATTAATTATTTATTTCTTGTACTCAATGTATGCTAGTTGTAGGTGATAAATCATGAATGCCTAGCTAGTGGGGATTAAATTGTAGGGCATTGATATAAGCCCAAAAACTATATTGTCTGCTTCCCGTGGGTGCGGGTTAAGTGTTGTGTGTGCAGCGAGTGCCGAGCACTGGTACTTCGGTACCTGAATTATTGGCACATCTGTGCCCTCCTGATTTTATGCTGGGTAAACTGAGTGTATGTACTCCCTGCTGTGTAGTCAGCTAAAAGTTGAGTGTTGAGTATATACGGAGTCTGTAGGGCATTACTCAATGGACTAGCCATCACATACTGTGGTGGTGAACCACGTATACCTCTGTGTTGTGGATGCCTTGTAAATGTGATTATCTGTATATTGTGAAGTGCGTTGAATGGCCTGCAGGATGGGTATGCACAACATGGTAGACCTAGCCACTTTGTGGTAGTGAGGTGGTTGTGCATACGACTGTGTATGTGACAATTATAGTCAGTGATAGTGTGGTTGTGCTTAGTGAGTAAAGCATCAGATCAAAAGCAGTATTGGTCTTCAAGGAATTATTTGGGAAGAATTTTGAAGACACTGATTCACCCCCCCTCCCCCCCTCTCAGTGTCAACCTGTGATCAACAAAATCTTCATACTTCCCTCAATTGGAATAAGATGAACAAGCAGGGTGATATCCTTTCAAGAACATTGGCAAGGTATGTAAGTTGTTGTTGTTCTGAATTTAGTATTTGCAGACAATAGTATCAGCCTTTTCTCTCATTTGTCTTCTTTAAAAGAATAATAGTTTCAACCTTTTTATCTTCATTTGTCTTCTTTTAAAAGAATTTTGACTGCCAAATATATATCTTCACATCAGGATAGGTTTCCCTGACTGGCTGCTCTCTCACGTGCTACTGGTCCTACCAGTAGATCCAGTTCGGATGACATTGATCATCTCCTCAAACGCCTTGCTTCTCCCAGCCGAAGGGGCACACCTGGTAAAGGGTCCAGAAGCAGAACACCAAAGAAAGCAGCATCCACCAGTGCAGCTCAAAATCCAGTTAATTTGCCAAGATATGCAGTTAGAGTGGTGCTTTGTGCTTACATGATACTGAGTCACCCAGACGCAATTTTTAGTGAGCAGGGGGAGCGTGAGATTGCTCTTACCAATTCTGCAGGAAATTTCATTAGGGACTTTGAATTGTTGGTTGAGATTATATTAGATGGCTCCACACAGAGGACCAAAAAGGAGTCATCCACCACATTGCAAAAAGAGCGGACATTTAGATCTCAGCTTGCTGCTTTTGATGCAGCATGGGGTTCTTACCTGTATTGCTTTGTGGTGTGGAAGATTAAGGATGCAAGATCACTGGAGGAAGATTTGGTGAGAGCCGCTTGCAAACTCGAGCTTTCTATGATGCAGACATGCAAGATGACTCCAGAAGGGAATAATAGTGGTCTTACTCATGAATATGTATTTGCAGTTTTCCAGGTGCACTTCATTGAAGCTTATTTTTGTTAGGTGCTGACAGTTAATGTGTGTGATGATTTTACAGGCTTCTCCGATTGGTTCTTGACCACGACATTGCAAATTATGTGACTGCTAAAAACAATGTTGTTTTGTCTTACAAGGATATGAGTCGCACAAATTCATATGGCTTAATTCGGGGTCTGCAGTTTGCCTCATTTGTTGTTCAGTATTATGGACTGGTCCTTGATCTATTGCTTCTTGGTTTGACTCGTGCCAGTGAAATTGTGGGACCTCCACAGATGCCTAATGAATTCATCACATATTGGGATGCCAAAGTGGAAACAAGGCACCCAATTCGTTTGTACTCTCGATACATAGACAAGGTGCATATATTATTCCGCTTCACCCATGAAGAGGCACGGGACCTTATCCAGAGATACCTGACAGAACATCTAGACCCGAACAATGAGAATATGGTTGGATATAACAATAAAAAATGATGGCCAAGAGATGCAAGAATGAGGCTTATGAAACATGATGGTACTCTCTCTCTCTCTCCCACCCTAATCTTTGTAGTATAGATGATTCTCATGAGAGTTGTAATATTGAATTTTTCAATATTTTCTTCCATTGAACCTAGGGAGAAGTGTTTTCTGGGACATGAAGAACCGACTTCCTCGGAGTATTACTACATTAGAGTGGGAGAACAGTTTCGTTTCTGTTTATAGCAAGGACAATCCAAACTTGCTTTTCAGCATGTATGTATTTTCTATGAACCCGCTTCCTGTTTGTTATTTATGTTATTACAACATTGTTGAGATGTTAAATGAATGGACAACCAGTAAAGTGTATGTTTTCTTTCAAGCTGGCCATCTAGGTTATTTCTAGGCATGGTGTGAAACAGTTGAAGGTGTTTGGTTTCTTATACATTGTATAAATCACGTGGTTAGTATTAGTAATATGCAACAGAACCATTGCACCTTTATTAAATTCCATCATTATATTTCTTTTTGTGGTCAATGGAACTGAAACCTTGTTGATTTTGACCTGAACCTGGGATTAAGATAGCTTTGTTTATGCTGCTATTAGTTTATCCTTCTTAAGAGAGCTGACCATGATACTTGTAAATTCATACTGTTTTTATAAATTTTCAACCTTCCCAAAGAAAAGGTTGGAGTAAAAAATCCACATTACTTTCCTCAGCTAGGTTATGGCTTCCTATTCTTCTGGGTCTTAACACAATTCAAACTGCGGAACTTCTTTGTTGGTTTGCATCTGCGGGACTTACTTACGAGTTCTTGTTGAAATTTAGATTGCTTTGTTTTAGGTTGTATATGAGTAAGTGAATTTTTTTTTTGATGCGTAAGTGAAGTTCGCTTGTGTAGGTGTGGATTTGAAGTTCGGATTTTACCAAAGATAAGAATGAGTCAAGAGGCTTTCAGCAACACAAAAGATGGGGTTTGGAACTTGCAGAATGAACAGACCAAAGAGCGAACTGCAGTAGCATTCCTAAGGGTTGATGATGAGCACATGAAGGTGTTTGAGAACCGTGTGAGGCAGATTCTTATGTCATCTGGATCGACAACATTTACGAAAATTGTCAACAAGTGGAATAAAGCCCTTATAGGTAAAATGTTATTTTGTAAATAATTTAAAATTTCCATTTGAGACCTTCCAAAGAATGAAGAAAAAGAATATATGGTGACCTTTTCTTTCTTTTGTTGTTACCCACTGTAGTCAACTAAGACCACAGTTATTGAGCAGGTATTTTTTTTCCTGTTTACAGGCCTCATGACATATTTCCGTGAAGCAAATGTGCATACACAGGAGCTGCTTGATTTGCTTGTCAAATGTGAGAATAAAATTCAAACTCGTATCAAGATTGGATTGAATTCAAAAATGCCTAGCTTGGTTGTTTTCCTTAATGACAGTCTATTAGAAAGGTTGACAGGTTACTTGAAGTTAATACTTTTATACTGTAAATAAGTTTGATAGCCTAAGGACATTTTTTTTCTAGGAAAATTGCCATAAGTTGTTTATCTGATAGGTTCATTTATTTGGTTCACTGCAAGGCCCAAATGGCGCACCTGATTTATATGTTGATTATCTTCCTGAGACGTAAAAGAGTTAATTCTAATGTGTTTTGGTTTCTTCATCAGCTATGCGTCCTTCTGTGGCTCCAAAAACAATAGCTATGCAGCCTTTTGTGGCCCCCAAAAACAATAGCTATGCGTCCTTTTGTAGGAGCACTTGAAAATCTGGTTCATGTGATAACAGGGTATGAGTTTGTGGCATTGGCTTCTTGTTCCAGAATTAACTACCTTCTTATTATTCCACTTTGGTTCTGATGCATTTAAATATTTTCTTTTAAGATTTGCTGAAACAAGGGAAGCTCTAGTATCTTCAGTCGACAAAATAATATTTGTTGGATCACCTGGTGTGGGTAAGATGTTATGATAATTTAACACCTTATGAGATATCAATAAGAAAATTCCTTAGGTAAAATAGTAAAACTTTATTATTATTAGATAATGTAGAAGAAATACGAACAATTTACTTCTCTTTTTCCATATTATTTTTCATATTCATCATCTTCTTCTTCTTCTTCTTGACACAACTCCTGTTGTTATTTGAACACATTGGTTCCACACAGCTGGACCAGTCGTTTGAAGCTTGTCCTTGAAGGCTTTGTACTTAGGATAAAATGGATCTATTTCATTTACACGAAAATTACTAAGTGTATCAACCAATGCAAAGTGGCAGTCATGACCCATATTTATAAGTTGAAGGCAACAAGGTTTGGTAACAGGGGTATCAACAAACAGTCCTCCAACAGTCTCTTTCCCACAGTCATCATTTATTTGTTTTGTGCAACTCTCTAGATATTGATAATATCCTGGTCTAGGTTCAGGTGGTAACTCTGATGAATCTGATGTAGGAGGAGATGCAAGAAGGTTCCTTGCTGCAAGTCCAGGTACAATGAAGAACATCCCCTTAAAAGCTAAGAACACCATGATTATCATTGAGATACCATAGAAATTTGCCATCCTTTTCTAATGTTTATGCTGTTTTTGATAGGAAAAAGGATTTTATGATGAATTTTTCACCATAAGAACATCCCCTTACAGTTTTTTGTTGCACCTGACACTTGTATTGCAAAATAGAAAGAATAAGAGCCATATCATGGAAAGTTGGGTTGTGGTTCACCAGGCCAGTTTCACTTGTTCTTGCTTTTGGTAGCTCTTCTTTCCAGTCCTGAAATGCTTTGTTTTGATCATCTTTCTGCGATATTCATGTCAAAATTCTGACATCTTATTATGACATGGTGCACAGTAGATTGCCCATATTTTGGCTCCCGAAAATCTCTCAACTAAAGATTGTAACTTCCTGTTTCAGACACTTGATCGGGTTCTTTCTATTTCTTGCTCTGACCATATATACAGCAATGAAGGTTCCAAAGGTCGTTGATCTTGTTCCGAAATCAGCCGAGGCTCTCTACACAACAGGGTATGAGATATTGATGGGTTTTTTTTTTATGGGATTTGGGTATTAGCAAAAATTTGATATGCTAATTCACATCACATATTCAAGTGAACCATGGTGTTTGAATCATTCTCTTAATTCAATGACCCAAAAATCTATTGCCTATGTCAACACCGGCAAATTTAAAATTCAAATACAATCCATTCAAGCTATTTGATGAAGAGTGGCAGCATTCAGAGTAATGCAGTCCATCTCTTCATTCTACTCAGTCAATCGTTTTTCCTTAATACATGTCACTGCCCAACCTCCAATACATACATGTATTGGAGACGATTCAGACACCCTTTTTCTACAAGCTATTCTGACAATGCTACTTTTATGTCAGGATCATTTGAATTAGGTACAAGTATGAAAAAAAACCAACTCTATGCAATTGCTGTTTTCTTGATTGCTCATAATCAGAAAAAATTCCAAGAAAATTTAGATGAGATATATGCATATAGAGATTCAAGAGGTAACAAAAGCATTAGCATTAAGCATTTAACACTACACATTTATTTCATAATTGGTCTCAGTATTCTTGCCATGGTAAGGTATACCTGTAAATATATATGAAGTTGACAGAGGATTTTGTCTGTTCTCTGATTCGCACTTGTGTTGGTTTGGCGACTATATATCCACCATATTTTGGGGATTGAATTGTATTTTCTACTGTTCACTTGTAGTGCTTCTTGCTTATTTAATTCAATTTTAGTTTGCAAAGACCATTTAGGATACACCCAACAATACCAAAGGATAAAAGGAGCAAATTCAGAGACTCCAATGGTGAAGTGATCAACAATTAAACAATTCAAGGAGCTGGATAGACACCAACTTAGGTTGCCGTATAGACACCGGGCAAAAAAGAAGAAAGATAACAAGAGAAACAATGAATTTTTTAAATGTACATTTATAATTTTGACATTGTATTATACTTTTTTAAAGTTAAATGAAAATCAATGATTTTTTGTACATCAATATGTAATGATAATTAATTTTTATATGAATAAAAGTATTGGTGTAATTACAGGTTTAAAAATATTATTTATAAAAAAAAATTAATTAAACTTTTTTGTGACGGTCATTATTTCTGTCGCTAACATTTAGTACAATTTCCATTCTTTTTAATGTCCTTACAGATATTTTTAGTGACGGTCTTACAAAAGTGGCTAATACTTAGGCGACGGCAATGTTAAAACCAGATATTAGGCTCCAGTATATTCTTGTAGCTAAAGATTGAAATTTGGCTACGGTAATACATAAACCGTAGCTAAAAAATTTATATTAGGCGACTGCAGTCAATATACCGTTGCTAAAAATTTTCCCAGACAGTCAGCCACGGCATTTATAGCAACAGCATAGAGACGGTTATTATTACCGTCACTGTTCCTTTTAGCTACGGAAATACATCTTTAGCCACGATAATATACCTTCGCTAAAAATAGAAATTGTTGTAGTGATCGGCTGGCGGTTTATAGATCTGTCACCATTTATATATATATATATATATATATATATATATATATATATATATATATATATATATATATATATAACCACGTTCTTTTTATTTTCCTTTGTTTTTTGCGTTGTTTGTTTCTCCAAAAAAACAAGGGAAATTTACCTTGTTGTTTCCACAAATTCCAATTTCCTGTTAAAGATTTCAAACGATTACAACATGTTCTTTTTTTTACTAATGGTGTTAAACTTGATATTCAATGGACAAGTCTTCCGTTGAACATGCCACCGTCCTGACCAGCCTTGCTCCACATTCTCTTCCTCTTTGGAATCTAAGCCCATCGGTTGAGGTAAATCGTCGTCGTCTTCTGCATCCGTGTTGTCTTCATCCTGAAAAAACCCATCTCAATTCGAATGAATCCATGGTAACCAATTCCATACAACCTCTCTCTGAACATGTTTCCACCATTGATTCAGCTTTGGAACTTTCACCCAACCGAACACTTCATCAGAAACTTTAAAACCATAAAGATGCCTGCTCGATATAGGTCTGAAATGACAAAACTTGCAAGAAATAAGAGATCAACCATTAACGAAATCAGCATCCATTTGAAAACCACTCCCACGCCAGAAAAAAAAAAATAAAAAAATTCCCTTAACAAAACAAGTTAGACCGCAAAAGATGGAATTAACAAACTGAATCTTGCATTACTTAACTAAAGCAAGATCAAGCTATATGTGTTTGTTCCTTTTTTTCAAATGCTTCCTTCAATTCGTTGTGGAAGTTATATTTTGTTGCTTGCTTCTTGTATTATTGACTTATTTCAACCTAGCTAGTAGACATTAGTGATCAAACCCACGTAAGACGAATAATGGACAATTGCAGATGCTCTAAAGCTACAAGAGAAGAGAGAGAGAGAGAGAGAGAGAGAGAGAGAGATTGAAAATATCAAATCTAGTAAGTCAAGATGTAAAAATTACAAGCAGGATATTGCTATTGACCATTTTGACGACGTAGAACCTATTCTTCTTTGTTGTCGATCACCTCGTCCTTGCGGTCACCTCCAATTGCCGCTGTCTCCGTCACCTCTGATTCATGTGCAATCCCATCTCACACTCTGCCCTAATCTCGCTCTCTTCCTCATGCGAGCACCTCTCCTCCCTTAGTCTCTCCTCTCTCCGTCTGCTTCACCCACTCTCAAGTGGCCCAGGTTCACCGCCGCCCAAGCAGCCTGTCACAACCCAAAATAGTGGTACGAAAAATTTTTGGGATACAAATCAACACCATAGTATGGGTGTGATCCCACCACGATCTTGTAAGCGGTACACACTCCTACTAACCACATACCAGCACAATACCACATACATACCAACACAACACTACATACATAATCCAGAGTAATAAATAATGGAAGATTAATAAATAACCATGAGCCATCTAATGATAAGTAAAGTAATAATACTATTGCGTTACATCTTTTAAATAGTGGTTCATCAATTATCACCACCAATCAAACTTAAAGTATCATTGCCCTATAAATCACGGACTAACTAAATGTAATTTAAATAATTCAAAAGAAAACAAATAAACTGTTCATTGTTCCGGAAACTCTTCATTAAGAATATCTATCCATCAAAGACATGCGTAGCATTCGTAGTCCGCGTTAAGTGCTTTGTCCTCAAACAACATTCCTCCTAACTAGGTTAAGTGAGAGATCGCAGGAGCATTCAGAAAGTTAGCAACGGTGGTACCTGCAACATCATCTAGAAAAATGGCATACGCAAGGTTAATCTCTTCAACTTGAGCTCAGTGAGAAACAGACAGGCAAGCAAGCAAGATACATGATCAGTTTATTACACTCAACAATGCAAGAATCCAATATCATGTATGCTAGTATGCTATGGTAAGGCCTAGCCACACTTCCTAAAAGCTGACTATAACCTCCATGCACGGGTGTGTTTAGACACTTACCAATCTACTCCAATAGCCTTAGTAAAACCACGCAACATCCCAATCAAAATGGTGGTCGGACATCAAGTCCGGCCAGTAATGCTCCAACAAACACTGCCGACACTTCCCCCTCATCACTCCATCCTACCAGTAGCTGACCTCTTACTGGCCAGGGTTGCATACAAAAGTAGTGCTACTAATCAAATCCTACATGTCATCCAATGTATCCCTCACCACTCCTAGTAGGAATCCCATACCATCCATTCCCCCCCCCCAGACGTTGTCATCCCGCTAGGGGTGAGTGACATACCTGTCAATGTTTGTCTGGCAGGTTGGATCCAGCGTCGACCCTCGACCATTTCACCACTGCCTACTAGATCTCAGTCACATATATCCACACAATAATCATAATATAAATACAAATACATGCATAAAGCAGTTATTAGATGACACGTTATCGCACAAGCATGTCGCACAACAATCACATATTATAAACACTCCAAAATTTATCAAGGGTTTTGTTCCTCACCTGAAATCACGTAATTGTGGTTTCCCATGCTCGAATAGTCAATGTTCCTGATATGCTATACATCTATACAGAGTGTGGAATTATTGGTTATAATTTCTACATTATTCGTCATCAATTTATAGAAGTATGGGGTTCGTCGGTGGTGCCTCGGTCACACATATCACGACCGACGTAGCATCTGACAAAGGTCAGAACCTTCTTCCAAGGGTCAATCGTGGTATCGGTCGGTATTGTATCAATGACTGCTGCTAAGACCGACCACTTCCCGTGGCCTTTTGGAACTATTCGGTCGTTAGGCTGGATCTTAGGATCCATCATCCGTGGTAACGTTTGGACTTTGCCAGAAAGGTGGGCCTATTTAGCTTGGCCTAGTCAGACACTCGAATTTCACATCTGGCGCATCATCCGGCCCTGCTCTCAGGCTTCTCCTTATGAATTTTTTGACATTCCTAAGATGGGGACTTTTGGTATTATCTTGATGACCTTGTACTCTGGGGTTACATCCACAAGAGGTCCACCCCCCTCTTTTCTTCTAGGTTTATGGACTTTAATAATAATAAGCATTAACCTTATCTAGTTTTTCATGGAATTCTATTCATTATGGACTACATTTAATGAAGTTCCTACGAGGTAGGATACAAAGTATTAACTACAACAAGAGCTTGAGCTTGACGATGTTAATGGCTCTTGTAGACTTCTTTTCCTCTTTCTCTTTCTTCATTCTTCCACTTTCCTTTCTTCCCACAACACTCCTTCTCTAAGAACGCGTCAGCAATTCTAAGACTAATATGTACTCAGAAGAAGGTGAAAAGTAAGGTTTTTAATCCATTGAGACGTCCCTTTAGAAGTAAAACTCCTAATTTGAGAAGGGACTCCTAGGGAATTACCAAGTGATAAGAGTTTCAGTTGGAAAGAGACTTATTCCATTCCTCAACTCCAAAGGTGGTTAGGATAAGTGTAAACCCCCTTTCAATTCGTCCATGGGTTCAGAGAATATCTTAAGTAACTTCCAAAACGGATTCAAATGGATTATATCCCATAGAAAGTCAATTTTGGCCTAACCAGTCGATAGTCTTGATCGCTACTCATCGGGTATACCAACCAACTGTTGCGACCGACCCTCCTTTAAGTTGCACATTAAACACATGGCGAGAAAAGTTAAAGGGTTTAAAGGTTACCTGTTGTACTAGTTGTAAGGATATATGTAAAGAAATATAGAATCCCCACCTAGGTAAGGCCTAGTACTTGTAAACTGTTATTTCTCAAATGAGAAATATTAATGACTCACAACTCAAATGGTAAAGTTTTGGTCACAACCAGAGAAACAATGGGTAAGTATCAAGTTACAATTTGGGAAGGTGTTAGACACCCAAATTGCCTAATCTAAAAATTGGTCTCCATATACTATCATTTCCTATTCTAATTTAATTTACAAGCAATGGCTAAGCAAACTTGGTAGGGACTAGACCAGGGTTATAGATTTATTTCAATCCAGGGGTAAACCATAAATGTTCTAAATGAAATAAATCAAAGAAATTTAATTGTGATGTGGACCAAAATAAAATAGATTGGATGATGGACCAATCAACTAATTTCGTATGTCACAATACTCTCATCTTAAATTATCAAAATAGAAACCATTTGATTAAAGCGAACCGAGTCTAGGATTTGCCTAAACAGCCTACGTATTTTGGATTTCTCTAGAAATCAGGTTCCCAACGTAATTCGGGTTGATTGATTTGTTTTGAAAAAATGATTTGAAAAATGGTTTGAGAAAATGATTTGAATGCTTGCCAATGGTTTGAAAATAGTATGGAAAATGATTTGAAATTGATTTGAAAAGTAACATTAAAAGTAACATTAAGATGGAAGTTGTCTGATGGAAAGTAACATTAAAGTAATTTAAATTCGGATTGAACTTGAACGATCAAGCTGCCTACGTATCTCAGATAACCTAAGCCTGATCGTAGTTTGACCCCTTTGGTCATTAAAAATAGTAGATCCCTATAACCACTAGTCAAGCTTATAGGCTATCTAGGTTATGGTATCAAATAGACTTCTATGGCCACTAGTCAAGCTCATAAACCGTCTATGGTTCGAATAAGCTTCCAAAGCCACTAGTCAAGATTTTGGACTGCTTATGATTGAATACTCTCATAGCCACTAGTTAAGCTAATGAATTGCTTATATTTGAATGGACTTCCTTATGATGATGGAATGTTTGTCCAGGTTTCCATGTGATGATAGATTGAAAGGGACTTTCCATGCGATGGTAAAATGTTTGTCCAGGTTTTCATGTGATGATGGATTGCAAAGGACTTCCATGCGATGATGGAATGTTTGTCCAAGTTTTCATGAGATGATGGATTGAAAGGGACTTCCATTCGATGATGGAATGTTTATCTAATTTGAAACAGGTATGATGCTATGCAGAGAACAATGCTTACTGATGTAGTTGGGTGTGTTGCAACCCTTACTACAATTGGGATGGCCTTTCATATGCTGATGGCATGATTGAACAAACTTGAAACATTTGAGATATAATATAGAATCATGTGGAAAACATGCTTGATGATTGAAAATAAATTTACATGTGCTGATGGAATGATTGAACATGCTTGAAAACATTTGAGATAGAATACAGAATCATGTGGAAAACATGCTTGATGATGCAACTGGGTATTCACAACCCTTATTGCAATTGGACTACATTTAGGTGATGGATACGCAGACTGCCTACATATCTTGGGATAAGGTCCGAAAATCAAATTCATACGTAGTTCGGACTGAACTACGGGTAAAGAAATTTTATTTTAAAAAAAATGACTTTCTATTTGTCAACATGTTAGAGTGTATTCTCGCTCTGAAGGATAAGTATCCTTCTCAAAGGATAGATTCATCTGAGACTCGCTTCATTCATACATACATCCATATATCACATCCATTCAAGCATAACAAGCATGTGAATCCACATTGCGCGGATTAAAATTATTACACCTTTATAAATGCCTATGGGATACACAGGTGGGGATGGGAAAATAAATCTATAAATACATTTCCTTCACATGAAAGGGGTAGGGAGGTCGTCTTAGTCTAATCCCACCCGTCACTAAACTAAGGATGGCGAGCGCTGCATGCATATCATTATTACCCACCCGCATTGGATAATTATGGGTGCATGATGGCCGAACCCATATACACAATAATATAAAACATAGGTTTAGATATGTTACCTGCTTGTGAGTGGAGGTTTACTTGTAAGATAGTAAGAAAGAGGCCCGCACGTCTTCAACGTTGTGCAAAAATATAATGACGGTGTCCAAGTAGCACGTTTTCAACAGAAATTTGACATAAGTAAATAAATATTGAGAACAATAGTCGAATGAATTATTGACAGTTGAAAATTTATAATTGTGAACATGTTGAGTGGAAGACTTGTCAAACAAAATATGAACTAATAACAATATTTCTAAAATTTTTATGAAAACCTGAATAATTAAATATGTAATTTGGTAATCTTCTCAATCAATTATAGTTTTAACTTGGGGAGACAAATTCTAAATCTCATGGAATTAATTCAATTATAAATGACAATAGGCTTGACTAATCAGACCACAATTAATTAAACTGGACCAAAAGCAAAGCCCCAAATCAGACTACAATTAAACCGGGCTAAACTATAAAGACCCCAAATAAAATCAAAGCAAACCACAGCATTCACCTCTATACGGATTCAATAGACAATACGCTACAAGGAACATATCATCGTAAAAGAAAGATAAATTAGAGTAAGAACTTAAACAATCAAGAACAAAGCCAAATGGAAAATCAATTTGTACACTTGTCTTCACAAAATTCAACTAAAAATATATATAATGCCCTTTTGTTATACAAGACAAGTAAAGTCTGAATAATCTCCTTAACCAAATGTCACTGTATTAAATACCAATTTTTTAGAATATAATTTTCAATAAAAGAATACTAATTCCAACTCTAAACCCGAGATCAAATTGAAAAAAATGGGAATGAAATTAAAACTACTCTTGACTGAAACAAACCATACTCAAACCATACCCAAATCATAACCGAATCTGCTTTTTGTAAAAGAAATGCAGAGAATAGAAATAAAATGTGGTAACAGAAGAAATGATAAAAGGAAATGAAAAATGAAAACAAAGATACCGACGAAAAAAACATTATTGGAATCAGAATGGATGTAAAAAATTTATTAAAACATTTATTAGGAAACCATTTATAACATTTGGTACCATTCCGGGTTTAAAAAAGCTTAATTCGTATGAACTATTTTAGGATTATATCTGAAATAACCTTATTCAAATAAACTGGCTGAGCATTCTTATTTGTTAGATATTTGAGAAATGGTCGTTGGTGATAGAAACCAAAGTGAATTGGTTGCCGGATACTAGAATAATATCAGACTATTACTACATAAGGTCGCAATTACTTGCTACTGAAGACATAGAATTACTGATTAAAATAAATTGAATGGTGAACTTAGACAGAAAAGAAATAAACACCAAGTTTTAGAATAAAATAAACATTGTTTGACAGGGTTAATTATCAATGAAACTGAATTAGGTCACTAGACAATAACTCAAAAAACTCATCATTGAACATGAAACCGAAATTAGATCACTGAGATTAGAAACTATGAAATCAGATTGCCGCACAGAAAACTTGATATTAAGTCACCGATAAGAAACTCGAAAAATCAATCACAAGAATTAGAAATTTAGGAATCATATCACCGATAAAAAAAAATATAACAAATTAGTTACTGAAAATTCAAGAATCAGATCACCGGAACTAGAGATCAAAATATCAATGTTGGTATCAATATTGTGTTAAGATTTAAAAATCAAATCTCATCAAAGAATATAAAAACATCTGATCTCAAATTTACAGTGGAAACAAATTCGAACTTTAGATTTGTTTCTCAAGAACTTCATATCAGATTTTAAGAATCGATTAACAAGAACAATAGATTTAATTTCTAGATTAAGAAAATTTCTTACCAAATTTCTAAGATAATCCAACTGTCGCCGCCAAAGAAAACATCAAATAGATCCGCCGCTTCTCATCGTCTGCCACTCACCATCTGCCGCCGTTGTTCACCGCTGCTAGCGGCTGGCTCCCTCTTTTTTTTTTTTCCCCCCCCCTCTCCCCCCCCCCCTTCCCCCTTCCCCCCCTCTCCCTTTTTTTTTCCCCCCCCCCCCCCTCCTCCCCCCCCCCCCCCCCCCCCTCCTTTCTCCTTTCTTTTTTTCCCCTTTTTTTTTCCTTTTTTTTTCCCTTCT
>CM053267.1:66615581-66630581 GCA_028583415.1 Protea cynaroides | reverse complement strand
AAGTCTTTCCACCGACCCAACTCTAGGACCGTACCAGTTTAAAGTGTATCGGATCTAAGGTAAGATATAAATAAAGCTTATGATGAGTGGGAACTAATTAGATCCCATAAAAAAATTGAACCCTACAAAGCACAACCAAGCAGAGCCTTTGTTGGCCGTGTGGGTGCACAACATGCATGCGACAAACCGGTTGCCCACGGCTGGTTGCCTGCACAATTCCTACAGCGAGCAGAAACTTGTCGTAGTAGCTAGGCTTGGCCCCATTGACTCTCCAACCACTCTTGGACATCCCAAATCATGTGAAACCCATTGTAAGACAAATAGACTTGCCAATTGGCAAGTGTTAGACTCATTAGACCCATTATAGTCCAACTCCAATTCCAACTCTTACTCTTTCCTCTTCCTTAAAACCAATCAAAACCCTATGTTCTAGGACTTCACAAGTTTTGATACACGTTATGGAAAAAGGATACTAATAGGGATTGAAAGGAGAAAAAGGAAAAAGAACTCCAAGGATAAGGTCTTCCCTCAAGTCATTCATCCTCAAACTAGGAAGAACAGTCCACAGGTAATCCTTAAAGAACCGTTCCACAATTATTTTAGCACATCATTGACCCACAAAGGACAAGCCCATCCTCTGAATGGGAGAGATAAGCTCTCCCTCAGCCATTAATGGCTAAAGAACAAATTTGGGAATGTTGTCCAAATTTACCCATATAATAAAAAATAAGCTAATTGGTTAGGAATCATTTATAGGTAGGAACCCAAAACGAATTGTGGGAACAACCCACCAATGAGTTTCAGGCCTTAGGATATTCCCTAGATGGATCAGGGAAGAGAAACCAGAGAGTTTGAACCAAAACAGTGAGATTTAGACTCAACGTGATTGTCCGGGAGCAGACGTCCAAGCGATTAAACCGTCTCCCACACCTGGTCACCCGCTCGATCACAGAGAGGTATTCTTTCTGTGTTTCGTGTCCATTCAACCATAGATGATTCCCTCGACCTGGGATAGCATGTTTTGTAACCATTACAAAAGTTTCCTTTAAAGTTAAAAAATTTCACTTCCCTTCCCTTCAATCCCCCTTGCAACCAAATGCAGCATTAATGATTTTAAGCTTAAAAGATCCAGATTCTACAGCCATGTACTAATCTTACATAAATTGTTCAATTTGTTTTTATAAATTATTAGCTGAATTAAATAGAATTAACAATATCATATACACATGATATAAGAAGTCACACATGACTATTTACTTTTTTGGGTAAATTTCTCCCACTTCCCCTCCAAGAATCTTAAATGACTACCACCCCCCAATTTGATGGAAAATATCTCCCACCTCCCCTGTTTTTGAAAATAGCTCTCCCATTCAATTTGGTGATGACATTCATCATCATCAATATTTTTTGGACTATTATACTTTCGGATGGACTTAAAAGAGATTTTATCAAAATTGTTTACTTGAATTTAATTTAAAAAATATATTTAAAAAAAAAACGTGAGTAAATCGATTTAGGTCTTTTATGGTGGGAACTCTCTTCTTTGATTTTTATTGTCTTCTTCCTCAATAGTCTGCTGTTGCTCTAGTAATTTCTCACACCTTTTTCTTTTTTATTGTAGTTTCTAAAACAATTTCTTCCCCATTTTGACGGTTTTGTGTATTTTCTTGTTGTATTTTGTTTTACAGAGGAAAGATGGGTTTGTGGAGTTGCAAGAAGGTTTTGTGTATTTTTCTTGTTTTATTTTCTTTTACCGAGGAAGATGGGCTAGTGGAGTTGCAAGAAACGAAAAGTTTTGTGAAATCGAGGGAACAAAAAGATAGGGATCGGGATTGGGATCGCTCAAGCCGAAAGAGGGGATAGATTGATTCATGTAATAGAGATGAAGTAGGAGACGATAGTACGGAAGAAAGTATAGATGAAGAGGAAGAGGGCAAGGATGAGGATTCTGTTGCGTTTCGAATGCTACCTCCGAATCCTGCATCATCGTCGTTTCTATTGAACCATCATCACCAATGAAAGAGCTTTCGACCCACGAAGATTGTTAGAGCAGTCCAAACGTGGAAGGTTGCTGATGAGATGATCAGAGTCTCAGTGCCGAGGAAGGTTCTGTCAAGTAGAGTGTGCGTTAGGGAGGAAGGGGATTTGATTTCCATTATATTCATTTATGGATTTTAATCTGATTTTTATTTTTTCTGAGTTGTTTTACTTTTTGCTCTTTGCAACATCCGCCAAAAGACTAGATATTGAGAAGTGTTCCAGGTGGAGGCAGAGCGGAGCAAATTCATCGGCAATAGAGAGGACGATAAGTCGTGGTTCTTCTAGTGCTGACAGTGCTCTTCTGTTGGTGCTCTAATGGCGAAGAGGCATAAATTAATGAGGAGGATTTCAGTATGGGGTATAATAGGTTGGGAGAGTTGATCAATTAGACCAGGATATCACTTTTTAATATATTTTTTAAATTAAATCAATTAAACAATTTTGATAAAATATATTTTAAGTCAATCTGAGGGTATAATAGTCCAAAAAATATTGGTGATGATGAATGTCATCACCAAATTGTATGGGAGAGATTACTTTCAAAAACAGGGAAGATGGGAGACATTTTCAATCGAGTTAGGGGTGGTAGCTTTTTAAGACTCTTAGAGGGGAGGTGGAAGAAATTTACTTTTTTAGCAAAAAGGATCAGAAAAAATTTCATTAAGAATAAAATTTTAATGGTATAAAGAGAACAAAACTAATAAACACGTCATGGAGAATCTCATTCTCACTTTCAGCATTTTACCATCACCATGAAAAGATTTAAGATTAACAAAACCAAAAAGAGGGATGCTCAAAAGCCTTTCAATTGGCGTATCGAACGGAAAACAAAGGACAGCATTCATGATACTAGAACAAACCCACCTTCACTGGTTACCCCCATGATATAAGTATAAGGCGTCTTATTTAATTAGAATCCTGTACTTCTGGTTTATTCCAAGGGAACAAAACTATGTAGCTTCAATTCTCCTTGGGTCTTATCCATTCAAAAAGAAAAAGAAAAAGAAATACTGTTTAGTCATACTCCCACTCCTTGGATCCTTGAAGCTTGTTCTTCAGAATACTTGTGTTCCAGACGTCCCTCTCAATAAATTATTTAAAAAAAAAAAAGGGTTGAAACCAACCTGTGTAATTGAAATAGTCTTCATAGAAATTGAATTCCTTCTCACTATTAGTAGTGAGGAGTTGCAACAGCATGAAGATGAAGGTTCACGTGCATTGAAATTCCAGGAGTTCCCGTAAGATCTAAATCCTCTCCATTTTCTCCATTAGGTAATGCCCAATCAAACCTGTGCAGAAGATTGGCTAATGCAAGTCCAACTGAGACAATGGCAAAGTGGTTTCCAGGGCATCCCCTTCTACCTGCTCCAAAAGGGATATAATGGAAATCATTGCTCTTTAAATCAAAAGAAGTACCATCTTTCATGAACCTCATTGGATTAAATTTATCTGGATCATCCCAGTATACTGGGTCCCTTCCAATTGACCAGGCGTTAATGAGCACGACTGTCTTGGCTGGAATGTCGTATCCAAATATTTTTACATCTTCACTTGCTTCTCGTGGAACCAATAGGGGGAGAGAAGGATGCAATCGTAGGGTTTCCTTAAGCACTGCTTTCAAATAGTGCATGTTTTCTACATCATCCTCTGTAATCATTGTCTTATCAGCTGTGAGTGCGACCCCTCTCACCTCTTTTTGGACTTCTTTCATGACTTCTGGATGCTTAAATAGCCTCGACATTGTCCATTCTAGCATGGTATGTGAGGTATCAGTTCCAGCAGCAAACATGTCCTACAATATTTGATTAAAAACATTAACTAACATTTCAGTTAGAGAATATAAAATTCAATTTTGGGTGGAAGATCTACATGCTATGCTGTTGGAGTATTCGGGGATATGCATATCATGCATAACAACGGTGTTCATGGGGATGTGGGTCCAGTAGATCAGAGGTGGGCCCACAAACATGCATGGATAGTTCCCATTGGTGTGGGGTAGTTACTTGGTGGAAAGAGGATCTGTTTTTTGAATGGCCCCTAGATTTTTAGGAAGAGAGAGAAAAGAAGAATGTGTGATGGAAGTATACACCTATAAATATGAAAGGAAAATACACACCGACAGTTGCATATAAAGGGTATTCCTTTGTATTATTGGTGGCCCAACGCTCTTTTTCTTTTTTTCTTTTTTAATATTTTGAAAAGTAGAAAGTGGTGGTGCAGCGACTGCTGTGCCAGACCCATAACAGAGTAGACTGTTCATATTTGGCATCCAAATTTTGCGCACATATGGGCTGTTATGCATTCAGGGAAGTTTTTTAAGAAATGCATTTTTATAATAGATAATTTATTCTTAATCTAGAATGAGATTAAAGAGAAATATTTTCATTCTTGTCTCATAATGCAAAATGGGTTAAAGATCATGTGTGTTCTAGAATGAACTAGATTATCTAAGGCACTCCATGATCCAATAAGGAAAGAGCATAACAAACATCATTTTTGTTATTTCAGAATATGTTTTTGACCTAACATGCATATCAAATCCAACTTTAATCATTACCAACCCATCAAATTTAAAACCAATGAGAATTTACCATGTGACACAAGAATTGCTGAAGGAATCAATACAAGAGGGTAACATGGATGATTTAATGGGCATCTCATCTATCATTTGCATGAATCAAAATCAGGTAGTTAAGCGGTGTCATAAAAAAAAAAAAAAAAAAAAAATTAACGTTAGCTATCTCCGACGTGTGGTATTTTTTATATTTTTTATTATTTATTTATTTATTTATTTTTAAGGAAAAACATTTGAAGAAATCAAGAAGCGAAAAAAACAAAAAAAAAACTACTTCTCTTCAGTGACGTCCCACATTAAATAATAGAAACCAAAGGGCTCAACTCTTTTCCCTTATCGGGATACCTAATTTCATCATCACGCGGAAAAATGCAAATCTAACCACTAGACAGGAGATATTCTGGTTATCACAAGAAAATTTGACTATCACATACACCCGCATGAATTCTCTTATATCCAAATGTTGGTTTTTCGTCTTTTTCTCTCTCTCTTTTTTTTTTCTTGGTTTCCTCCCAATTTTGGGTTGCGGGTTTTCTTATTATTTATTCTTTGCTTAAATATAATCTTTGCTGATTTAAAAAAAAAAAAAATAATAATAATAATAAAATAAAATAAAAAACAACAACAACTAATGAGATATTCAGCTAAATATATTACTTACCAATACCATGGCTTTGATGTTCTCTCTCTCAAGAGTGATTTCAGCACTCTTATCCTCTTTTATCCGAAGAAGGAATTCCACAAAATCTTCATCTCCACCATCTGCATCATTATCACCATCTTCGTCCTTTCCACTCGCTGAATGGATATGCTCGTCAATTACTTGATCAAGAAAAGAATCTAGCCCTTGAGAAGTTTTCTTCACCCTCTGCTCCAACCCAACTACATGATTCACCCAGGCAAGCCATGGTATGTGGTCCCCTATGTTAAAAGCTCCTAATAAATACCCATGTTCCGAAAGCAATTTTCTAAACCTGTTACCACCACCCTCCTCTCCAATACCATACTTCTTCCCTAGAGCAACTCTAGATATTATATCATTTGTTAGACAGAGGAATACCTCACTTATATCCACCAAAGCTGAAAACGAAGGTGAAGATGAACAAGACCTTTGGATGTTTTCAATTGTGGCTGTCAGCACTTCTTTCCTCACTGGGTGGAAGGAATGAACCCTCTTCAAATTTAGAACCCGAAGGGCACAAATTTTGCGAACTTGTCTCCAATAATCCCCATATCTGGAGAAGACCATGTCCTTGTTATTGTACATTAGTCGCCTATGAAAGCTTGTATCAGGTCTGCACGCGAAGATGACATCTTGGTGTTTCATGATTTCGCGAGCTCCATCAGGCGATGAAACTATGAGAGTTGGTCTGCTACCAAAGTGAATTAGCATGAGAGGGCCATAGCGTTGAGCCAAGTTGTGGAGATTTTGGTATGGCAACCTGCCTACTTGATGGAGGTTCCCTATTATTGGGAGCTTCGGTGGGGAAGGTGGTAGGTTTTTTCCCTTGGTTCTTACTGTACTATTCTTAAACAAGAACACAAAGAGAAGGAGAAAGCAAAGAAGCAACGAGAAGGGACGAAGTAAGTCCCCTTGGCCTTGTTGCAGTAACCATTGCAGCATGTCAGACATCTTCTCTGGTGGCAACTCTATGAAGAGAGTTTTTCGAGAAGTGGGGTTTCATGTTCTGTTATTTATTTAGCAATGTCTGAGGAATATACCAGCAACTGAACCATCCTAGTGGACGTAAAACCAATAAATTATATTTTGAAGTTCCAAAGTCAAGGGATCACATATTGGTACCCCCGCCACAGCCAATGTTAGCAATGAAGGAAACTCCACCAATATTTCTCTATTTAACAATGATGGAAACTCCGCCAATTTTATGTTGCAGATTCATGCCTGGATAAAGGAAGAGGATTGGTGCGTTAGCTAGGCAGCCGGCACCGTAAAAAAAAAAAAAAAAACCTAGCCAAATCCTTAACATGGATTTGCAAACAATAGATATTTCGTGTAATGCTAAGGCATTCTTTGTAAATGACACATTATAACAGGTTCATGATGTAGCAAAAAATGGTCCAGGGCCACTGCATCGGCGTCCAGATGCGATGATAATAGGCAACGATATTCTGGCACTTTAGACAAGTGTGATTAAAGAAGCTAGTCCATAAGTGTATGATTGGATTAGCTTCTTGGAACATATGATTTTTAATGAGTAATAGTCTAGAATTGATAAGTGTTATGAGGGGAAGAAGTATTAACATAACTTGATTTCAAGAGACTAGATGGAATTAAAGGTAGAAAAACTAAGGAGTTTGATGACTTTAAACTTTGGTATACGAGGAATAAAAATAATAGCAATGGAGTATGTATAATATTAGAAGAATGATATGGTGGATGTTAAAAGATAAGGCGATAGGATTATAGCCATCAAATTAGTGATGGAGAAAGAGATCATCAACATAATAAGCGCTTACGCACCCCAAGTAGGATTAGATGCAAGTAGTAAGTTACAATTTTAGAAACACAACAATGGATTAATGCAAAGTTTAATATAAGGAGAAAAGATTATAATAGGAAGTCATCTGAATGGATATTGTGAAGACATAGGGTTTTCCCTCCAAGTCTTCTCTTTCTTGCTTTGAAAGAAAGTGTTTGGATTATGACGGAAAAAACAAGGGTTCATTCCTGTTGCTGCTGAAAATTGATCCGACTAGCTCGCTTGTATCTTGCGAAACACAGACAAGAGGTCAACGGAACCAAGACGGAATTCCCGACGTCTACTCCGATGATCAAGTCAGTAACAGAGCAAACAGTCAAAGACTATACCAAGATGGCTAGTCTGGAGGGTGTGGGGGTAGACAGAATTCAAGAAAGACGAAGATGATGGTTGAGAGTTCAATTCATTCAGAATCCCCTTACCTCTTGCTTGGTTACCTTCTTATATAGGTTGAGAGGGAGCGTTCCCAACAAACCTCTAACATATGCGCCAAACTACTAGGAGTGTGCACAACATCCTCGTGATACCGTAGGATAGAGATCCAATGACCAATCTTAATGCCGTGTCTCTTATGACCATCAATCCTTATAACCGTCGATATGATTATCCCAAGAACAGTTAAAGAAACACGCATGCGTGCCTTGTCGCAACTACAGAAGGACAAGGCATCACAAACATGTGTAATGAGTGACCCCGCAGATGACCATGTGGTCCTATTATTCAGGCGACGAGCTAGCGAGGCATGACTTGTAAATAATAATAAATACCGTCTCGCCCAAGAAGTGTTGGCGAGACGCAATCTGTTAATAATGATAAATACTGTCTCGCACGAGAAGACAAGTTAAACCAGCTAAAAGGTGCGCCAGTGCTCGGTACATTGACACCCCAGGACATGTGTCATCCAATCATGGCAAGACAAATGTGGCATTAACAGTTGCCCCTTGTTTCAATACACGAAGCGAGTGCAATGGAACAATCCGAGTAAAACTCATATTTTGTCCATCGTAGATCCACACAGTCTTTATGGCAATGATAATCCTAAAGAGGATCCCTATGACTTCGTACACTTGAAACCCACGTACAAAAAACTTTAAGCTGCCAAAAAACCAAATTCGAAAAGACACGCCACATGTCGTTATTCAGGTGAGAACTGCAAACTGTAACGTCATGGGGCAATTATGCCCCCGTCTTTTCACGCCAAACATTTAATGTGGGGAGGCATTTCGAGACACACATTCTTCTAAGCGAAATCGTGGTTCGAGAAATAAGGATGATACGTAGCAGCTTTAAAACTTTTCCTATCGTTTCGACTCATATACTTCCAGAATAGAGTTCTACTTCACCCTGCTTTGGTTATCTTCGTTGGTTGCGTAGAACCTTTTTCCTCAAATCGACACTGATCAGTAAGTTCCACCCTTTTCCTTCGTATTTTGGTTTTTATGGATACTTTCCCTTTTTGTTTTGAGGGTTTGGGTGTTTAATCTCTTAGGATAGTAGTTTCCGTAGTCACAGAGAAAAAATGGACTCTAGTAGAGAAGCTGCACCTACCCCATAGGCCTTGAGTGTTATAGCCGCGAAGTTCAAGAACAAACTTAACCAGTAAGACCCCGATTTCGAACGAATCCTGGACAACATTCCGGAACTGTATGAGTGTCAAATACCTGAGGGTAATGAACGAATATGTTCCTCTAGCATGACCGAAACTAGAGTGTACCTAGAGTACTTTAATTCTAGGTTCAAGATCCCCATATCGAGAGAGGCGAGAGATATCTTGGGCTACTGTGACTTAGCGCCCTTGCAACTCCATGCCAACTCTTGGACATCTATCATAGGTATCGTAGTCATGCTTCGGGCTCTTAAGATGCCGGCGACTGTGTCGCTATTCCGGAGCCTTTTTGTTCAAAATAAAGATGAGCCCAAAAGCCAACCCCCCACAGGTTGCTATTTCTTCAAAGCGAGATCCGGAGCACCCAAAGTCGTGACCACGCGAAACAAAGTCCACAACTGGCAAACAAAATTCTTCTTTGTCAGTAGGCAAGACGAAAAACCCATGTCGCCTGCCAAAGTATGGCATCTCCCTCAGACCAGTGACAAAAACACACCACCAATCCTTACCACTGAAGAGAAAGAGAGCTGTATCATGATGGGGGCATTGATCCCATCCCTTATTCTAAACTCACGGAGATGGACCTGGATGATTCCGACGACAGTGATGAAGAAAGGAATGTATACAGATCCTTAGGCGCCAGCGATGATCACCCGCCGACTTCAGAGAGATCAGCGGATGAGGGCAAGAACGAAGATTCTGGTAGGTCATGCCCTTGCTACCGGGTTACACTTTTGCAGTTTAAACTAATCTGATTCTCTCTTTTTTTTTCCCCCTTTTGTAGTGGTTAGAAAAGGGCTATACCTTAGCGAGATCGCGAGCATGCTCGCCCCGCTTAGAACCAAGGCCAAAAACAAATAAAGAGGCTGGCCACCGGAACTAGCAAGGGCGTGAAGAAAGGGTGAGTAATGAAGGTAATCGCGAGCAAGTATACGGCAACAAGATGGTGTTTCGAAACACCCGTGGAGGGAGATGCCGAGTTACCTGCGAGTCGTGAGACCACTAGCGAGGCCGCCCCTCGGGGAGGGAGTCTTGCCGACGAGCAAGATGACTTGGTGGAGATCCCACCCACCATGTTGCACCATCCCCCCGTGACTCTGGAAGAGAGAACCAGTGAAGGATGGTAGCCTCAAGGCAAGAAGTTAGCAGATCCACCCCAGCACAGTGTAGACCCAGCGAGAAGGGAGGAGATTCCAGTGCCACGGAGTAAGAGAATTAGAGAATCTTCGGTACGATCACCCTCGTCGGGACCATCGGAAGCTTGGCGACCAGGGGACAAGTCCCAGTGGGTTTTCCCCTGCCCAGGCAGGGCTTACTGGCCGCATTGGATGATAGGGAAGGATTCTAACCCCCTTGACCCAGAGGTGGCACTGCAATTGGTGGCCGGGATCTGCCTCCCGTTAGCTGAAGAGTTCTATTTGCGGTCTGAACGGATGGAACTATACCGCATACTGGATGCCGACGTGGTTCGGGTACATCACCTGGGCCCATTATTATCTCTTGTTTTGCTTACCACACACTCCTAATCCTTTGTCTGCCATGATTTTTTAGAGTTCCCATGCCCTTAGTGCATTGAGACAGGGCGAGGAGAAAGCTAACAGCGAGGTCCGTCGGTTGGCCTTGGAGAGGGACAACGCCTCAGAGCGCGCTCGCTCCTCCGAGAAGACTTGGGATAGTGCCATCGAGGCAAGGCGCGTTCTCTCTGAGGCGAATGAAAGTCTAAAGGCGGAACATGACAAGTTGAAGCAGGTGATAGATACCCTGCGAGTTTGTCACCGGGTAGAGAAGGAGCGGCTGAAAGAAATTCTTTAAGCTGAGAAAGATAATGCTTCTGTCGAAAAGAAACATTTGGAGGAGGCCTTTACTGAGGAAAGGGCAAAGTTTGAACTGCTGACCTCGCAAATGGAGGATCTTAGAAGAAAATGTGAGAATCTAGCCGCCCAAGTATACGACCTGCTCAGCGAAAAGGACGAACTAGAGGCGGGGATATTTGACCGTGTGAAGAAAGCAGTAAACGATTTTAAGAAATCAAAAGACCTTGAAGTGTACGTCGTTGAGGATCCCACAATGAAAGGGTTCTAGCTTCAGTGGGGCAGCTAGCATTTTATTGATGGAGCGAGGAACTTGGCAAAATTTGTCCTAGAAAAACTTCATCTGGAAGTCGATTTCGCTGCCTACCCGCTTCCAATTGATGCTTTGGATACGCCAGAACCAATGCCAGAGGACGTTGAAGAAGAAGGCGTGGAAGAGGGAGCGGAGGAGGATGAGGGAAATGGATTGGAAGAGATAACTATCGACGAGCAGAGTGAAGTCGCAAGTGATGTGCAACATGATCCGGGACTCAGTTCCCCTCCCAGAGCTGTATCCCCGATTCTCGCGATCCTTCTTGGAGCTCCATCGTCCTCTTCTATGATGCCAGACTAAGGAGTACCTACGACAGATTAGTCTGGCGGAATGGCAATCGAGGTCAAGAGACGGGCTCCTTGAAAGCCCCCTTTCCTTGTCTTCTTTTTTATGTTAATTTTTTCCGTTGTGAATGTAATGTGCTGAATTCATTTCTTGTCGCCTTCTGTAATCGAATTTCGAAATGAATGTCTATTTGTTTATCTCCATGTGTCTCATGTAAGGTTTCCCTTGTGTATTCAACTTTTAATTAAAAATTTCCTTGTTTGAATTAGGCATACCGTGGAAGAGAACTTTCTTCCATTAAGATACTACGAATGCAGGCTCCTCCTACTCCTGCGCATATACTCGCGATTAGAATTCGGGGCCTTGTGGTAGAGCGAGATGCCCTTTTGGTGCGAGTAATGAAAATGGAGCAGGATCTCCACTCGCTCCATGTCGACAGTCAAAACTTTGGTGCTGCATATGACCAATTGAAGAATGCGCTAAACGAATACTGGGGAAGTCAGGAGGCGAGTTGGCAGAGATTGCTGCGCCGTTGGCAAGAAAGGGCTGCTAAGGCAGAGGGACAGAGTGCTCTGGCTCGTAGGCTGCATTCAACGGACTATCAAGAGCTTGTCTAGTTGCGAAAAGAAGTGATTTGGTGGCAGAAGAGAAACGATGAGGATCACCATTTGTGAGTTACTGCTAAGGCAAGAGCGGGTAGTCTGGCCAAGAAACTTACTAAAGCCGAAGAGAGGATTTCCGAGTTGACGGGCGAGATGAGGGATGAGGGTAGGTATTACCAAAGTCCATACCACTCGTTTGATGCAATGTATGCAACCTTATCACAGCAAGGTGCGGCTGGTTGATACGAGACGGTGGCTGCCACAAAGAATTTGCTCGACAGCGTGGAGAAGATGAAGGAACCTCCGCTAACTTTGATGCGCAGCCATTTTGTCTAGAGTTTTGTTGTATGATTTCTCTGTTAATTTCCATTCTATATAGAGTATAGGGCCCCGCAAGTTCATAGTGGTGTGTGTTGTATGCCAGTGCGGACTTATCCGTAATTGGAATAGTTGTTACCTGTCTGGTAATAAAGAAAGTGGTTTGATAAACTCGGATATGAGAACTTGTATGTTGTTTTTTGAACTCCCTGTTGCCTATCGTATGAACTGGAGGATGTAGACCTCATGGGCAAGTTCATAAATTGTTGCAACATATTTTGCAAGGAAACCTATGTAACAATGCCCCGGGGCGATGAACTACAATTTAAGGAGCCGGGGTGTATTTGGCGAATTGACATCCTACGTATTCCCATAGACTATGTGAAAGTGTAGTGGAATGTCAAGTCGCATTGTATGTGTCACACCCCAATTCTGCACTATACCGAATGGTGTGATGAACCGCTAGCAAACCAACGGTTCAACCAGGATCTCGAGTAGGCTATATCCGTTTTATCTAAACCTCATACATCCACATTCATAATCAGAGTAAATACACAATAGCGGAAGTCTTATAATAAAACGAACTGAGGAATCTATATGTGATAATCATATTTAAGTAGCAAATTATTCTGTATCAACTAAGACATAAATAAATATCAATTACATGTCTATACTAAATCCAAATAATTAAAATAAAATCTAATCGAATACGCATGAGTTGCACCCGCAAGAGGAGTCATGCGTATCCACTTCGTCTTCAACATCCATCGCCGCCATGTGCACCCACCATGGACAATATACACCCAATGAAAATGGCATTGCTGTACCGGTTGCCCATACCAACACGTAAGCCCCTGTTGGCGAGGGCTTGCAAACTGGGCTCGCAACTAACCAACCCTAATGTCAAACAAGGTATCCAAGGCCTCACCCTAGCATCCCTCAATACATCCATAGAGATAGAGCTAGGGTCTGGTGACCAGGCTGAACCACAATGCCACGTCCCCCCTGATGTCCTACGACATATTAGTTCCGCTAAGGTAATGACGATACGACGATGTTAGTGGACAAGACTTGAGTAGAGATAGAGCTAGAGTCTGGTGACCAGGCTGAACCACAATGTCACGTCCTCCCCCTGATGCTCCACTCACATCAAGCACACTAACACTTGCTTAGTGGACATGACTTGAATAGACCATGGCACAATATACCCCGATGAAAACGTCATCGAAGTACCGGTTGATACCATCTCTACTCGCACCATGTACACCAGCCAAATACAAACATTCACATGCATATTCCTATCATTATTATCATCATCATGTTATAAATAAACGGAATTAAATATGCATGAACAGTAATAGAAAAATATTGGATGACATGCTAAATGCACATTACAAGCATACACGCATAGAATCAATCATGGTATTGGACTCAAGAAATAAAAATAGTTTATTATTAACCAATTAATTTAGGTCTTGTTCCCTCACCTTTGCTTGTTTGTAGATCCTCTTTCAAGCCTTAAGAATCACTTTTATAACAATATTATATTGCTAGAAGACTTAACAAAGTCGATAGAATTTAATTAGAATTTATACTAATTTTTATAATTTGCTGTTAACTGGGGGTAGCAGGACGGGTAGGAGTTTTCTGCGACCCCCAGGTAGGGTCGATGCCTAGGGTCGGATGTTCCATCGACCCTAGGTGCTACCCCTCTTTTCCTGAACTTCTCGAATGCTGGGGGTCGATGCTAGGGTCGGAGGTTCCATCGACCCTAGGTGCGACCCCCCATGGTTTGAGTCGAAAATATCAAATTTCGTTCATTCATTCATGTTTAGGGTCCTATGGCTTGCTTCTACAATCCATTCCACACATGTTCTATGGTTTAGAACTATTCTTTATTCACTTACATGGTTTCAATGATCTCCTCCATGGTTTCTATTGAAACCTAACCATGGATGGATGGTATTAGGGTTTCTCCTAACCTAACTTCATCATAATCTATTCTAAGCTTTCAATTCAGATGGGGATTAAGGTTCATACCTTCTGTAGTCTGAGTTTCCAAGATATCTCTGAACTTCTTCTTCTTCCTTAGCCTTTTCTTTAAGTTTTTCTTCTCTTCTTCTTTTCCTTCTCTTCTCTTTCTCTCAATCCAATTAGGGTTGTAAAAGGAGTGAAAGAGGCTTAGGGACGTCCTATTTATAGAGTAAAACCTCCCAAAATAAGTCCCATTGAGTTTAGGAAAGGTTCCAATTGAAATTAATAAAGTTTCCTAATTTTCGATTCGTGCTGTTTTTACCGATTACCGGGGGTCGATGGGGGGGTCGGACAATCCGAGACCCCCTGCGACCCCTGGTCACGGGTCGATGGTGGGGGTCGATGGGGGGGTCAGACCTGCCTGTTTAGGCATGCGACCCTACCCTCATTTTGACTATTTTTGAGTAAAATTTCATATTGGGTCTTGGGTTTCTTCACACACTTGGTCCACTTGGCTCGGCCATGATATGTAGACGGGTCACGACATGAAATGTAAGGTTAGACTGGGTTCGTGGCGTGCGGGTCTTACAACTCCACCACCCTTAAAAAAAATTTCGTCCTCGAAATTTGAATGTACGGATCTTACAACTTCCCTAAATTTTATCCTCAAAATTTGAATTTAGGTGGAAATTCTATTTTCGCATTGCATCTTCTTCTTTTTATGCAAAATCTTCTCCCCGTCTTGTCTTCGCCGAGTTATTAAGTTGTCTTCACGTACTAATCATCCCATCTTTGGAGATGTTATACCTTCCAACTAGTGAACTAGGCTGGCACCACTTCAATAGTTAAATCTTTTATCTAATCCATTGGTTCCGTGATCTATACCTTTGATATAAATCTCCAATGTACTTCTACGATAGAGACACACAAAATACGTCATGCATACTAGACATGGACAGCGGTAACGCTAGTTGA
>CM053267.1:66500581-66613081 GCA_028583415.1 Protea cynaroides | reverse complement strand
ATCCCATTAGCTAACATTTCCGGTTGATCTTACCAAGACACGTGTTTGGGTGAAAAATGGGGCTTTGACCAATTCCGCCGTTAATGTCAAAATTTTGTTTTTTCTTTTCTACTAAGCCATTATCTGTTTTTCTTTGTTGTTTTATTTCCCAAGTTTATACAACCGGGCTAAGGTACTTGGTAGTCGTAAGTGGCCTAGTTGTTCACCCTTTTGATTTGCTCCAATCTAATTATCATTATTTGCATCTACTCGGATGGTTTCTTACCCATTCTCGACCCAGAAGTTGCTACTTCTTCTTGCTTAAAAGCCCCCTCAGGCCCCCCCCCCCGCCCCCCCCCCCCCCCCCGTGAAGCCTCCTCTTCTTTATATTGCCTTCATCCATCAATTCGGCCATTATTCTCTTACCTGTTGGTCCCTTCCCTATCTTTGGTGAATTGGCATTACAAGCCATTTTATCCCTTGTCATACTCGACATCGTGAGTACCAACCGACAATTTTCGCTTACGGACTATTGCTCCATATTAGTTCTTTATCCGATAAATTTTAGCCTTCTCTTCGTTTGATTGTATATATATGATTCCACCTTTTATATGTACATTATTGCGGCCCCCCACCCCCCCCCGGGGCTTATGGTGTGTTTGTATTAAAGCTTTTAATTTACCCTAACTTTCGTTCATGGACCCCGAGTATTCATGTTTAATGGGTAAGGCCAACGGCGGCTAGCATACCAAGTTGTCACACCCCAATTCCGCACTATTCGGAATGGTGTGAGGACCCCCAAAAAACCCACCCGCCCCACCCGGGCCCCAAGTAGGCTATATCCGTTTTATCTAAACCTCATACATCCACATTCATAATCAGAGTAAATACATAATAGCGGAAGTCTTATAATAAAACGAACTGAGGAATCTATATGTGATAATCATATTTAAGTAGCAAATTATTCTGTATCAACTAAGACATAAATAAATATCAATTACATGTCTATACTAAATCCAAATAATTAAAATAAAATCTAATCGAATACGCATGAGTTGCACCCGCAAGAGGAGTCATGCGTATCCACTTCGTCTTCAACATCCATCGCCGCCATGTGCCCATACACTGGAGCGTTGACATAATCTTCGATGGTAGTACCTGCATCATCAACTAAAAATATTCAACATCGAGAGGGTGAGCAACATCACGGCTCAGTGAGCAAACAAAACAATGCAACAACCATATGCATGCATTCAATTCATATCTGTGGTCTGGTATGTAAGTTTGCAATGTGCTATAGAAAGGATAGGTGGCCGCCACACCTCTATACACGAGTGTGTGGAAACGCCCAATGAAAATGGTACTGTCGCCCCACATGCACCCACCATGGACAATATACAACCAATGAAAATGGCATTGCTGTACCGGTTGTCCATACCAACACGTAAGCCCCTGTTGGCGAGGGCTTGTAAACTGGGCTCGCAACTAACCAACCGTAATGTCAAACAAGGTATCCAAGGCCTCACCCCAGCATCCCTCAATACATCCATAGAGATAGAGCTAGGGTCTAGTGACCAGGCTGAACCACAATGCCACATCCCCCCTGATGTCCTACGACATATTAGTTCCGCTAAGGTAATGACGATACAACGATGTTAGTGGACAAGACTTGAGTAGAGATAGAGCTAGAGTCTGGTGACCAGGCTGAACCACAATGTCACGTCCTCCCCCTGATGCTCCACTCACATCAAGCACACTAACACTTTCATAGTGGACATGACTTGAATAGACCATGGCACAATATATCCCGATGAGAACGGCATCGAAGTACCGGTTGATACCATCTCTACTCGCACCATGTACACCAGCCAAATACAAACATTCACATGCCTATTCCTATCATCATCATCATCTTCATGTTATAAATAAACGGAATTAAATATGCATGAACAGTAATAGCAGGAATATTGGATGACATGCTAAATACACATTACAAGCATACACGCATAGAATCAATCATGGTATTGGACTCAAGAAATAAAAATAGTATATTATTAACCAATTAGTTTAGGTCTTGTTCCCTCACCTTTGCTTATTTGTAGATCCTCTTTCAAGCCTTAAGAATCACTTTTATATCAATATTATATTGCTAGAAGACCTAACAAAGTCGATAGAATTTAATTAGAATTTATACTAATTTTCATAATTTGCTGTTAACTGGGGGTTGCAGGACGGGTAGGAGTTTTCTGCGACCCCCAGGTAGGGTCGATGCCTAGGGTCGGATGTTCCATCGACCCTAGGTGCTACCCCTCCTTTCCTGAACTTCCCGAATGCTGGGGGTCGATGCTAGGGTCGGAGGTTCCATCGACCCTAGGTGCGACCCCCCATGGTTTGAGTCGAAAATATCAAATTTCATCCATTCATTCATGTTTGGGGTCCTATGGCTTGCTTCAACAATCCATTCCACACATGTTCTATGGTTTAGAACTATTCTTTATTCACCTACATGGTTTCAATGATCTCCTCCATGGTTTCCATTGAAACCTAACCATGGATGGATGGTATTAGGGTTTCTCCTAACCAAACTTCATCATAATCTATTCTAAGCTTTCAATTCATATGGGGGGGATTAAGGTTCATACCTTCTGTAGTCTGAGTTTCCAAGATATCTCTGAACTTCTTCTTCTTCCTTAGCCTTTTCTTCAAGTTTTCCTTCGCTTCTTCTCATCCTTCTCTTCTCTTTCTCTCAATCCAATTAGGGTTGTAAAAGGAGTGAAAGAGGCTTAGGGATGTCCTATTTATAGAGTAAAACCTCCCAAAATAAGTCCCATTGAGTTTAGGAAAGGTTCAAATTGAAATTAGGAAAGTTTCCTAATTTTCGGTTCGTGCTGTTTTTATCGATTACCGGGGGTCGATGGGGGGGTCGGACAATCCGAGACCCCCTGCGACCCCTGGTCACGGGTCGATGGTGGGGGTCGATGGGGGGGTCGGACCTGCCTGTTTAGGCATGCAACCCTACCCTCATTTTGACTATTTTTGAGTAAAATTTTATATTGGGTCTTAGGTTTCTTCACACACTTGGTCCACTTGGCTCGACCATGATATGTAGACGGGTCACGACACGAAATGTAAGGTTAGACCGGGTTCGTGGCGTGCGGGTCTTATAGTATGTGTCTTTTGATATGTCAATTCAGTTTTGTTATAATCTGAGAGATCCACACAGAGACATAAGTTTGAACTATGTCGAAAGGTTACCATATAGTAGGCGAGAGGATGCGTGATGTAAACATGATTCATTAACATGAGTGGTGTCATAGTACATCATTGGTAAAACTTTCGTAAGTTCTTACTGTGCTAAGGCTTATCGATATACTTTTCTTTCATTGTTTCGAGATAGTAGGTGCCAGGCCTGGTGAACCGAATTATTCGGTAAGGGCCTTCCCATGTCGACATGAGTTTGCCTTGCTGTGTGGCTTTCGAGACCACCATACAACATAGTACTAAGTCGTCGACTTTGAAATTTCGTACTCTGATCCACGAGTTGTAATGTCGAGCCAGTCTTTGTTGATAAGCCAATATCTTGAGCTGTGCTCTATTGCGAGTTTTTTCAATGACGTCTAAATTAGTCCTAAGGCCCTCTGTGTTGAGCATGTCATCATAGTTGGTTATCTTGATAGTGGGGTGAGTGGCTTCAACGGGAATGATTGCCTCAGCCCCATAAACCAACATGAAAGGAGTTTCACCAGTGGGCGTTTTGCTCGTAGTTTTGTGGGACCAAAGGACACTTGGTAGCTTGTTGGCCCATTTTCCTTTGGCCGAGCCAAGTCGCCAGGTGATGTCACGAGATATTGCCTTATTGGTGGCCTGGACTTGCCCTGTGGCTTCAGGATGATATACCGAAGCAAAGCGTTATTGGATATTAAATCCTTTAAGGAAGCTTTGATATTGTTGGCTAAAAAATTGTAGTCCATTGTCGGTAACGATTACTTACAGGATGCCACAGCGATAGATTATGCTTTGTCGTGTGAGGTCTCAATCATTGCCGTGTCCGTAGTCGTCACAACTTCTGCTTCTGCCCATTTTGAAAAATAGTCAACGGCCACGATTAGAAATTTCTTCGTTTCCTTTTTTCCTGGCATGGGTCCTACAATGTCGATCCCCCACATGGCGAATGGTAGCGGGCTCGTGACAGGCTGTAATTCATTTGCTGGGAGGTGATTGACTGTAGCGTGTTATTGGCATGTTTCATACTTACTGGTAAAATCTTTGTAGTCTACGAACATGGTTGGCCAATAGTAACCTTGTCGTAGAAGTCGCTGGCAAAGTGCGCGACCCACGAGATGACTACCACAGGTCCCGACATGTACCTCCCACATTACATCTTTTGCTTCAGTTGGTGTAAGACATAGGAGGAAAGGGTGGGCAAAAGACTTTCTGTATAACTTGCCATCAAGGACGGTATATCCGTGGAATTTTGATTGCACCCATCGGTGTTCCACCCGGTCCTCCGATTATATGCCAGTTTCAATGTAAGTTTTGATAGGGTCGATCCATGTCGCCTCTTGACCAAATTATTGGATTTCCATCGTGTCACCGACACTTGGTTTTGTTAGAACATCAATGTAGATTGATGAATTAATTCCAGACAGATCATCGGCCATTACGCGCAAGAGGACATCTGTTTCAGTGTTGTTGTCGCGGTCGACGTTACTGATTTGGTATGCTTCAAATTTGGCGAGTTTTGATTTTTCTTGGGTTAGGTATTTCAACATGCGAGGCTATTTTGCCTCATATTCCTCGTTAATCTGTCTGACTACAACCTGTGAATTGTTGTAGATGTCTAGTTTTGGACCATTAGGAATTTCACCAACCTAAGGCCTGCTAACAAAACTTCATATTTAGCCGTGTTATTAGTTACGTGAAAATCAAATCGAAAAGCGACTTGTACTCTGAAGTTTTCTGGACTTGTTAGAATGATCCCAGGGCCTGAATGCTGATTGTTTAAAGATCCATCTACAAACAGAGTCCACACTAGTGAGGGTTCTTACTTCTGTCTTTTTATTTTTCGCTCGCTGGTCTCCTGTCCTAGGGTTCTGTCTATTCTGTCACTGTCATCAGTCGACATTTCAAGAAGGAAATATGCGAGTACTTGTGCTTTGATCGCTGTGCGCAATTGAAATTGAATGTCAAACTCGCCTAACTTGATTTCCCAGTTTACCAGCCTCCCTGATATGTTGGGACATGCGAGTATTTTCTTCAAAGGTTTATCGGTTAGCACCGATATGCTGCGTCCCTAGAAGTAAGGCCTTAGCTTTCAAGCAGAAGTGACCAGTGCCAATGCCAGTTTTTCCATTGGTTTATATTTGGTTTCAGCGTCCAGTAGTACTTTGCTGACGTAATACTCTAGTTGTTGGACTTTAACAATCTCTTTTATTAGTACTGAACTAACAGTCTCGGAGGAAGTAGCAAGATAGAGCTGTAGTTGATCCCCGACTTCGGGGTAGGCAAGCAGAGGAGGTGATGTTAAGAAGGCTTTCAAGTCGTCAAAAGATTTTTCACATTCGACGGTCTACTCAAATCACTTGGCTCCTTTCAGAGTTTTAAAAAATGGCAGAAAACGGTCTGTCGACCTGGATATGAATCTACCCAAGGCTGCTATCCTTCCTGTCAGCTCTTGTACTTGTTTCGGTTTTGTTGGAGGTGACATGCCCATGATAGCTTTTATGTTTTTCCGGGTTTGCTTCGATGCCTCTGTTTGATACCATGAACCCCAGAAACTTTCCAGATGCAACTCCGAAAGCACACTTTGTTGGGTTGAGCTTCATTTGATGCTTCCTTAAAACGACGAATGCTTCCTTTAAGTCGCCAATATGTTTGGTGGTTTGCTTGCTTTTAACTAGAAAGTCATCAACATATACTTCCATATTTCTCCCAATTTATTACGTGAATACGTTATTTACCAGTCACTGATATGTGGCACCAGCGTTTTTAAGGTCGAAAGGCATCGCATTGTAGCAATAGAGTCCACTACTTGTAATGAAGGCAATGTTGCTTTCGTTGGGTTGATACATTTTGATTTGGTTAAAGCCAGAATAAGCGTCCAAGAATGAAAGCATGCTATGGCCGGCAGTGGGGTCAATTAATCTATCAATCCTAGGAAGAGGGTAGTAATCCTTTAGGCATGCTTTATTGAGGTCTGAGTAATCAATACAAATGGTCATTTTCCATTGGCTTTCTTGACCATTACAATACTAGATACCCATTGCGGGTATTTGACTTCTTTTATGAATCCTGCTGCGAAGAGCTTATCGACTTCTACTTTGATCGTGGCTTCTCTTTTCGGTGCGAAGTTGCGCTTCTTTAGCTGAACCGGCTTGAATTGCTAATCAATGTCCAAGCGGTGTTCCATGACATCTCGGGGGATGCCGAGCATCTTAGATGCTGTCCAAGCGAACACGTCGAGATTTTCTCAAAGGAATGCAATAATCTCGTCGCACTGTTCCTTGGGTAATGATGACCCGACTTGAAAGTACCTTTCAGAATTCTCTTCCAAAACTGGGACGTGTATTAGATCCTCTGCCGGGGATCCATGGTCCTACTCCAAGTCATCTCACATATCTTCAATTTGAATAGGTCCAGTGAGTTTGTAATCATTAGCTTCCATGTCCATAGCATAGCAACAGCGAGATAGTTTTTGGTCCACCTTGCAACACCTTATCCCTTGTGGAGTTGGGAATTTCATTGTCAAGTAGTAGGTTGAGATACATGCTCGGAGAAGATTAAGGCATGGCCTACCGAGGATGACATTATAGTTGGAAGGGACATCCACAATTAGATAGGAGAGACAACGTGTTCCTTCTGGGCTTGGTTCCAACCCTTGTTTCCAGGATTATTGCACCCTTGACTTTAACAATGTTGCCGAAGAAGCTGAAAAGTGAAAACTTTATCGGACTTAGTCACCTTTCGTCCATACTCATCGCTTTAGAAGTGTAGAGAAATAATATGTTTGTCGAGCTGCCAGTATCTACCAGTACCCTTTCAACCTTGTTGAGTTTATCAATTACCATAGAGATTACAATGGCGTCTTCATGAGGTAATTCAACGCCTGCGAGGTCTTCATCGGAAAAGGTTATGGTGTCGCCATATTTGTATAGCGTAGAGGAGCTTGCCGATTGGTATTCCTGCTTTGCATATGACCTTCTGTTATTCTTGGACGTGTTGCCAGCTGCAGGTCCCCCGATAAATTCCCCAGAATAGCGTTTTTGATGCGATTCATAGTATTGCCATCCTGTATATTCACCCTCTTGCTGGGAGTGGCGTATGTACTTTTGTGGGGTTCCAACTCTTTTCATTGATGGGCTCGGGGTCTGCTCCAACATATCTTGACTTGCAAACCTTGCTCCTTATGTTTGGTGCTCGTACTGTAGAGTAAGGTGGTCTAGTCACTGTATCAGACCTGTGACTGAATTTGCTAGCTGATGGTCTATTCCTGGTCATAAAGTTGCGAGTGCACGCCGCCTGTCTTCTGCAATGGAATTTTGCAGTGTCGTAATGTCGCGCAATGTCATGGAATCAGGGGAGAAGGAAGGATTTTCTTGGTGATGAGGCTGATACGGCCATGAGGGTCCCCAATCTTATTCAAAGGTGGAGAATCTGAGTTATCTTCATGGAACTCTTCCCTATCTCGGTGAGGACATCGTGGTTCTATGTTGTCTCCTTGATCGGCTGGCTGTTTCCCTTTCTGCTTATTGTCGACAGTTGCTGGATTTTCCACATATTCGTGGATGTGGTCGTGTTTAATCAGATCTTCAATTGCATATCTCAATGCACGACATTTATCGGTATCATTGCCATTCTCGCGATGATAGCGATAGTATTTGCTAGACTTCTCCTTGGATCCGGCTTCATTGGTGGTGGATGGGATAACTCGTATTGTGTGCCCTTGAGATTGTGTAGGAGTTTCGACATTGGTACATTCAATGTAGTTAATCAATCCCAGTTAAAGTAGATTCTAGCAACCCAATTGCTGGGAAATCTAGTATTTCTAGTTTTCTGTTTCTTAGATATCTCGTTGGGTGACTTATTGATGACTTTCGTCTTGCTTCTCCTTTTTTCTCCTGATTTGGGGTGAGTGAGGAGAAGAGCCTCGTTCATCATACTTCTCAGCCTTGTTCTTTAATTCGGCATAGGACAGAGGTGGCCTTTTGTAGATTGATTTTAGCAAATCTTTGTCTTTGATGCCGCCTTGTAGTGCTATCATTTTTACTTCCGATCTGATGTTCTTGAATTCAAGGGCCTAGCAATTAAATCTTGAAAGATATGCACGGAGGTTTTCCTCCGGCTTTTGTTTCACAATCATGAGGTTCGTTGAATTCTTCTTGGGAGCCGTCTGGGTCTGGAAGTGTTCGTAGAAGTGATCACTCAGTTGATCGAAAAATACAATTGAATTGGTGGGCAGGCTATTGAACCAAAGTCGCCCTACTCCTCGTAATGTGGATGGGAAAGATCGGCAAAGAATTGCATCATCATAACGGTGCAACACTATTAAAGCTAAGAAATTGTCGAGATACAACTGAGGGTCTATTGTTACGTTGTACGGGTCTACCTTTGGCAAGAAGAAATGCTCTGGCGAGGAACATCCATTATCTCTTTCGTGAAGGCCATGTCGGCATAGTATTCTTTATTTCTTGAAGCCGCAGCAGACACTGACTGTTTCTTCTCCATTTCTACCATACGGGTCTGCATGGCGAGGAGTTATTGTTCCAAAAAACTTGTCTGAGTGCCCGCCTGTGTTTCTTTCTCGGTGGTACGTCTCTGCTCCGCCACGCAACTCCTCATGGCCATTTTTTTTGTTCGGGCAGGGTTTGTTCCATTTTGTGCTCCGTTGGCTAGTCTCTGATCGTCCCCCTGGCTGTTGTCTTTTTGTTTATCTTGAGGAGCTATAAGTTCTTCCATGTCTGAATCTTGTGCCGGCAGGTAGTCTTCTTCTCCCAGTTCATTGTTTCTTCCCTCTGCATTAGGGAGATCTTTTTCGACCATTAGATCTTGGCCTAGAGCCGGAGTCTTGGATCTTGCTAGGTCTCTGGTGGATCGTAAATGAGTTGGTGGTAGAGGTGGCTTGAAAAGCCGTGTTAATTCTGCCAGTTTTTCATTCAGGGTATTGAACTGATTAACTGTAACATGTTGCAGTGCCGTTCTGTGACTTTTAGGAATGGGGGGGGGGGGTGACTACAGAATTCTTGAATTCTCGTTCGGAGAGGACGGGCCCCACGGTGGATGCCAAACTGTTGCTGCTAAAAGCTGATCTGACTAACTCTCTTGTATCTTGCGAAACAGAGACAAAAGGTCAACGGAACCGGGATAGAATTCCCTACGTCTGCTCCAATGATCAAGTCAGTAACAGAGCAAACAGTCAAAGACTATACCAAGATGGTTAGTCTGGAGGGTGTGGGGGTAGACAGAATTCAAGAAAGACGAAGATGATGGTTTAGAGTTCAATTCAGTCAGAATCCCCTTACCTCTTGCCTGGTTACCTTCTTATATAGGTTGAGAGGGAGAGTTCCCAGCAAACCTCTAACATATGCGCTTAACTGCCAGGAGCATGTGCGACATCCTCGTGATACCGTAGGATAGAGATCCAACGACCAATCTTAATACCGTGTCTCTTATGACCATCAATCCTTATAACCGTCAATATGATTATCCCATGAACAGTTAAAGAAACACGCATGCGCGCCTTGTCGCAACCACAGACGGACAAGGCATCACAAACACGTGTGATGAGTGACCCCATGGATGACCACATGGTCCTATTATTCAGGCGACTAGCTAGCGAGGCGCGACTTGTAAATAATAATAAATATCGTCTAGCCCAAGAAGTGTTGGCGAGACGCAATCTGTTAATAATGATAAATACTATCTCGCACAAGTTGAACCAGCCAGAAGGTGCGCCAGTGCTCGGTACGTTGACACCCTAGGACACGTGTCGTCCAATCATGCAAGACAAAATGTGGCATTAACAATTCCTAATTGAGAGATCATAGTCTTTTGCTTTATGATTATTTTGTCCATCTACTCTAATGGACGGAAATAAATCGGAGTCGCCACCTAGATTATAGTCTAGGACTTATAATGTTGTCTTCTCGTTAAGAAGACACTAATGACTCATAACTCATGAAGATTTGGCTTTGGTCTTCAGAGATTGGGTAAACGTAGGTAATAGTTTGGGAAGGTGTTAGGCACCCGAATTGCTGTATTCGAAATCAATCTCCATACTATTCCTTTCCTAACTCTATGTGAGACATTTGATGGCCAATGGATGACTAAAGTTTTTTGGGAATCCTAATAAAATTGCTAGGTTCTTCTAACCTAGGGTTCAGTTAAACATGTTATGAAACAAATTAACAAAAACAAATAATGTAGGGATCAAATGAGGTGATTGGTAACATGTTTAGCTGAAATAATATTTAATGCATAATATAATACATAATTTATAAACAAATAATGTCGGAAGAATAATCTATTATGTATTATATTGTTATTTATACATTAAATATTATTCTAATGTCACTTGTATATTATGCAAGTGTGATAATTGATTGATAGTGTGAAATATGAGCACCAAATATTAAAAATTAACATCCGAATTTTTTGTCCGAATTTTTTTTAAACAAAAGAATAATTCCCGAACCGATCCGAATTTGAATTTTATTTTAAGTTTGTTTTTTTTGACCGCATCTTTGATCGAATTCTTAAATTATAAAAACAACTCATTCCGAATTATTCTCCTTCCGAATAATTCCCGAATCCAAATTAAATAACTATGGTCATGATTGGAATCCAAACTTGAATGAAACAAAACAAAACCGAAGCGATGGACTAAATTTTGGGTATTGTCCCAAATTGTTTGTGTATCCTAGACATATCCGAGAATCAAGTCTAAAACGTATTTTGATACATGGTTTGTCTCCACAGCCATTGATTAGGCATATGGGCCACCAAACCGAACTCGAGAAGTTGATTGAAAGCAAAACTCGATTAATCTAAAGTTTAGAAAATTAGTGGATGTCTATTGCTATTCGTCAAGTGAATAGAACATCCCAAGACACGATCCAAGAAAACTCTTCTACATCCGTTAAACCTCATACAATTGATGGACCAAATTTGGAAAATATACCTAAATTTCCTATGAATCTCGGAGACATTTCATCTCTCAAGAATCAGATCCCCATGTAATTCGAGCAAGAAGGTTATCCAAACCCGTCAACCATACATTGGCCCACTAAAAATGAATTTTTAAAGAAGGGATTTGAATACATCGGAAAACACAATTAATTCATTTTTTTTGGGACCGAGTATCCTAATGAGAATGGTTTGCGTAGGAAATCTAATAGATGGAGATCTCTCTTGGAAGTGACTCATTAGAGTCTCGCATTTATTCAAAAAGAATTAATTTGAGTTGCTACATACAATGTGGGGTGTGGTGGACCCGTGTGTAGTTAAAATATTATTCCAAATCTGTATCATAGAAGAAAAAAAATCTGTATTATAGACATTTCATGGATGTGGATATATTGGAGGGGATTGAGAATCATCCTAAATTATCCCTGACCTGCATCCTATCAAAAAGTTGGATGGCCGACCAGCTATAGAAATATGGCATTTTTCTACCCCGTCAAAAGTATGTGAGTGCTCATGAACACATCCCACTCCCAGACAATTAATTTATGCAAAAGAAATAGAATGTACAAAATAAAAAGTATGCTATGCACATTCATGATAAAACAAAAAATAACTATCCAGAGCACATTTATTAGGCAACTAATGAGGAAAATTGAATGACAAACAAAATGGCATATTTACATCAACAATTGATCATGAAATAAAACTAACCAAATTAAATAAACCAAAAAATATAAGGAAAGAAACCAATAAATTACAAAGACGAGATCTCTCATCCATTTTGCAAAATCAAATCAAAGCGAAAAAAAAATGACAAAAATATGCAATGAATCCCAAATTCGATGAACCTCCAAGAACTATACAAGAAATATAAGGAAACTTGAAAAATGATATATTTGATGTAAACAGCCAGAAGCAAACTATAAACAGGATGCAGGAAAACCATATTGGTTAAAAGAAATGGAAAAATAAAATCCGCAATTATTCACATAGTCTTTGTTTGGTTGCAAGGGCAATGAAGGGAAGGGAAGGGAAGTGAAATTTTTAAACTTTAAATGAAAACTTTTATAGTTGTAACACAACACGATTGTATAAAGTAGCTAAATTTCTTAACATATGTAGTAATGATACTTATAAGATGTAAAATTTATTTTCTTTTTCAAATGGGATGGATTTGGATACAAAGTGAAGTGGAAATTAATAACTAAATGTGTAATAATTTGGAATTAGTCACATAGTAATACGATAGCATGTGCTGTAATCATTAAAGAAGTTTCCATTAAAAGTTTAAAATTTTCACTTTCTTTTCATTTCAATTCCCTTTGCAACCAAACAAAGCCATAGATATTGGTAAAAAAATCACAAAAAAAAAAAAAAAACTTTGCAAAGAAACCACGTTGGTAAAACTGGCAAAACACCACAAAATAAAAAAGAAGTCGTATCTATAAAAATAATTAAAACATCACAATATCAAATACCTACTCATCATCAAGATCCCCTAAAACAAATGAAATTAGGAGAATATTCTAAAAGGTGACTTTTGAACAAGGATCACGATTTGGTGTTTGAGACACCTCGAATGTTTTAGGATTGAAACTTCAAAATATTAATTACAGATCCTCCCTCTACCATCACTTACGAGGAACCTTCTTTTGCTAGCCTCTTTGAATAACAGTGAAAGGAGCCATCACTGAATGCAAAGCCTTATCAATCACATTCATCTTAGTATGAGTTACCTCTGTGACCGACCGTGCTCTACATAGCAACAAATTGGTTTGCAGCAGTGGTCGTCGTCGTAGCGCGGGTCAGAGTCCCTTTATCGATAACTAGCCCCAAGAGGGATTCAAATTCTCTCATGCCCTCATACCAGCATGAGGAAATCAAGTGGTTTTCATCCATTGTGTACGTATACCAATACATTGGTATGTTCGCACATTAAACTACAGCCACTAGATTTCCTCATGTCGGCAAAAGGAGCATGAGAGGATTAAAATCCCCCAAGTGCCCCACTTTCGGGAGTCCAGATCCTTGATAGCTCTAGCGGCACCACTTCCTGACTCCTACGCTTCGTTAGGCAGCTCTAATACCAAGGGCACAGTCTCAAACGTAAATGACTCCTCTGCCATCTTATTAACTAAAGATACTGAAGCATATTTATCCCTGGAGCTACCCCCATTGTCCAAGTCTTCCATGTCTGCCCAAGCAATCCTGTTGACGTTAGAATCATTTTAATGAGCTAGAGCAAAAATCCTTTGATGAGAAGCCCAAGGTGCGACACCAGGTTGCATCTCTTGCTGTGCCACCGAAGGGGACCCAACTTCCTCACCCATCGTTTTGTCATTAATTGAAGATGGATCTACCATTGATTTGCAGGCTCCAAAAGAGTGCCCATATTTATTACATATACCACATCTCGATGGAGGATTCTCGTAGACAAAATAGCCTATTTGAAGAGATATTGCACATCTGGACCACCTGTGATCGAGCCACCAAGATTTTCTCAAGCCACGCTTTCGAGCAATCAATCTCAATGCATACGTGGAAAAAATGACCAAAGATCAAGTTCTAGTTGGATCTACTACAAATTACACATTATAGATTGATTATTGGCATTATAGTCAGGTTTCTAATGCTTAAACCTCATGAGCTGGCCATAACTTGTACATGGTCCTGTTGAAATTATAATTAACTTGAATTTTATATTAAAGTGTAATTTCCAAAAATATGAGAGTACTTTTGTAAATAGTATAAGATTATAATTATCTAGAAAAATTGTAGCAGAGTCTAAAATCTAGAAGAGTCTAATGGAAGGTTGTAGAAGTAGTGTGTAGAAAAATCTTAAAAAGTATGTAGAAATATTTTGTAGAAATGTGTAGAAGAGAATTGTGTAGAGAGTAGCTAGAAGCTTCCTTAGAGGCCTATAAAATGAGGTCTCCTCTAGCCATTTTGTACAAACCAAATTAGAGATTCAAGTTAGCAAATATTATTGAGTGTCACATCTCTCCTCTTCATTTCTCATCATCAACATACATTCTCATTTACCATAGTGGTATCAGAGCTAGCTACAAATATGGCAAATGAAATATTTTCCTTTCTAGTTCCTCGTCTCACCAAAGACAACAACAACAATTGGAGCATCCCAATGAAGGCATTGCTCGGCTCACAAGATATATGGGAGATCTAGAGAAAGGCTACATGGAGTTGGAAGATCAAGCTACGTTATCTCAAACTCAAAGGGATACTTTGAAAGATGCAAGGAAGAAATATAAGAAGACTCTCTACATCATCTATCAAGGTATAGATGAAGGCATATTTGAGAAGATAGCATGTACAATTGCTGCCAAGCAAGCATAGGAGATTCTTTAAAACTCTTACAAAGGGGTTGATAAAGTGAGAAAGATGCGTCTTCGAACCCTTAAAGGTGAATTTGAATATTTACATATGAAAAATTCAAAATCAATTTCAGATTATTTTTCTAGAGTTTTGGCTGTTGTAAATCAATTGAAAAGGAATAGAGAAAATTTAGATGACACCGAGTTATTGAAAAAATAATTTGATCTTTGAATACAAAATTTGATTACATTGTTGTAGTTATTGAAGAATTTAAAAGACTTAGATTCTATGACTATTGATCAACTCATGGGTTCATTACAAGCCCATGAAAAAAGGTTCAATAAGAAAAGGTCAGAGCCATTAGAGTAGGTTCTTCAAACCAAGCTCAATTTGGAAGGAAGAGAAGAAAGACATGAAAATGAAAGAAGCCAAAGAGGAGAAAGATGAAGATGTGGTGGTTACTGAGGAAAATGAAGAAGAGGCGGCCAAAATTCATAAATAATGAAGAAAAACGTCAAAATTACCATTTTGTAAGAGGTAATGGAAGAGAAAATTATTCGAACCAAAATAGAAGGCAAATGTATGAAAAATCCCAACTTCAATGCTAAACTTCAATGCTATAATTGCAAGAAGTTTGGCCATTATTCTTCGAAATATAGAAATGCAACTAATTATTTTGAAGAGAAAGCTAATTATGTAAAAAGGAATTAAGATAAAGAGTCCACATTATTGTTGGCATACAAAGGAGAGAAAAATAGAGAAAACAATAAATGGTATCTTGGCACTGGAGCAAGCAATCATATGTGGGGGAAAACAAGAGCATGTTTGAAGAGTTTAATGAGTTGGTAAGCGAAAATGTTACTTTTGGAGATGCTTTTAAAATTTCAATCAAGGTAAAAAGTAACATCTTGACCTATCTTAAAAATGGAAGGCACAAATTTATTTCTATTATCTATTATGTGTCCACCATGAAAAATAATATATTGAGATTGTGACAACTCTTAGAAAAAGAATATGATATCTACATGAAAGATTGTAGTCTTTTTATAAGAGATCAAAGGAGTAATTTGATTGCTGAGGTACCAATGACAAAAAATAGATAGTTCTTATTGAACATTCAAAATGATGTTGCTAACTACCTAAAGGCTTGCTTGAAAAACTCCTCTTCACATTGGCACTCAAGATTTGGACACTTAAACTTTGATAGGTTGAAGTTGTTAAGTAAGAAAGGAATAGTGAAAGAATTACCTTCCATTGATCACCAAACCAATTATGTAAGGGATGTCTTCTAGGTAAACATTTGAGAAAAAGTTTTCCAAAGGAAGCTATTTCAAGGGCATCAGATCTTTTAAAACTTATTCACATGGATGTTTGTGGGCCAATGCATCCAACTTCGTTTGGAAAGAACAAATATTTTCTTTCATTAATTGATGCATTTAATAGAAAGACTTTGGTCTATTTTCTTAAACAAAAATCGGATGTGTTTGAAACTTTCAAGGAATTTAAAGCATTTGTCGAAAAACAAAGTGGCTATGTTATAAAAGCCATGAGAATCGATAGAGGAGATGAATTTACATCAAATAAATTCAAGAAATATTGAGAAAAAATGGGATTCATAGTCCTTTAACGATTTCATCCACACCATAACAAAATGGAGTCATTGAAAGGAAGATTAGAACTATTCTTAATATGGCTTGAAGCACGTTGAAGAGTAAAGGTATGCCCAAACAATTTTAGACTGAAGCCGTTGATTATAAGGTTTATTTATAATACCATTGTCCCACTAAAAGTATGGAATAAAACATCACAAAAAACATGGAGTGGAAGAAAGTCAGGTGTTTTACACCAAAGGGTGTTTAGAAGCATTGCATATGCTCATGTACTGGGTCAAAAGAGATCTAAGTTAGATGATAAAAGTAAAAAGTATATTTTCATTATCTATGATTTATGCTCAAAAGACTATAAGCTAAATACTCTAAGTAATGAAAAAATCATTATCAGTAGAGATGTTGAATTTGATGAAGAATCAACATCGGATTAGAACACTTCGAAAAATGATTATGACTTCTTCACCGAAGAAGAAGAACAAGCAGTTCGAGAGCCACAAGTCAAAACTACGTCACCGCGGTCACCGTCATCAGTCGCTCGAAAAGGCTCATCACCTGCATTAGAAGAGAGCTCAATTAAAAATGCCACTATGTTGGAGGAATCTACAAGAAATTTACGAGGTAACTGAAAATCAAAATAATCTCACTTTCACTCTTTTTTGTCTCTTTGCCGATTGTGAGCCTATAGGTTTTGAAGATGCGGTGTAAATCAAGAAGTGAAGAATTGCTATGAATAAAGAAATCAAGGCGATCGAGAAGAATGATACATGGGAGCTAACAACTCTACCAAAAGCGCAAAAGGTGATTGGAGTAAAATGGGTGTAATAGGCAATGAAAAACACCAAGGGAAAAGTAGAGAGATACAAAGCAAGGTTGGTAGCCAAAGGCTACAAAAAACGTCAAGGCATCGATTATGATGAGGTATTTGCTCCCGTTGCTTGTTTAGAAGCTATTTGATTGATAATTTTTTTGGCAGCTCATAACAATTGAATGATATATTAAATGGATGTTAAATCTGCATTCTTAAATGCCTTTCTTGAAGAAATGATTTATGTAAAACAACCCATGGGATATGAAGTGAAATGGCATAAAAATAAAGTGTTGAAGTTGAAAAAAGCCATATATGGCTTGAAACAAGCACTAAGGGCATGGAATAGTAGAATTGATAAATACTTCCAAGAGAATAATTTTAGTAAGTGCCCAAGTGATCATGCTCTCTATATTAAATGAATGAAAATGGAGATATATTGCTTGTATGCTTGTAAATGGATGATTTGAACTTCATAGAAAATAATCCCAAAATGTTTGAAGAGTTCAAAAAAGTTATGTCTCAGAAGTTTGAAATGACAGATATTGGGCTTATGTCATACTACCTTGGCATTAAAGTGAAGCAAATGGAAAAAGGGATTTTCATCTCTCAAGAAGGGAATACAAAAGAAGTGCTTAAGAAATTCAGGATGAGTGATTGCAAGCCAATCAATACACCTGTAGAGATTGGAATCAAGTTGTCAAAGGATGAAGATGGAGAAATGGTGGATCCAACACTTTTTAAAAGCATAGTTGGAAGTCTACGCTATTTGACATGCACAAGACCCAATTAATATTCTCTATGGAGTTGGATTTGTAAGTTGCTATATGGAGGCACCAACTACTACACATTGGAAGACTGCCAAGAGGATTCTGCACTACATCAAAGGTACACTTAATTTTGGTCCATTCTATTCATCTTTTAACAATTTCAAGCTTATTGGATACAATGATAACGATTGGGTCAGAGATTCCGATGATAAAAAAAGCATAACGGGTTTTGTATTCCTAATGGGAGATGCTGCATTTATATAGACTTCAAAGAAGCGATTGATTGTGACACTTTCCATTTCTGAAGCTGAGTATGTGGCTGCCACTTAATGTGTTTGTTATGCAATTTAGCTTTGACAGTTGTTGGAGAAGCTCCAAATGCCACAATAAGAAGCAATGTAAATCTTTGTGGACAACAAATCTACAATTGCATTGGTGAAAAATCCGGTGTTCCATGACCGAAGCAAGCATATTTGTCACACCCTAATTCTGCACCATTCAGAACGGTGTGATGAACCACTAGTAAACCAACGGTTCAACCAGGATCTTTAATAGGCTGTGTCCATTAAAAATAAAACCATGCACATCCACAACCATAATCGAAATAAATATACAATAGCCGAAGTCTTATAGTAAATGAACAAAAAAATCTAACTATAATAATCATAATTAAAATATTAAGTTATTGTTGTATCAACTGAGACATAAATAAATAGAGTATCAATTACATCCCCTTATAAATTCAAATAAAAATCTAATCGAATACGCATGAGTTGCACTCGCATGAAGAGTCATGTGTATCCACTAAGTCTTCGGCTTCCATTGCAGCAACACACGCGTACACCGGATCACTTTTATAATCTTCAACTGTAGTACCTGTATCATCAACTAAAAATATTCGACGTCGAAAGGGTGAGCACACATCATGGCTCAGTGAGCAAACAAAACAATGCAACAAACATATGCATGCATTCAATTCATATCTTTGGTCTGGTAAATAAGTTTGCAATGTGCTATAGAAAGGATAGGTGGTCGCCGCACCTCTATACACGAGTGTGTGAAGGCGCCCAAAGGTAACGTTTATTATCGTCCCACATGCACCCATCATGGACAATGTACACACAAATGTTACGTTTATTACTGTACCAGTTGCCCATACCAACACGTAAGCCCCTGCTGGTGAGGGCTCACAAACTGGGCTCGCAACTAACCAATCCTAATTCCAATCAATGTTTCCAAGGCCTCACCCCAGCATCCCTCAATACGTCCATAGAGATAGGGCAGAGTCAGAGACTACACGGTCCGAGACCAGCTCCCCTCATACCCTACGACATAATAGTTCTGCTAAGATAATGGCGATACGACGATGTCAGTAGACAAGACTTGAGTTAGAGATAGAGGTAGAGTGCTGAGGTCCCGCCTATGACACCTCTCCCTGATACTCGCTCACATCAAGCACACCAACCACACACATACATGCACATGCCTATTCCTATCATCATCATCGTCATCATGTTATAAAAAATAATTTAAATATGCATGAACAATAATAATAGAATATTGGATGACATGTTGAATGCACATAACAAGCATACACGCATAGAATCAATCATGGCATTGGACTCAAGAATAAAATAGTTTATTATTAACCAATTAGTTTAGGTCTTGTTCCCTCACGTTTGCTTGATCGTAGGTCCTCTTTCAAGCTTTAAGAATCAACTAAATATCAATATTATATCACTAGAAGACCTAATCAAGTCGATAGAATTTAATTAGAATTAATTATGATTTTAAAAGCATGCTGTTAACTGGGGGTCGATGCTAGGGTCGGAGGTTCCATCGACCCTGGGTGCGACCACCCACAGTTTGGACTTCCCGAACACTAGGGGTCGATTGTTAGGGTCTGGTAGGGTCGATTGGCCATCGACCCCCCGTGCGATCCCCAGTGGGTTTAGTCGAAATTCTCATCCTACAGTCCATTCTTCGTGTTTGGGGTCCTATGGCTTGCTTCTGCAATCCATTCCACACATGTTCTATGGTCTAGAATCGTAGTTCATTCACCTTTATGGCTTTTATGATTTCTCCCATGGTTTTCCATAAAAACCTAACCATGGGTAGATGATTTGGGTTTCTCCTTGATCATATCCTCTTCACTATCTATTCTGAGGTCTGTAGAATTACATGGAGATAGTATCCATACCTGAGAATTAGGCTTGGTTCTCTGAAGCCTTCTCTTTGATCTTCTTCTCCACTTTTGCTTCTCTTCTCTTTCTCTTCTCTTTCTCTCAATCCAATTAGGGTTCTAAAAGGAGTGAAAGAGGCTTAGGGACGTCCTATTTATAGAGTAAAAACTCCCAAAATAAGTCCCACTGAGATTAGGAAAGAATCCCATTGAAATTTGAGAAGTTCCTAATTTACGATTTTTGTCGGTAGACTGGGGGTCGATGAGGGGGTCGGAGATCCCGTCGTCCCCTGGTTCTAAAATGTCCGACCCCTGGTTAAAAACTCAGTGTTTGACTTTCTATCTTGGGGGGTCCGACCCTGCCTAGCTGGGTATGCGACCCTCCCCCTATTTTTAGTGTTTTTAGGTTAGTTTAATACCTGGGATCGCGATCTCCCTCACGTACTTGATCCATTTGGCTCGACCATGATGGGTAGACCTGGTTCAAGCTGGTAAGACCGGGTTAGTTTGATACGGGTCTTACAATATTGATACGAGGTATCACTTCATAAGAGAAAGCATTGCAAAAGAGGACTTAGGATCAAATAGCAGACATTTTCACAAAGCCTCTAGAGTTTGAAGTTTTTCACAAGTTATAGTCTTTGCTTGGAGTTACAAAAATTCAAGTTCAAGGGGGGATGTTGAAATTATAATTAAACTTGAATTTTGGATTAAAGTGTAGTTATTATAAATATGAGGGTAAATTTATAAAAAGTATAAGATTGTAATATTTAGAAGAATTGTAGAGGAATCCAAAATTTAAAAGAGCTAAAGGAAGGTTGTAGAAGTAGTGTATAGAAAAATCTTAAGAAGTATGTAAAAATATTTTGTAGAAATGTGTAGAAGAGAATTGTGTAGAGAGTAGCTAGAAGCTTCCTTAGAGGCCTATAAAAGGAGGTCTCTTGTCACACCCCAATTCTGCACCATTCAGAACGGTGTGATGAACCGCTAGTAAACCAACGGTTCAACCAGGATCTCTAATAAGATGTGTCCATTAGAAATAAAACTATGCACATCCACAACCATAATCAGAATAAATACACAATAGCGGAAGTCATATATTAAATGAACTGAGAAATCTAACTGTAATAATCATAATTAAAATATTAAGTTATTTTTGTATCAACTGAGACATAAATTAATAGAGTATCAATTACATCCCCTTATAAATTCAAATAAAAATCTAATCGAATACGCATGAGTTGCACTCGCATGAAGAGTCATGCGTATCCACTAAGTCTTCGGCTTCCATTGCATCAACACACGCGTACACCGGATCACTCATATAATCTTCAACTGTAGTACCTGCATCATCAACTAAAAATATTCGACGTCGAGAGGGTGAGCACACATCATGGCTCAGTGAGCAAAAAAAACAATGCAACAAACATATGCATGCATTAAATTTATATCTTTGGTCTGGTAAATAAGTTTACAATGTGCTATAGAAAAGATAGGTGGCCGCCGCACCTCTATACACGAGTGTGTGAAGGCGCCCAAAGGTAACGTTTATTATCGTCCCACATGCACCCACCATGGACAATGTACACACAAAGGTCACGTTTGCTGTACCAGTTGCCCATACCAACACGTAAGCCCCTGCTGGCTAGGGCTCACAAACTGGGCTCGCAACTAACCAATCCTAATGCCAATCAATATATCCAAGGCCACACCCCAGCATCCCTCATACGTCCATAGAGATAGGGCTAAGGCCCCCCGGCAGAGTCAGAGACTACACGGTCCGAGACCACCTCCCCTCATACCCTACGATGTAATAGTTCTGCTAAGGTAATGGCGATACGACGATGTCAGTGGACAAGACTTGAGTTAGAGATAGAGCTAGAGTGCTGAGGCCCCGCCTATGACACCTCCCCCTGATACTCGCTCGCATCAAGCACACCAACCACACACATACATTCACATGCCTATTCCTATCATCATCATCATCATCATGTTATAAACAATAATTTAAATATGCATGAACAGTAATAATAGAATATTGGATGACATGTTGAATGCACATAACAAGCATACACGCATAGAATCAATCATGGCATTGGACTCAGGAATAAAATAGTTTATTATTTACCAATTAGTTTAGGTCTTGTTCCCTCACCTTTGCTTGATCGTAGGTCCTCTTTCAAGCTTTAAGAATCAACTAAATATCAATATTATATCACTAGAAGACCTAATCAAGTCGATAGAATTTAATTAGAATTAATTCTGATTTTAAAAGCATGCTGTTAACTGAAGGTCGATGCCATGGTCGGAGGTTCCATTAACCCTGGGTGTGATCGCCCACAGTCTGGACTTCCCGAACACTAGGGGTCGATTGTTAGGGACTGTTAGGGTCGATTGGTCATTGACCCCCCATGCGACCCCCTGTGGGTTTTGTCGAAACCTACAGTCCATTCTTCGTGTTTGGGGTCCTATGGCTTGCTTCTACAATCCATTCCACACATGTTCTATGGTCTAGAACCGTAGTTCATTCACCTTTATGGCTTTTATGATTTCCCCCATGGTTTTTCAATAAAACCTAACCATGGCTGGATGATTTTGGTTTCTCCTAGATCATATCCTCTTCACTATCTATTCTGAGGTCTGTAGAATTACATGGAGATAGTATCCATACCTGAGAATTAGGCTTGGTTCTCTGAAGCCTTCTCTTTGATCTTCTTCTCCACTTTTCCTTCTCTTCTCTTTCTCTTCTCTTTCTCTCAATCCAATTAGGGTTCTAAAAGGAGTGAAAGAGGCTTAGAGACGTCCTATTTATAGAGTAGAAACTCTCAAAATAAGTCTCATTGAGATTAGGAAAGAATCCCATTGAAATTTGGAAAGTTTCTAATTCACGGTTTCTGTCGGCAGACTGGGGGTTGATGAGGGGGTCGGAGATCCCGTCGACCCCTGGTTCTAAAATGTTCGATCCCTGGTTAAAAACTCAGGGTCTGACTTTCTATCTTGGGGGGCCCGACCCTGCCTAGCTAGGTGTGCGACCCTCCCCCTATTTTTAGTGTGTTTGGGTCAGTTTAATACCTGGGATCGCGATCTCCCTCACGTACTTGATCCATTTGGCTCGACCATGATGGGTAGACCTGGTTCAAGGTGGTAAGACCGAGTTAGTTTGATATGAATCTTACATCTCCTCTAGCCATTTTGTATAAGCCAAGTTAGATATTCAAGTTAGCAAATATTATTGAGTGTCACATCTCTCCTTTTCCATTTCTCATCATCAACATACCTTCTCTTCTAACAGGGCCACAATTCCAAACTTATAGCATTTCAGATTCAAAGTTGAATCATAATAGAAGATAACCCTTCCCCAGGGAGATCATCTTGAATGGGGACTTCAAATCCCATAATGCCGTAACAATTTTCCTGACATCCATGAGAGTCACTTCTCCTAGGTTCAGTTACCCGATCAGAGAGAATTGATGTCTTGAAACCTGACGCTCATACACGTCCTATGGAATGGTGACTCAGGTTAACTCCTCATCAACAATTGGATAGGGAAAGGCTTCTACATCAAGAATCCTTGCACCCTTAACCACTATAGCGAAAGAGCTTGATGCTCCTGAAAGCCTCTTATCACAAGTTGAAGGTTGAGTGATCACGGTAAAAACCTATGGGAGCCACAGGTGTGACCTAGTCTGGAAGACCCCTTGCTAGAGGGATCGTAATAGCAGCCACTTTGTTTGATGCAAAAGGAACAAAGTACCCTTACAACATTGGATCTATCCACCTTTGTCTGCCAAAACCATTTTCGCCCTCACAACCTCATCAACATGCATCGAAGGAGGCTCCTACAGCTGCTGGTGACTAGACGTGATCACCATAGGGACGAATTTAGAAATGGTGACAAATAAGGAAAACCCTAAGAATTTCTCTGTCTGCCAGTGACAACTAAACCATATTCTTCCCTGCATATTCAATCTTTTAAAAAATTCAAAGAAAAATAACACAAGATTGCTCTTGCTACTACGGGGGCATGGAGCACTTATTGAGAGAAACATCACCATCCTAATCTCCTCCCTCTTCAGTGTTTCTTTTCTCTCTTTCTCATTCATCTTTATTTATTTTTTTTTTTTTTTTCCAATCTGCTTCTGTTACTGTTTTCCTTGACTCTTCTGCCTCTACTTGTTCTCTCTGATCTTCTTCTACTACTCTTTCTTTTCTGCTTCTCATCCTCTACTTGTTCTATTACTTTGAATCTTTCATCTCTTTCTTCTTTGCTCCCATTCTCTTCTTCTGATTAATCTTCTTCTCTTATGCAAATTTCCCTTTTTTGATTCTCTTTTTATACTTCCCTTTTTTCTCCACCAACAATATTCAGAAGGATTGGTGACTAGGTTATTGGAAAATATTTAATAGGATTTCATTGCATAACGCTATCTATACATACAAATCCCTAGAACACAATGAGAGATGTAATCAAATGAATTAAATGGATCCATGCAGGTGATTGATTTTTAACCGTTTAATATAGATAGGGAGCAAGGACCAACCCTAAAAGAAGGGTAATTTGGTCCTTCCCATAATACGGCCAAATTACCAATAAATACCCTCAATGCTTTATACCTAAGGTAGGTTACATAGAACCCTCCCAATATGGTACCATACAACCTAGCTTGCCAATCAACACCCTTACATTAATCTGAACCCGTAATGAGTGGTGTGTGCCTATACATGTTGAAAACATTACATTCTCTCACTTGGGCTGCACCAGGTCATTGCTCCAACCATGGATTAGATAAAATATTGTCATCACACATGAGAGGTGTTGGAAGTAGCTCACTTTAGAAATTACACCCTTGGACTAAGTAAGAACACAAACACCCAATCGTAAATCTCATCATGTCTTAGTATGTAAGGTCAACGTGGGATACTAAATGTCAAAGTGTTTGCACCTTCATCTTCTTTTGGGCTACAAAAGTGTAAAGCTGGGGTATGAAAGTTGCATGTCATGGTGATCGAACATGTCAAATCAAAATTAGTCCTGACTTCTAATTAAAGTAACAAGTTGCTTTCCCTTATTTGGGAGCTCATTGGAATCATTATTTACATGGCAAACTACGACTAGAACTACCAAAGATATCTAATTCATATAAAAGGTCACTATAGTTGCCTTATACTGAAGCACATTGGGATTGGATTCATAAGTCCCTTTATACTAATCCAAGTCCTCAGACTAAGTTACTCTACTAGTTGTGTGTACCTTTATATACAACCTCTGGCACATGAAGAATACATCGAACTGCCTCTACTATCATTCAAGGTCTACCTCTCATCGCATTCAAGGCATGCCTCTACTATCATGCAAGGAAAAATATGTACATGTACAAATATAAAATAATAATATGACCATAAACATTAATAAAAGAAAATGCATATTAGCAAGATAGCATTTCATTAAAATAACAAACACTGTCTGTGTCAATCAAAATACTCCTACTAACAAAATACAACAAAGGATCCAACTAATCCCATACGAGTGACGATGCTCCTGAAAAGTCTTTGGAGCCAACGCTTTTGTTAGAGGATCTACAATCATGACATTAGTAAAAATGTTCTCAATAGTGATATTAAACTCTCGAACCTTCTCTTTACCTAGGAAATACTTTATGACAACTTGCTTTGAACCAAATTCACTCTTCTTGTTGCGGGAAAAATGCATTACAACAGAATTATCATAATACATCTTCAATGGCCTAGCTATGGAATCAACCACCTAAAATCCTGTAATGAAATTCCTCAACCATAGAGCCTGAGCTGTGGCTTCATAATAGGCCACAAATTCTTGCTGCATAGTAAAATAAGCAGTAAGCTTCTGCTTTACACTCTTCCATGATACATCACCTCTAGGTATCATGAAAATATAACCTGATGTCGACTTCAAATCATCTAGATGCCCAACAAAATCATAATTTGAATATCAAATTACTTCAAGAGTATCAGTCTGTCTGAAGGTAAGCATGAGGTCTCTAGTACCTTAAAGATACCTCATGACTTTCTTGGCTACTACCCAATGAGTCTGACCTAGATTATTTTGGAACTTTTCAGGCATACTGATAGAAAAAGCAATGTCAAGTCGTGTACAAACCTGTGCATATACAAGACTACTAATGACAGAAGCATATGGGATGTCTTTTGTTGAGTACGCTCAATATCATTATTTTAGCAATTAGACTTGGTGAGCTTATCACCCTTCATAATAGGTGCCTTTGAAGAAGCACAACCACTCATGCTAAATCGGTTCATCACTCTATCAATATATGTTCCTTGTGACAAACTAAGAACACCACATGATTTGTTATGAAGAATCATTTATCCCCAAAACATAGGGTGCCTCACCATGATCTTTCATATTAAACTGGCTGGTCAAAAATCTCTTTGTTTCATGTAGAATCCATATATCATTAATGGCCAAAAGAATAACATCTACTTTGAGAACAAGAAAGATAAATCTACTCTCACTGCCCTTTAGGTATATGCACTGATTAACAACATTTTCTTTGAAGCCAAGAGAGGTAATAATTTGATCAAACTTTAAGTACCACTATCTGAAAAATTGATTCAAGCCATAGTTGATCATTTTAGTTTACACATCATATGGTCATTGTCAATTACCATGAAACGTGGAGGTTGCTCCATGTACACTTCCTCCACCAAAGTTCCATTGATAAAAGTAGTCTGCACATCCATCTAGTGCAGCCCTAAATCATACTGAGCAACCAAAGCCATACTGATTTAGTAAGAGTCTTTGGAAGACACTTGAGAGAATGTTTCTGTGTAATCAACACATTCTTTTTAACTGAAGCCTTTTGATATAAGTCTAACTTTGTAGCACTTAATCTCACCTCTAGCATCCGTTTTGGTCTTAAAATAAAAAATTTACTTATATCCAATTGGTTTGAAGCCCTTGGGCAGTTTAACTAATTCTCAAACCTTATTGGTTTTCATGGATTCCAATTCATTATGCATAGTAATCATCCATTGAGAACAATTGGAACTATCAACAGTATTTTAACTTGTCATAATAATCAATAAGGTATCCACTAATAGCCATGGGATCAATCTTTCATTGTGAATCTGTAATAAAGCTAAAAACTTCCACCACTACCTCTTCATCTCGAAAGACCTTACGTTTCTAGCTCTCGAGAGTTTTCTCTTAACTTAATCAATACATGTTTTAAAAACTAAGAAGACAAATTGGAGAGAAACACAATCTCCTATAAACTCCATCTCTTGTCAAACATTGGACTTTTAGATCTTAAAGCAGCAATCATAGTAGATGAATAAATAGTAAGTGGAGTAGGAGTAAGATCTATGTCGAGTTTATAGAAACTAACACAGAATGAAACCGATCCAAAAGATATACTCTTATGCAATCTACTTAGATCCTCTCCCTATTCCCTACATAAATGTGCAGCTCCTCATTATTTACTGATACTCTTTCTAAGAGTCCTATCATTGGTGTGCCTTACTATCATTAGGCACAACCAATTTGATTTCTCCCATTTCTTAATTGAGCTTAAGCTTTAGAATTTCTTATAGCAATGGGTGTAGGAGTCTCATCAATCAACAAATAAGTGTCCAAACGTATAACTGCAAGTGTCACAGTGAGGGGCTCAAGCAACTCCACATAATTTGTGTCAATGAGTGTCTAGATTAACGCAAGGTGGGAAGATAAAGCTAGTAAACACAAATCACTAGTTTTACCCAATTAATATGCATATTCAAGCATATAAATAACAAGAATGCCTCTAATAATAATAGTAGTAATAAACCTAACCAAGTTTGCAGTTGATCAAATTTCTTCCAGTTTCGCTTTCCAAAATAGTAGAAAGAACCCAAAAGAACTGAGTGAAAGGTCAACATCATTGGGATCACACCTCTAGTGGCAAGATCGCCAATACGCATTGGATTCTTTGTAAGCAAAGCAATATGCCTGAAAAACAACTTTCCTCGAAAATCCTATCACCTGTGATGGCAAGACAAGGACCTCCGATTTCGAGAAGTCCATTAACATCACCCTCACTTGACTGAACGGATCGACCAAATGAAGACTCACCTATGGTGGCACGAGCATGACGTTCACCGTATGGTCTCCTTGAGGGCAATCATTAAACATTGTGGGCCATGTTCTCATACTCTGAGGAACAAGTCCACTAAATGGAAGTATCGTAACTGAAGCCATGGAATCCCATCTACAAGAATGCAACAATTTATAAATATCAACGGTGGTCCCATACCTTGAGAAATTAACCCACTGAACAAAATCATCATAACTCAAATCATTGAATCTCGTCGATAGAATTGCATAACTAAGCCCATGGGTTTAGATTTAGGAGCTTTAGACATTATGGATTATTTCAGTATTTTACAAGGAAATATTCCATGCTTAAGTCCATATAAACATCCCACTATGAAAACCCCTTAAATAATTATCACATGGCATATTCCCACAAAAATTATAGTCATGGACAAAAACAAAGGTTCTAACAAGACAAATTCAACTGTGAATGTATTATAACATTTTTATCCGGTTTAGTTGGTGTTCAGTTCTGTCAAAAGTGACATGTGAACCTCCAAAATCAGGATTTCTAATTTATATAAATAATTATCTTCAAACTGTTTCAGTAAACCAGCTTGTTTGTATTCAATTTCTGTAATCTGTTTATAATGGATTCTATAAATTGAAATAGAAGACAAACTGTATATAGACTATTTATTAAAAATCAATTCTGTCAATTGAAATGAATCAAATTGATTTACATAACTAATTCAAAATTCAGTTATGAATCCAATAAACCCCTATGGGCCAAATCTCAAATTAAACTTAGGGAAAATATCTGCCACACCCCCGGTAGTTTATCGTAATCTCATCCACCCGCCATCATTTGCGATAATATCCCTAACACCCCTTGAAGACACTCAAACCTTGTTTAGATACTAAAAAGACTTTTTTACCCTCAAAACTTTTCAATTTATTTTTTATATTTTCTTTTTGTGATTTTTTTTACTGAAAAAGACAATTAGCTCCCTTGTACTATACCTTAATGACAGTTGACCCCCAAAGTTTCAGGAAAAGACAAACGGCCCCAATTTCTTATTTTAAAGTTATATTTTTTGTGAACAACTCTACTCTCAACGTTTTATCCCAACCAAAATTAAAAAAAAAGAAAGAAAAAAAAAAGGAAAAAAGACAGTTACCTCCCCTGTACTATACCTTAATGACAGATGACCCCAAAGTTTCAAGAAAAGACAACAACCTCCCCTATAAACACTGTTAGAAGATAACTAAATCCACGCCGTTAGTATTTTCCATTAAATACTGACGGTGAGAGACCCATATTTTTTTAATGACCAAAGTAACCTTATATTTTTACCAAAAAAAAAAAAAAACTAACCTTGTGTATATGTGAAGTACTGTTTTATCCTTGTTGAAATAGGGCTTTATTGTCTGACCCAAAAACACCTCTGCAATCTCCTTCATCTTTATCAGCACCATAGAAGAACTGTTTTCTCATCAAGCTTTGGTGGCAGTAGTGGAGAAGATGGATTTGCTTCTCCTTCTTCCTGTCGTTGCTATCGACTGATTGCACAGTTGCCAATCAGCCTTGAGAGGAGAGGTTGCCACTGTTGTTGATCTGCCTTGAGAGGAGAGATTTGTTTTCTACTACAACTCCATCTTGAAAAATCAGGAAGTTTTTCCTTTGCATATTCCTTCTCTTTATTTTTATGATTTCAATTGGTTTGCCATTTTCTATTTTTCCTCTTCTGGATCTGTCGTTTCTGCATCATCTTCTTCCTCTTTCTTTCGCTTTGCCCTAACTTAAAAAGCTTCTTCTTACTCACGTCTCTCTACAACCGTCTTCCAATCTTCTTCCTCATGTCTCTCTGCAAACCTCAAAGTCACACAATTACGAAGCAATATATAAAATTCCTTTATCGGCCGTAGTATTGAAAAATTCCTAACTATGATTCCTAAATCAGAACGATGGAAAATTTCCTAAATTAGAAAAGTTCCTTTATCGTAAAATCAAAAAAGTTTCTTTACCTCCCAACGATGGAAAAATTCCTAAATCAGAAACTGATATCATCATGGTTTGTGGGTTCTTGTGACCAAATTCAGAAATTATGATTTTTCTGCTCCGAGCTTGAGAGAGGATGGATTGCAGAGGGACCTGAGGAAGAAAAAGAAGTTCTTTAATGGCAGAGTTCAATCTTAGATTTCGATCATTTGGATGTGAAAATGAATTTAGAAGAGGGATTTGATAATTTGATTTGGTGTTTTGCCGTTTATAATTTTTATTTTACCTTTACAAGGTTAGAACCGGGTTGGTTTCCTCAGGTCGATACCTCTAACCTCTTATTGTGTGACTTTGAGGCTTGTAGAGAGACGTAAGGAAGAAGATTGGAAGAGGGTTGCAGAGAGGTGTGAGGAAGAAGAAACTCTTTTTATGTCAGAGTTAATCTCAGATTTAATAATTTTTCCATCGTTGGGAGGTGAAAACAAATTTGGAAGAGGGATTGGAAAATTCAATTTGGTGTTTTATGAGTTATAGTTGTTTTTTTTTTTTTTTTTTCGTTTTTTAATTTTAGTTAGGATAAAACATTGAGGGTAGAGTTATCCACAAAAAATATAACTTTAACATCATAAAAAATTGGGGGTCGTTTGTCTTTTCTTGAAATTTTGGGGGTCAACTCTCATGAAGGTATAGTATAGGGGAGATAACTGTTTTTTTTTTTTTTTTTTTTTGGTAAAAATACAAGGTTATTTTGGTCATTAAAAAGATATGGCTCTCTCATCGTCAGTATTTAAAGAAAAATACTAACCACGTGGGTTTAGTTATTTTCTAATAGTGTTTTTAGGAGAGATATTTATCTTTTGTGAAACTTTGAGGGTTAACTATCATTAAGGTAGAGTAGAAGAAAGGTAATTGTCTTTTCCCTTTTTTTTTTATTAGATCTTTGCAATCGTAGTTTATTTATTATTTATTCCACCGTTTTCTCTGTTATCTTGAATTGTTTTCTATCCCGTCTTGATCTCATCTGCAATTCTGTTATCGACCCTATTGAAAATGATATTCATCGAATCCAATCCATCGTCGATCTCCAAACAGTTTCCATCATCTTACCCGACTGAGAAGTCCACCTCATCGTCTCGCCTGATAATTTGATATTTGTTGCCGCGGTCGCGGGCAGCAATCAACACTATTGCCTCTTCCAAAACATCTTCAAATGCCCACCGGCAAAACCACCTTCAAAACCCACCGGGACTTTACCTTCAAATGCCTTCTCCCTAAGAGCACCCGCCGTATCCGCCCCCTTGTGATGCAAAGTTGACTAATAGAGACCAGAGAACACTAGAAGTCAAGAACACACGAACGTTAGGTCCTATCCACCTGGCATACAAGTTCCCAAGTGTCATGAAGCAATCCAGCACAGCTAAACGAGATTACAAGACACATCCAGAAGTTTCACAACTTTCTTCACTGCATTCTCCGGAAATCGGAATCAGCGAATCCAACTCCTCCTCCTTCGTTATATTCCCCCACATCTGCTTCCACCTCTTCTCCACTTTCACTTACTCAAAAATCTCCATAGCCTCATTAGAACGCAACAGCTCATTTCAATCCAGAGAAACTCAAAGTTTCTGCAGACAAGTGGCAGTGTAACCAGCCCTAACGGAAAACTGATGTCGAGTCCGAAGGCTAGCAACTTTATTCTGCCCTCGCCTTTCAGTTGCTTCTCACAGCTGCCATTGCGGCCATCGCCATTTATGTGCGTCCAGTTAAAGATTCTTTGTCACCACCGCCGGCGGCATGGCGCTTTGCATTATTCTTATTATCATGCCTTTCTTTGGTATCCTTCAAAAGTTTGTTATTCCGTTTTCTGATGCAAAGTTGTTTGAAGAGGCCTTTTCTGATGTTTCGTCTCCTTTAGGCTCAACTGTGTGAGAGGTTGCAGCTGATTTTGTGATCTTCGGTAGGGAAGAGGACTGTGGTAACAGGAAGAAATCGATTCGTCCCCAATGGAGAAAGGAATTGAAGAAAGAACCTCGTGGCAGTATCCTCCAATTCCCATAGGGCCTGTTGTTCTTTGGGAGCCCCTGCAAAAGTACTTTCGACGAAGAAGGTCAACGGCATCGGAAACAAATTCCTTCTCAAATCCTGTATTTCCTTTTCCGGCTTACCATTTAAAAGTGGATTACATCCTTCATATGTGACACGCCATGGATCTCATTCCCAGCGAGGTTCAAAGTTTTGCCGGTGCAATTTTGGTTGAAATATTGACAGACACCAAGAAGATCACTGCCGTCGTCTTCTCAGCAGCATGGAAGAAACGGAGCGCAGGAATGAAACAAAATCTGATTTTAATTGTTCATTAACAATCAGATTCATAAATAAAATAAATTTTTATTTAATATCCAATATAAAATAAAGAAAAGAAATTTTTAAGTTTTATAAAATTAAACAAAAGGGGGTAGTTCTATCATTTATTAAATAAAAATTTTGCCACATCATCGATAGAGATACATATCTTAAAGGAAGGGGTTTGATGAATATAGTTTTTCAAAAGAAGGGGGTATTAGAGATATTATTGCAATCGATGACTGGTGGGTGAGATTACGATAAATTATCGTAGGTGTGGCAGATATTTTCCCTTAAACTTAAGGATCCAAAATGACTGGTCCACAAGAAACCCAAAAATAACCAACAAATGAAAGCCCATTCTCATTGTTAAACAATTCCAAAAAAGGGCCTCAACTGATTATTCAATCTTCAACCGAAATAGCCATTGTAACTCGAGAATAGTTCACCTGCATGTACTTGTATCCTCCGTTGGATGCCATCACCATCCATATCTTATAGGTCCCACACTCTATAGGTGGGTCTCACACCACATCAACGGTGATGGGATCCTATGAAGAGTACATATACATGCAGCTGATCTAAACTCTTTTAATCCCGATATTACAGCAAACGTGGTTTTGTGAACCACATCTATTCCGAACTTCAACACCAATTTAATCTCTGATGCTAGATCTTACATGTTTGGGAGATCCGTGCAAAACAATTTGTTTTTCTCAATAGTTGTAGGCTGGAAGAAAGACTACGTTTCTGTCAAACATGGGTGCTCGAACAATTCGTGTTCGTAAAAAAAAATAATTACGTCAAAACTCTACATTAGTTCAATGATTCTATCATGGGTTGGCTTTGATACCTTCGAAAGAATTCCAGAAACAAAACTCATACCAATCAGAATATAAAATAAATGATCATACCCCTGAGTCGCTCCACTTGCGTTAGCCTTGTTTGCTCCTTTTTCAGATGTACGTAAGTTTACAGCCACCAATATATATATATATATATATATAGAGAGAGAGAGAGAGAGAGAGAGAGAGAGAGAGAGAGAGAGAGAGAGAGAGGTAAATTGATCCTCTCCATAATATGGCCAAATGACCAATAGGTACCTCAATGTTTTACACCTAAGGACAGTTAATTGAACCCTCCCAATAGGGAACCGTCCAACCTAACTTGCCAATCAACACCCTTCTACTAATCTGAACTTACACAATGACTGACGAGTGCCCATACATGTTGAAAACATTATAAGTAAATCACAGTTTGGTGGTATTGTTCTTGCTACCACTATAGTTGCTCACAGAAAGGTTGGAACTGTTCAAGATGGCATGACAAGGATGTACTAGAGAAAAAATGGCCTTGGGGTGGTTAGATGGCTCTGATAGATGAGGTTATCTGTACTGGAGAAAGAATGGTCGTGGCGTTGATTGATGGATTGGATAGACGAAGCATTCCATTCTAATAGATACATTTGTTCTCTTTCAGGGAACAATTAGATGGATGTAATGTACATGGAAAAGGGGATTCAAATCCTCTCCTATAAGAGTTTCTAGAGGAGAGGTGGTGCCCTATTGGATGGACGACACCTGGGACTCGGGTGGATCTAAGCCCTCCATCCAAGCCGACACCGAGCCGACAAGCTGAGCCGACAAGGGGTGTCAGCTCGGATGGAGGGCTCGGATTCACCCGAGCCCCCGGTGTCGTCTATCCAATAGGGGTTCCACCTCTCCTCCAGAAACTCTTGGAAGAGAGGATGTGGATCTTGGAAAAGGAAAGAGAAGGGCCAAGAGAGGGGTTGGTGGTGGCGTTTGAAACCCATCCAGAAAAGGTCAAGTTCATGGGGGTCCACCATTTTGACAGTTAATCTGCAAGAACCATGCTCTGAAAATCCGGTCTAACCCATGGTTTTATATGGTGACAGGTCTCCCAATCATAATCGGACCAGAAGGCGAAGTCAGGTGACGAACCCCATAATCCAGGTACGAGAACCATGTGTAAACTGTAAATTTTACATACCGGTCTCAGTACCAGTTTCACTGAGTGAGACCGGTATGTGCAATCGGTATGTGCAATTACGGCTGGAGACAGACTCCAGCGGGTGCCACTCTCCAAATCAAAATTTGGAAAGTTTCTAATCGTGGGAAACCTTCCTAGAACAGTCTCCCACTATTTATATTACCTTGAACCTCCTTAGATCCTTCCCAAAACCCTAGCAGTCTAAAAGAGATCTGAGAAGAAGCAAGGAGGGAGGAGACCACTCAAAAAGAGGATTTTCGTTGGAAGAGCATGCCGCCAACCGACAAACACCGGTAAGTGTTCAACTCTCTTAGTAATAATAGCATTTCAGATCGGAGCCGTGAAACGGCGCAGCGCTCCAAAATCCTAGGACTTTCAATAAATCCTAGTTTCTCATTAAGATCCAATATGGGTATGATGCGGCGTTATAGTCGAAACCTAGAAGGCTAAACGAATATTTGGACCTTAGAATGGGTTAAGAGAAACCCTAGAAACCAAGCTGATGATCGACGAGGAATGGAGATCCGAGATCGGGCTCTCGGATCCAAACCGCAGAACATACCGGCTGGACCCAAGGTCCTGCGGTATATACTGCAGGCACATACCAGTCTCACTCTACTGAGACCGGTACCGCGACCGATATGCCTTCCCAGCCCTGTTTGCTTGGCCAAACATGGTTCTGACAGTTGTAACTTTAATAATTAATTATAACCTTTGCGTATGATCATGTAGGACCTGTAGACAGCGTGAGTAGACCCTGTGACGCAGAGCGGATTTGTTATCACACGTCAGGGAAGGGACAAGACCCCAAACCCTAATTAATTAAATAACAGTAATCCTTTGTGATTAAATTTGTATTAGTATTGCTTGCCTGATGTTTATGCATTTCACATGCCATGTAGTTGTTAAATTATTATTATCTGTTCATGCATTTCATATGCTAGGTTGTTGAATGTTTAGGCATGTGTATGTTTTTAGTTGGTGTGTGGAATGTGAAGGGGAGTGGAGCCCTGGATATATCCACACACTAACAACTTTTTCGTATCGCCATCTACCTTAGTAAACTTGGTGTGAATAAGGTATGAGGAGGAGGACGTGGGATTGTGGTTCATCCTGCCCACCATACTCGAGTCCTATCTCTATATCATAGGGAGTCGTGCTGGGGTAGGACCATAGATACTGTATTGACATATAGAACTGGTTAGAAACAGAACCCATTTGCAAGCCCTTGCCAATAAGGGTTTAGGTATTGGTACGGTATAGGATATCAGGAGGAGGACGTGGAATTGTGGTTCATCCTGCCCGCCAGACTCGAGCCCTATCTCTATATCGGAGTGAGTGATGTGGGGCAACAGCAGTAGTGTGGTAGGTGCCTGACTGTTGGGTGTGCTCACATGCACTCTCGTGCATGGAGGTGCGGTGGCCGTCAAACCTTACCATAACACTTTGCAAGTTAAACCTGACCCAAATTGTAATGTTATCTCATGCATTTTGTATGTTGCATTGGTCTTGTACTTACTGAGCTAAGTTTTGAGCTCACCCGAATACATATTCTATTTTCAGATCTTGATGCAGGGTATACCATCGAGGACTTCATGACTGCCCCAGCTTACAATACGGTTGCTGCCCTGGATACACAGATAGTAGAGGACGAGCATGATGCATCATGCGAGTGCTCATTCTGTGTTTTTCTTCAGTGATGGATTATTTTCTTTTAATACAACGTAATATTTATTATTTAAATTTTATGAATGATGGAATAATTTGAATATTTATTTTAATTACAACATAGTACTCAGTTCATTCATCTACTATTTCCGCTACTATGTAATTATTCTCTGAATAAGTTAGACTGCTTGGAATGATTGGTTGACACGGTCTATTGAGATCCTGGTGTGAACCGTGATTTGGAGACGGTTCACTCACACTTCTGGTTCAACTGGAATTGGGGTGTGACATAATCTAACGGTGGAGATCAATCGGTAGATGACGAAAGACAGGTGAAACAGCTTAGTAGGCATTGACATCATTACTGCTATTGGCGTGTTTTGCGGTCTTGATCTTGTGTCGTTGGGTATCTAAGGGGAAAGGGAAACTTGCAAAAATTCTACGGGTTGAAGAAGAAGAAGAAGAGAAAGATTGAAAAAGAAATGTTAAGCTACTTAACCCAGCAGAGACGATCTTCTAGTAAAACTCGTGGGAGGAAAGGTAATAGCTAGTGAGAGTAAAATAGTCAATTCATTTTATAATTTGGGCATTTTAGGTATTAAAAGTTAAACTTTGTCTTTCCGTCTTATTTAACGGAAAATGACTAACGGGCGAGGTATTTTTATAATTTTTTTTGATGTTAGAGGATGTCTTTGTAATTATTTAAAACGTTTAGGGTGTTGAGTTACTGCCAAACTACATGGACGTATTCGTAATTTTTTCTTTCTTTTTAACCAACTATTATTATTAATTAGTTTTCCTAATTTTAAGGTGTGTGGAGCTATCCAAGTCATTGAGAATGTTTTTTTCCCCTTTAATCCATGGGAGATGGAGATTCCATTGCCTTCTCTACACTTTTGTTTTTAACAATCATTATTGTATGATAGAGAGAGAGAGAGAGAGAGAGAGAGAGAGGCAAGGGTGTTTGAGTAAAAAAAAAAAATATAAGATGGGAGAAGGGTAGGTTTAATCAAATAAAGATTTGCCACAAGGAGAGAGTCATGTTTTATACAGTAGTACAACTAGTATGTTACATATAAGAATGTTATCTATCTTATATTTATTGTTATTTAAGGGAAGAGGATAAGACTTTTTCTTATATGTTGCTTGTTGTTCCTACTTTACTATCGAAAGTTTGACCTGTGGAGCCAGAGTGGAATCATCAAGAAAGCGTTACTTGTCGTTTGGCATAGACCTTGGAGCAAGGTACAGCCACTTGGAAAGGATTACTTGATCAGGAGTGGATCAGTGCGGATATCGATTCAAAAGCATGGTGGATTGTTATGATCTCATATTAACTTATGAGTGACAGCGGGATTAATCCCAAATTGACCCCTTAAAAAATTTGGTGTGAGTTAATATGATCTTGAGTTCCCCTTGCAAACTGGTTTTAGGAACAAATTTAAGCATGTGAATTTGTTCTTTTAAATCCTTATCAAGCATATGTTTCTCCTAAATTATCTTCCATGTTTTTTTTCTTCTTTATTATAGGAATAATGAGTGAATGTGACACAAAACTTTATTCAATATCCTACTGTTCGACAAACAGTGAGAACTGTCTTTCCATTAAGACTATGTTAGGACGTTAAGAAAAAAAAATAGAAGGAAAAAAAATTAAATGGAGAAAGATAAACACATAAAATGATCATTGCATATGTTGTTTCTTCTTTGGGAAATTCTAATAGGACTAAGCCATTGTTATAATAAGCCTTGTAACAAAGGTCTTGTCATTGTCAAATTTGTGTCAATTTCCAAATGAAATATCAAAACTATCTTCCCTATATATTGAGGTTTCAATATATGATGACTCCATTTAATGCATACTAGCTAGTCCATTGGGATTTACATATACTGAGATTCTCATATATGATGATTTCATTTAATGCACACTAGCTAGCTCATTGGGATGTTATAATTCTAAATATGACAACCCTTGTTACATAAAGAACGATGCTTTTTCTTTTATTTCTATTCTTGATCACATCCAAACATAGTGTCTTGCTATGAGAAATCAATTCAGTGAGGCTTTTATCATCAAATAGGGTAAAAAGAAAAAGGTCTTCAGCCATTTTGTGAAATTTAGGAGTTTCTACTGAAAAACAAATTTCAGCGGACATGTTGCTCATTTGTGCTGCAAATTTTGGGTCTAAACAGCACATTTCAAACACATTAATAAATGTGAATTATTAAAAAAGAGACATTTTTCTATTCCATCCTTCTCTAAACGATCATTGAAATCTGTTCAATGGTATATATTTTAGGTGGGTGCCAATATTTGTGGTTATATTATTTATGTCACCTTTTATATATGTTAGGTGGGTGCCAAATGTTCTAAAGCAGGAAGGAAGGTCAGCAGGGAGACTGATGGTGGCAACACGGAATTCTGATCCCATGATTGATGAAGCTGTGATAGGATACAAACAGGGTGTGCTAGTTGATTCATGGATTGGAGATTTGGTCGGTTATGAAAAGTTTAGATTGGAGGGATGGATGGAGGTTGAAAACATTTCCAATCGTCGGATGAATCTGATGGGTTTTCTGGTACAGAGGTTAACCTTGCATCTAGGGTTTCTAGGTTTGTGTTTGGTACCCAAGGATCTGATGGTCAGCAAGAGGATTTGACTAGGATAACCACTGTGATCCCGAGGGTTTCTTATGGATTTACACATGAAGCTGGGCCATGGCTCTTATCTGAAGGTGTCGGGAGGTCCAATGAGGGGGGCTGAACAGGGGCATAGTCATTCCAGTTTGAGATGTCTACTTCAGTGCAAGGAGGCAAACCTATATTATCACATGTAGCACAAGGGCTTGCCAAGGCTGTTGTGAACTAGATCATGGTGCTGGAAAGACCTAGCTGTGAGGTTGGGGTCCTGGTGATGGCGAGAGGCTAATTAGGTGTTGTGCAGCTGTTATCACATGTGGCAGAAGAGGCCAAGGCATTATTGCAAGTGGGGGAGGACCTTCTCAAGGTTGAAGAGCTGCGGGGCATTCCTATACCAACACAAATTAGGCCATTAGGGTGATGGAGATCGAAGGTAGATCTGGTCAGATCGGGGAGCTTTTTCCTTGGATCTGATAGTGGTATTGAATCCCAAGAAGATGCGCATAGTGACCAATTGATGCTGCACCGTGTGGTAAAGGTGGATTGGCAGATTGCGATGAGGAGTCAGATCTCTGGGTTTATGCTGGGGGTGCAGAAGTAAGGGCTCGAGTTCCCAATGTATTTGGAGTTGCAGAAAACTGTGAGTGAAAGTGATTTCTCTGATGCTGTTATGGCAGTGCCAGGGGTCCAGTCACATCACATCGTGTGGCAGTGAGTTGTGCGGGACAGCTAGACGGGGTGTAAGCTATGCCGGTTTGGGCGTAGCGGTTTGATAGAGACAATACCCGGCTTTGCAGAATTGACATCAATGAGTTCTTCTTTAAGGTGGCTTACAGAATCCAAGTCAAGTAGAGATTTGTTCGGTTGTATCTTTTATTCTGTAGGGATCACATAGTTATTGGGGTTATATTTGTATTTGGGTTTAAGTCCATTACATGTACAAGGGTTGATCTATAATTGGGTGGGGTTAAGGTTTCTAGGGAGCCTATATATTGTGTCTTTGGGGAAAACCTTAGGTATGTGAGAGCAAAGGGAAAATGCTTTGTGAGGTAGAGAGAGATGTAGAGTTTTCTTGGTAAATAGAGAAATTCTCTGACTATCTAGGGTGGAGGTAGGCATTCCGCATTGGGTGCTGAACCACAATAAATCTTCGAAAATATGTAAAACGACATTTTCTCTTCTTCGTCATTCGTCTCCCACCTCTTTTTAAGCATGAATGGAATCACCTTTGCTTTTTAGCTTGAATGGAATCACCTTCTCATCTCTGATCCCCGTTCTGATTTTCTGAAATAATCGATGTGAATCAAAGGCTTTGGAAATAACGAAACTAAAACTCATAAAGCTGAACTTGTAAAAAAAAGCGATCAAAAGCTTGCATTCAAACCAAATTCATCAGAGGTAAATTCATCAGAGGTTACAGAGATTGATAGACTTTGCTCAAATCCTTCTTTTTTGGATCTGGTTTTCTTCTCCCTCTCTCCCTCTCTCCCTCTCTCTCTCTCTCTCTCTAGTTTTCCACTTCCCTGATTTTTGCAAGAGAAGAAAAACCCCAAAGATGTAGCTCTTTATCTTGCCACCATTCTTCCTTTCCTAACCCTCTTCCTCTACTTCCAATCCGAACTTCTTCATCCTTCTCTCTTTCTAATTCCTCTCCCACCTCTTCATCTCTGCCCATTCATCTATCTTCTCTGAAATTTCCACGGTTTCTAGTTCTTCCTTTTCCATGGATTCACATCGGAGTGATAATCCCCAATCCCAACCATAGTGTAATTGCAGTTCCTAGACCTAGAAACCACGAATCTACTGTAATCTTTATAAAACGCCGTAATTTTTCCTTGTTGGGGCCTAAACCTCCAAGCCATATCACAGGTTTGTTGGCCTACATATTGTAATTATTGGCAAATTGGGTTAACTGGGTCAAGTTTGATGAGAGAGAGTGTCTGTGGACCCTACAGGTGATATGGCAGTGAAACAGGCGATGCGGCTTTGTTACAGATGATGTGAATAATGAAAAATGGAGGAAGTCTATAGAGAGAGAAAGAAGAGAGAGAAGCCTGTAGAGAGAGAGAGGAGAGAGAAAATTATGGGACCCAGTGTGGGTGGGACCCACCGGTCGCCAAGTTGGCCGAGGTCCAGCCCGGCATCACCCCGAGGCTAGCCATGGCTTGGCATGCCACAGCCGCATACTAGGCAGCAGCCATGGCTTGCCCAGCAGCAAGGCCCGCAGGCCAAGCAGCAGCTAGGCCCGCAGGCCATGCCATGGCCAGCCTTGGCACGCACAGCCGCGCGCACAAACGCACGCTCAGCATACCCGCACTCTGTTTGACAAAATGTCTAGAGAGAGAGTGAGCAAAGGGTTAGAGAGAGGACTTCTCGGACAGAAAACGTGTTACAGGTTTATTTCATGCAATTTCGGTTACAGAGGCCATTTAAGAAGTTGTTGAGGGGTCTCTCAACCAATCAGAACGTGACAGCGGCACAGCACGGCTCGACTACGGTGCGGCGCAGGTGCAGGTTATATAAGGAAAGATTCTCTTTCCTTATCCGTGATTAGTCGATTTTCAAATTGCCATATCTTCTTCATCCGAGCTCCAAATCGGTCCGTTCAAATTGCAGAATTCATATTTTTCGATACCCTATCTATTGGGTGCCGTTGGGAGTCATGAAAGTGCTGGAAAAAATTAAAAAGTGTGCTTTGAAGCTACAGAAGAGGGATTTTACCTGTCGGAGTTTCCAGTGAGAGGATTCATCACTATCCACCTATTCTCTGTGCATCGATGGATTGTTGAAACCCTGAGAGAGGTTGGTAGGCTGTGTATTACTCATTCATGGTGATTGTGAAGGAGATGGGAAGCCTATGATCAAGACGAGATCGATGTTTCAAGATTTACTATCATTAAAGGCAATTCAAGACTATTGGTTGTGAGATTTTCTCATTCCCTATCTCTTTAAATAATTTTTATGCACTGTATGCTAGTATAGGTGAAAGAAAAATAGTAGAAAGTCGTAAAAACACTGAGAAAAATCGAAAATAGGGTTTTGAAGCTTAATAAAGGGTTTTTCTAGGGTTTCGTGCCTGTGGGAGTGATCAATCACCAATTGCCTCTTCTTTGTGCATCAATGGAGTGCTAAATCCCTATGAGATGTCAGTAGAGCTTTTATTTTCATATTAATGGTGATTATGGATTGTGTGGAAGAGATTGGAAGCTTGTGGACAAGGTGTGCTCTGTGAATCGATCTCTATCAACATTGAAGGCTGTTGAAGAGTACCTGAGGTCAGTGTGAAGCTCTAGAGATATTGTTGGCCATTCAAAAGCATTGTTTGTGAGATTCTCAATTCCTTATCTATTTATGCTTTCAATTTATTGTATGCTAGCGTAGGTGCAAATTGTTGAATACCTAGCTAGTGGGGGAAAATTGTAAGGCAAATTTATAAGCCTAAAAATATTTGTTATTTGCTTCCCGTGGGTGCGGGTTAAGCGTGGTGTGCAACGTGTGCTGAACACTGGTACTTGTTACCTGAATTTCTGGCATATGTGTGCCCTCCTAGTTTTATGCTGGGTAAATTGGGTGTATGTACTCCCTACTGTGTAGACAGCAAAAAGAAGTGTATTGAATATATACGGAGCCCGTTGGGCATTACTCCGTGGACTAGCCATCACACACTTTGTTGGTGAACCACGTATATCCTGTGTTGTGGACTGTCTTTATTTTTCTATATATTTTGGAGTGCGTGGAATGGCTTGCAGGATGGGTGTGCAAATATGGTAGACCCTGCCACCAGTGGTAGCGAGGTAGATTTGCATACGCTTGTGTGTGTAAAAGAATATATCTCCATCAGCTCTGGGTAGTAGTAAATAATCAGGAAAAAGTTTCAGACACTGATTCACCCCCCCTCTTAGTGTCATATCAAGTTCATCAAGATTTTTCTGTTTGACCCATGCATAGGTTTCCCAAACTGGTAAAAGTGAATATCCTTGAAATGTTCTATAGCTGCTTTCGTCAACAAATTAATGATCTCCCTGTCTGTACAGTCAATGGGTTTATCGATGTCACCTTTACAAATAGGTAGAATTTCAACTTCGACAGTAGGAACGTCAGTGATGTTAATGAAAGTATAAAATGTAGTTCGGTTAAAAGCCATGAAGTCATCACCAGTCTTGACGACGGAATCATCGGATTTGAAGGTAGCGGTTGAATTCAAGGTGAGGAAGTTTGTGATTTTAGCTGATGGGTGGAACAGAGATTCTTCAGGTTGTTAGGTTGCAGCAATGGTAGTGAAGATTAAGACCCAAGTACAAGATTGTGAGACGGAGGTTCCCAATTATGGTAAGAGCTATGCTCCTCTGCCGATCATACCATGGTAAATCTCTCGAGTAACTTATCGCTAGAGCCCAATAAAAATTTCAATTCCAATGCTTTTTTTATTCAGTAGTGAAACAAATTTACAAGTTTTGGCGATGTTAACGACAACGATCCTCTGTTTCTTTCTCCGACTGATCTGCAGATATTTGTCTAGTGATGATGTTTTAAATATTTCTTTCCTCGGAACATTCTAGCGTTTTGATTTGTTTTGTTCCCAGATTAGTTTGTCGGCAAGTTTCTTTTAGTTTTAAATAAGTCGTAGACGCCGGCGGAGGGAAGATGAAAATGGAATTGTGCAGCAGAAGAGAAAAAAAGATGAAAATGAGATCGCAAATGGAATAAAACAAGTTAATTAAATGGTTAGGGTATAGTCTTTCAGTTTTCATTTGACAATCAGCTCTAACAGAGTCTGTTTCAGTGGAGTAATTGTATTTTTTTTATTCAAGAGTGCGCTTGGTTGTCAATCAGGCATAAACAGGGGAGATTTATAAAAATTTCTCTTTTTTTATTATAACAATAATTAGTGGATGTCACACAAAACTTTATTCAATATCCTACTCCTTGACAGACTCCTTGACAAAGAGTGAGACCTGTCTTTCCATTAAGGGTATCTTTGGATGTTAAGAAAACAAAGTGGAAGGGAAAAAAAATTAAAATAGAGAAAACTAAACACATAAAATTATCATTATTTGTCATATGTTATTTTTTCTTTGGAAAATTCTAATTGTAACAAGCCATTGTTACAATAAGAGTCGTAACAAGGGTCTTGTCACCATCAAATTTGCATCGGTCTCTCAATGAAATATCAAAACTATCCCTAGAGAGAGAGAGAGAGAGGGATTCCCATAATGATTCCAATTAATGCACAATAGCTCATTAGATTGTTACGATTCTAAATATAACAACGGTTGTTACATAAATATCAACCCTTATTCTTTTGTTTTCTATTCTTGATCACATCCAAACAGAGTGTAAAATCTTTCTATGAGAAATCAATACAGTGAGCCTTTTATCATCAAACAGGGAAAAAAGAAAAAAGTCTTCGGCCATTTTGTGAAATTTTGGTGTTTCTACTGAAAAACAAATTTCAGCTTATGTTGCTCATTTGTTGCTGCAAATTTTGGGTATAAACAGCACATTTTCAACCACATTAATAAATGTGAATGATAAAAAAAAAGAGACATTTTTCTATAACATACTATTAGAGTCTTCTCTAAACGATCATAGAAATCTGTTTAATGGTGTGTTAGGTGGGTGCCCATTTTTTTGGTTATATTATTTATGTCACCTTTTACTCCTGCAGTACGTTTCAGCCAGAAAAATACTACAGAATCTGGAACAAACATTAATGGATTAATCCTGGTCAAGATTTTGGCGATTTAATGAAAAGATTTTGCACACGATGGGTCATATGATTGATTTTTCCTTGAATATCTAATACTTGGTGAATGTCTCTTGTTATTGACCCCAAATTCTGAACTTATATTTCATAGTCGAAACTGATACTAATTAATCAATTTGATTACAATTACTAAAACCATGTTTGGAATATCTGTTCTGGTCTACTTGGTCTATTGTATCTTAGACGCATGAAAGAAGTATATTAGTTTCCAATCAAAGTAATTGATTTATTGCTTGATTAAAAAATTGGCAGGTGAAGCTTGCCCAAGCCCAATCAATTGATAAATATTCAAAACTAAATCCTAATCTATATTGTAATGTTGATGTCTTAATCCTTCGCAAACCTAATATTAACTAAGTACTTAAAATCATCAGCTCGCCAACCTAGTGTCATCAAGGTTTGAGGGTGTGCACTCGGGGAGAATCCACTCTTGCCGATTGATTCTGATCTGGGTCCATGTCGGATCGGGCCAAGTTGGTGAGGATCAGAGAAGAAATTAATAAGGGTTAGAATCGGCCTTACATGAATGAAAACTTACCCTCCACCATGGTGACTCAGGGTGTTGCAGGGAATCAGCCCTGGCTGAGATGACCACGATCCCTATCCTTAAAACGATGACTCACACTCATCTACGTTTACATACAAAAAATTCTACATTGTCTAGTAATTTAAAATTGACCTTTCCATTTAGTGCTTTTAAACATTTTACAACCGAAGTACTTCACATTCTAATCTTACATGTAATGTTCATATTTTTTTTTTTTTCTTTTGAAAATATTGTCTAATTTAAATAGAACTAACAATATCATATACGCATAATATAAAAAGTCACACGTGACTATATATAGATGTGGGAACTTACCTTTCTAATTGTAATAATCTTCATAGAAGTTGAATTCAATCTAACTATTAGTAGTAAGGAGTTGCAACAGCAAGAAGAGGAGATTTCAGGTGACTTGATAATCCAGGACCTTCCGTCAGATCTAAAGCTTCTCCATTTGCTCCATTAGGCAATGCCAAATGAAACTTGTGCAGTAGACTAGCTAATGCAAGTCCAACTGAGCTAATGGCAAAACGGATTCCAGGGCAGCCCCTTCTGCCTGCTCCAAACGGGATGAACCGGAAATCATGGTCCTTGAAATCAATAGAACTAGCATCATTCAAGAACCTCTTTGGTTTAAACTGATATGGATCGTCCCATTATGCTGGGTCCCTTCCAATTGCCCAGGCGTTGATGATCACTGTTGTCTTGGCTGGAATGTCATATTCATATACTTTGACATCTTCAATTGATTCACGTGGAACCAACAGAGGAACTGGAGGGTGCAGTCGTAAGGTTTCCTTGATCACAGCTTTTAAATAGTACATGTGTTCTATATCATACTCTGTAATATTTCTTTTACCAGTTGTGAATGCAACCCCTCTTACCTCCTTTTGGACTTCATCCACGATTTTTGGATGCTTTAATAGCCTTGCCATTGTCCATTCTAGGAGTGCATGCGAGGTATCAGTTCCAGCAGCGAACAGGTCCTACAAGATTTGATAGACATATAGTAACATTTCAATTAGAGAATATGAAATTAAATTTTTGGAGGAGGATCTATACGTAACCTGGCGATTGTATTCGGGGATATACATATCAGTAGGGGGAATGAGAGTACAGTGAGAACAGATAGCCAGTTCATTGGAGGGGAGCCAAATTTTTAGCAGACAGAAAAGATGAATGTAAGAGGAAAAGTACACACCAGCCCATGACATGGTTGTTCATTTCGCACCCAAATTAATGCACATATAGGTTGGGTTTGGTATGTATACTTGGAATGTATTCTTGGAAGTGCATTTTCAGAATGGAGAATGCATTATTAATATAGAATGAGAAGCGTAAAGAGCGAGTATTTCTGTTATGGATTCAAAATTCACAATGCGTTAAAGTACTTGTTCCAATGGACCGTTCTATAAGGCATTCCATGTTCCAAGAACAAGAATGCATGTTTTTGCCATCTCAGAATATATTATCCACCTAGAAGAGTATTGTTTCTTCTAACAATTTTCACTTCGTACATACAATCTTTGGGGTTTCTGACAGCAATCAAGACTTGGATATTTTGTTCAACATTAGAGTTTATGACACGATTTTTTTTATCTTCGTTAAAGGCTAATTGGGGAGCTTTGGATGGGCGGTGGGTAGTCAGTGATGGGGGTGGGTAATCAGTGACGGACGCCAACAAGTAACATGAATTACCGCTTGAACCAGGATCATTGACCTGAATTTTCACAAACCCTAAATCTAATCTGTTATCTGTCTCTCACGACTCTCACTTTCCACTCCCATTGTGACTCGCCTGCCTCACGGCCACCGACTCACAAACCCCCAAACCTAATCTCTCTCCTTAAACTCTCATTCTCTCTCTCTATCTCTCATACTCATCCTCATCATGGTCTCAACAGTACATGTACAGGACCACCATGATTGCATCACTACCACCATTAAACTCCACTTCCTCATAAGCCATGGGGACTACTTTCAAAAAAGAAATGTCTCAATAAAAAAGGAACCTTTGCTTCGGACAGTGGAATCTGGTGAGATAATGGAGATTAGCAATGGAGTCTTGTCTGAAACGTATTACTACCTGTCTCTTGGGTCCTACTCATCGACTCACTTACCTTACGGCTGCCGCTCACGAACTCATGGACTCATCGTCTTTTGATGTAAATGTTTGTTCCAGAGTTGGCTTGGGGGCTGTGGATGCATATTTGTGGCAATATTGAGTGACCATTTCATCTCAAAATGCTCTTCTGCTCTAGTTTCTGGCTATTAGAAGAAGTATTGAGGAGTTTGCTTCTCCTGGTTTGTTTAAATTTTTGAATAGGATTTCTTATTGCATTGTCAGTGGAGCATTCTGGAAAATCTTTTTTTTCTTTTTCTTTTCTTTTTCTTACCGGTAATCTTATGCCTACAGTGCTTTTGTCGAAGTTTCCCTATTCTATATGTAAACATCTTTTTTTGCATTTTCTTTATCAATATGTTTGTAGTTTTCTTTTCCTGGTTCTCTCTTAGAAAAAGAGAAAGAGATTGGTCTATTACCTCTTTACTAGGAACTTTGAAGTAGTTTGTGGCTTTTGAACCTAGTGTAACATGATAAAGGGGAAAACAACTAAGAATCAGATTTACATCAATATATGATCGTTGAAAAAATGAATTGAAGGATTTGAAGCTCCTTTGAATCTGATTGAGTTTATGTTACAGTTATAATTTATTATTATTTGCATGTTGTTTAATTTTGTGGTTGGTAACTTTTCTACAAGCATTTTTTAAAATAAATCAAGATTAAGAATGAGATTTGGAATTAGCTGGAAGTTGATTTCCTTTTTGCATACTTGTAGTTGTTTGTGATTTATCAGATTGTATTGTTATATGTAGTTGTAATATCTTATAATGTTTAAGAATTTCACTGTTTATTTTATTTGTTATATGTTTCAGGTCAATCAGGGACATGAATTATGGATAATCAGGGTCAACCTGGTCCAACTGATCCCTATCAGGATTAACCAGGGTAGGGTTAGGGTTAGACCCAATCTTTCTAGGGTCAGGGTTAGGGTTGGTTACTTTTTTGACCCTGACAGGGTTAGGGTGGGTTAGGGTTAAATTTAAGATAGTTAGATTAGGGTTAGGATTTTGTAAAACCTAGCCCAACCTGACTTTGTTGCAACCCTAGTTTTGTTGGCCTTCTCCCCTATTGGCAGGTATCATCCCTCCCTGGGTGTTAAGGGAATAGTATACCAATAAAACCAGTAGTGAACAGATGTTCATATACCTGGCCCAACCCCACAACTAAGACATGTGGTCGGCCATGTGTCAACGAACCAGGCCCTTTAGATGGCTACTTCAAACGCAGCTGTGGGCTCAACGTACATATATACTCAGTTACCACCTCAATTGACAAAGCCATGTGGAAGCCCATGAGCCAAATCCCACTATATGATCTCAGTAGACAAACCCATGTGGAAGCTAGCATGCCAGACCCCACCATATGCAGCAAGACATGTGAGACCTAGGAGAACCCAGCTCAACCTAAGCAACCACGCGGTTGAGAAAGAGACTCCCACTTTTGCATGTTCAACCACGTATAGCCCAGCAAAGCATCAAGCTTTTTGTAATCAGCTCCGTACTAACACCTACGACTACCACCTCATCATTTTGAGACACCTACAGCATCCAAGGCCATTCCTCCCTAGTCCTATAAAAACCTCACACTTTGAAGGTAAATAGATGAAAACTTTTCGACAGTAATAACACACTTTCCCATACATTCGGTCTTTCGAATCCTACACTAAGAAACTTGGATTCTTCTTTGGAATTTGGATTATTTTTCTCCAAGTTCCATACTAGTTGATCTCGGACTAACTTAGGCATTGGAGTGGCCTCAAGATTATCATACCTAACAACACTTGTCTCTTTCCTTCTTCCCGTTTAGATTCAAGCTAATCAAGAAGGGACGGGTATCTTCCGACATCAATAGTTTCCAGCCCACCGTGGAGCCCATTGTCAGCTTTCTATAAATTGTGTAAATACCTTACACTGCACCAGCCAAATTACTACTTTTCCTCTCTAATGGTACCATAGAGAGAACATGGCGACTAACTCCATAACAGTGATATCTCGTTGAAGGGGACAATCACAACAATAAAAGGAGGGAGAAGAAAACAAAATTATGAGGCATCAAGTCCAAGAGCCAAAAGAGACAATAGTTAATTGTATGGTCGATGTCGTATGGTCGCATGTAGTGCGACCATATAGGTTTGACCATATAGGTTCGCGTCATTACGTTACCCAAATTTCTAATTTTTTTAATTTGTCACTTATTCTCTTTTCTCGCAGTTATCATGGTTTGCAGTAAGGTTCCCCGGATCCATGACCCTAAAAGCTTCTAGTCCATCAAAGTGGAGGTACAACATCCACGGTTTTATCGAAAGAACATGGAAGGGGGTCGATGTGTTAACTTAGCCCATTTAGCCCTCTTTAATGTGGAGAGGGCATTTGGTGATATGGACTGGCTTTCGATGATCCTGTATGAGGGTTGCACCCACCCGGATTTGGTAAAGCAATTCTACTGCCACCTACAGGTAGAGGGTGACCTAACGTAGATAGGGATAGAGAGCTCTGGATTACAAGTTGAATGAAAGGGGTTCCTATCACTTTCAACTGTCAAGAGTTGACTGATCTCCTAGGCATTTCCAATGATATGCCATTGGTATACTGTGTGCCAAAGGAACCCCAGTTCTTATTTATGGGAGTGCGTACAAAAATATATAATCAGATTCTTCGTGACGACCGCTGGAAGATGAAAGCAGTCAACTTGTGTCCTGAGCCCTGGGTATACTGTAAGATCATCCAGCATAATCTAATCCCTCAGGGTGGACACTACAAGATGGTCTCTCAGTTGACTCAGTACCTATTATACTATATCTGCACTAGACAACATGTTTGCCTCCCATATATTATCATCCGGACTATGCATAGAGCTACATTGTCTAATTTGAGAGGTAACTTGCCCTATGGACGGTTGATCTCCATTCTGTTCTCTCTCCTACAGGTGAACTTGGAGGATGAGAGGATCTATGAAGATACTTTCTTCGTTGATTTTGATTGGGAGGTCATCTGCAGGATGACGATGAGAAAGGTACAGATCAGTGATGACGAGAGGAATGCCATGAGATGTCCTCTCACTAGGGTGGCGACAACAGATGCAGAGGGGGCAGCAGCGGCAGCAGCAGAGGCAGAGGAGAGTGGTGATGAGGAGGATGATGATCGGATGTACATGGATGTGGATGCGATACCTCCTCCATCACCACAACATTCTACAGGAGCCGGCCCTTCTAGGACTTTTCATTCAGCTGGCCCTTTACGCACTCCATCAGATGGCACGATAGAGTTACTGCGTGAGATTTAGGATGCCCAGCGTGCTACGGATCAGAGGGTAGGAGAGATCCTAAACACTCAGAGCTCTACAGACCAGTGGGTAGCGAATCTGACAGCTAATCTCTAAGCGACCCAGACTCAGGTAGCCTGGCTCACGAAAGTGTATGCTGAAGACTATGATTGAGACCGTGAGGCACCTCCTCCTCCAGCACCCCTAGTTCCATGATTGCTCCATTTATTTTTCTCCTGTTTATATTACAGAGTAACTGTCTGGGATTTGGACTGTACTCTGATTCAGTTATACATTTTTCTTACTTTCATTTTGACATATATATATATATATATATATATATATATATATATATATATATGATTGAGACCGTGAGGCACCTCCTCCTCCAGCGCCCCTAGTTCCATGATTGCTCCATTTATTTTTCTCCTGTTTATATTACAGAGTAACTGTCTGGGATTTGGACTATACTCTGATTCAGTTATACATTTTTCTTACTTTCATTTTGACATATATATATATATATATATATATATATATATATATATATATATATATATATATATATATATATATATATATATTATAAGACCTGTATCGAACTAACCGGTCTTACCACCTTGTATCAGGTCTACCTATCATGGTCAAGCCAAGTGGACCAAATGCGTGAAGAAACTACAAGACCAGGTATAAAATTTAACTCAAAAACAGTCAAATATGAGTGTGTGGTCGCATGCCTAAATAGGTGTGACCGACCCCACCTCAAAAGAGTCCAACCACATGAATTTTGGTCGTGTGGTCGGACATTTCAAAAGGTAGGGTCACGGATTCTGCGACCCCACCTCCGACCCCACGGAACCAGTCAAAAACTGAATTTAGGAAACCTTCCTAATCCGAAGGGGATTCTTTCCTAAACTCATTAGGACATATTATGGAGGGTTTTTCTCTATAAATAGGACGTCCCTTAGCCTCTTTTACTCCTTTAGAACTCTAATTGAAAGAGAGAGAAAGAGAAGAGAATGAAGAGAAGGAGAATTGAAGAAGAAGACTAAGAAGGAGGAAAATTCAGAGAAAACTCTGAATCTTCAGCAAGCATAAGGTATGAACATATTTCCCATGTTAAATTGAGAGCCTAGGATAATTCATGAAGAAGATAGGATTAAGAGAAACCCAAATCATCCATCCATGGATAAATTTCAAGAGAATCCATGGAGGAAATTATGTGGACAATGGATGGTGTATAAAATAGTAGTTTTAAATCATAAAACAATCATAGGAAGGACCACGATGATAAGCCAAAGGATTCAAACATGAAGGAATGGAATTAAGAGTGAAAGGTCGACCATAACACGTGTGGTCGTACGTGGGGTCGCATGATGTCCGACCCCACAAGACACACATGTCCGACCACATGCCCTTGGGAAGTTTTCAGGGAGGGTGTGGTCACACGTGTGGTCGGAGTATGTCCGACCCTACACTGCCACTCTACACCCTATGGTTGCAGAAACTGAGACCCTAGGTTCTGCCCCACCTGCAACCCCTCAGTTTCTGTTACTCTAAATATATGAGAATTATTCTAAGTAAAAATCTATGAACTTTTTAGGTTTTCAAGTGGTTTAAAAGTGAATTACAAATCTTGAACGAGGATCTACTATCAATCAAAGGTGAGGGAACAAGACCTAAATTAATTGGCTAATCATAAAATATTTTTATTTATTGAGTCCAATGCCATGAATGATTCTATGCTTGTATGCGTGTATTGTGCATTTCACATGTCATCCAATATTCTTGCTATTAATGCTCATGCATATTTAATTTTTGTTTATTTATAATATGATGATGACGATGATGCTAGGAATAGGCATGTGAATGTTTGTGTGTGGTTAGTGTACTTGATGCGAGTAGGGCATCAGGGGAAGTGTGATGCGGTGCGGTCTTAGCACTTTAGCTCTATCTCTACTCAAGTCTTGTCCACTAACATCATCGTATTGCCATTATTTTAGCAGAACTATTACGTCGTAAGGCATCAGGGGAGGTGGTCTCGGACCGTATAGTCTCTGACTCTGTCGGGGGGCCTTAGCTCTATCTCTATGGACGTATTGAGGGATGCTGGGGTGAGGCCTTGGATACACTGTTTGACATTAGGATTGGTAGTTGCGAGTCCAGTTTGTAAGCCCTCACCAATAGGGGCTTATGTGTTGGTATGGGTAGGGCATCAGGGGAAGTGTCATGCGGTGCGGTCCTAGCACTTTAGCTCTATCCCTATTCCATGGTGGGTGCATGTGGGATGACAATGGTGTTTGATCCATTGAGCGGCTTCACACACTCGTGTATAGAGGTGCGGCGGCCACCTATCCTTTCTATTGCACATTGGAAACTTATGAATCAGACCAAAGATATAAATTGAATGCATGCATATGTTTGTTGCATTATTTTATTTATTCGCTGATCTCAAGTTGGAGAGCTGACCCTCACATGCGTAATTCTTTTTAGTTTCTGATATTGCAGGTATTACGGTTGAAGATTATGTCGACACGCCAAGATATGAACAGGTGACGGCTATGAATGAGCAAGCTGTGGAGGACTATTATGAGTCGTTAAGCGAGCATTTCAACTGTGGATGCGCTTAGTGTTTAACTTTCGTATTTGGATATTTGTAATATGTATTAAATTATGCTTTGGTTACTTGGAGATAAATAAAATATTAATTATTTATCATGACTAGACCTCAGTTTATTATCTGTAAGACTTCCGCTATTTACTTTATTATCTCTGATTAATGTGGAATGTGTTTTGGTTTAACATGATTGGGCATAGCCTATACGAGATCCTGATTGAACCGTTCGTTTATTGATGGTTCATCACACCATTCTGGTTGGTTCAGAATTAAGGTGTGACATATATAGTTTGTTTTCCCTTTACATAAATGTATTATTCTTTTTCTTAGTTTATGTCAAACAACAAGATACTTATAGTGTGTTCTTATTATAAATTTTAATTTCCTAGCTCAGTTCACGACTCCCGTGGAAGTAGTTAGGTCAATGGGTAGAACCTAAGAGCTCTGATACCAAGTTGTCACACTCCAATTCTGGACTAACCAGAGTAGTGTAATGAACCATCAATAAACCAATGGTTTAACCAGGATCTCGTATAGGTTGTACCCACCATATCAAACCACATATACATTCCACGGTAATAATCGAAGATAATAAGCAATAAGCGAAAGTCTTTATAAATAATGAACTGAGAATCTAACAGTGATAAAATAATTATTACTCCAGTTATCTCCAAATAACTCAAGACATAAAATAAATAATCAAATACATGTCTTGTAACCAAAAATATAACTAAACTAATCAAAGGCACATTGATTACACTCGCATGAAGGATCATGCACATCTTCTACAGTTTCTACGTCCAAAGCCGCCATGTGTCCATAAGACGGTGCATTCTCGTATCTTCTACCGTAGTACCTACATCATCAACTAAAAATATTTGACGTCGAAAGGGTGAACACACATCACGGCTCAGTGAGCAAACAAAATAATGCGCAAACATATATCATGCATCCAATTCAATATCTTTGGTCTGATTTTTCAGTTTGTAATATGCTATAGAAAGGTTTGGAGGCCACTGCACCTCTATACATGGGTGTGAATCTGCCCAATGGATCAAACATCATTGCCATCTCATATGTACCCACCATCGAATAGAGATAGAGCTAAAGTGTCTGGATCATATGCCGCCAACACTTCCCTTGATGCCCTGGCCATACCAACACGTAAGCCCCTATTAGCGAGAGCTTGCAAACTGGGTTCTCAACTAACCAATCCTAACGCCATCCAATGTATCCAAGGCCTCACCCCAGCATCCCTTAATACGTCCATAGAGATAGAGCTAAGGTCCTCTGACAGAGTCAAAGACCACACAGTTCGAGACCACCTACCACCTCCCTTAATGCCCTATAACGTAATAGTTCTGCTAAGGTAATGGCGATACGACGATGTCAGTGGGCAAGACTTAAGTAGAGATAGAGCTAGAGTCTAGTGACCAAGATGAACCACAATGTCATATCCTCCCTTGATGTTTCACTAGCATCCAACACACTAACCACACACACACAATCACATGCCTATTCCTAGCATCATCATCATCATCATCATGTTATAAATAGGCAGAAATAAATATGCATGAGTAGTAATAATAGAAATATTTGATGACATGTGAGATGCACATTACAAGCATACAATCATAGAATCAATCATGACATTTGACTCAATAAAGTAAACAATTTTTATTATTACCCAATTAGTATAGGTCTTGTTCCCTCACCTTTTAACAAAATTCGACCTCCTTCCAAGCCTTGTAATTCTCTTTAAATCAATTTATTAAACTAGAATTTATATAGATTTAAGTTGAAATTTATGTGTAACATGTTACAGTAGTCAGAAATCGAAAACAGATCGGTGTCTGATTGGTCCTATGGTCTCATACTATGTCGACCTTATCTCATACGGTCGATACCCTATGGTCGCACTATATGCGACCATACCTGCGACCATACGGTTCCTAAATTCTTTTCAAATGGCTATGGTCGATACTCTGTTCATGCTATGGTCGATCGTAACTGCGACCATACTATTTCTGATCAAATTCTACTTTCAATCCGAGTTCTTCCTCTTGGCTCTTTAATAGGGTAATAGGGTCCTTCCTAATGATCATTTTAAGGATAAATTTATTAGTTTTACCAACTAATTACTCTAACCCATTCTCCATGATCCCTTCTTGAGATTTGCTCAAAAAAATTCCACAGCTGAGTCCTTACATTGGATTTGGTATTATAATCTACACTAGAAATTCCTACTCTTGATGTTCTAAGGCTACAAAGATAAGGTTTATACCTTACTTGTTGCAGAGAGTTTATAGAACTCTTCTCTCAATCTTCTCCTTAGTCTTTTCTCCTTCTCCTTCTCTTCCTCCAGGGTTTGATAATGTTCCAAAAGAGTAAAAAAGGGTTGAGGAACGTTTTTCATATAGAGAGAAACTCTCCATATAAAGTTCTCCAGAAAAAGGAAAGAGATCCGCCCTCAATTTGAAAAGTTTTCAAACTCGGAGTCTGATTTGAGGTCGTACTGTCGGACATACGGTTGACCATAGGCTTGAAAACATTGACTGTACGGCTATTAATCAGTGGTCTTTATTTTCTATCGTATGGTCGACCATACCTACCTGGGTAGTTGACCATACACTTGGTTTTTAATGTTTTCAAGTCGATTCTCATACCTGGTCTGGTGGTCCTTCTTCACGCGGTCGGTCCACTTGACCCAGCAATGATGGAAAGACCTGGCACGACACGGTTAAATTGGGTTAATAGAGTGGGGGTCTTACACCTAGTGTCCGTGGTCTACCTCACCAAGGAAGCACCATGAATGGAAGATATTGAAGTTGTTCATGAATTTCTGGATGTATTTCCTGAGGAATTACCAGGATTGCCACCTGATCGAGTGACAGAGTTCTTTATATACCTTATACCTGGAGCCGCACCAGTATCTAAGGCACGCTATCGAATAGCTCCTACTGAATTGAAGGAATTGGAGGCACAATTATAGGAGTTGCTGGACAAGGGTAATATTCGACCCAGTATATCACCATGGGGAGCGACAGTGTTGTTCGTTAAAAAGAAGGACGGTAGCATTCAACTTTGTATAGATTATCGAGAATTGAACAAGCTCACAATCAAGAATTGATATCCATTGCCTCGGATTCATGACTTATTCGATCAGTTGCAAGGTGCCAAAGTGTTCTCCAAGATTGATCTTCGGTCAGGATACCATTAGTTAAAGATCAAAGATGGTGATATTTCGAAGACAACATTTAGAACCAGATATGGACATTATGAATTTCTAGTCATGTCTTTCGGATTGACTAACGCACCCATAACTTTTATGGAACTCATGAATCGGGTATTCCACGATATACTGGGTACATCGGTTATTGTATTTATAGATGACATCCTAGTCTACTCCAAGGACAAAGAAACTCATATCACAAACCTTAAAACTGCTCTGCAATGACTAAGAGCAGAAAAGCTTTACGCTAAATTGACTAAGTGTGAGTTATGGCTAAGCGAAGTCACTTTCTTAGGCCATGTTGTATCAGCTGAAGGAATTAAAGTGGATCCTAGCAAGATTGAAGCTATTTTGAAATGGGAAGCACCTAAGAATGTTGCAGAAATTAGAAGTTTCTTAGGTTTAGCTGGGTATTATTGACGATTCGTAGAAGATTACTCTAAAATTACTGTACCTCTCACCAGTCTGACTAAGAAAGGGGAAAAATTTATTTGGATCGACAAATGTGAAGAGTGTTTCCAAACATTGAAGACAAGATTGATATCAGCTCCCATCTTGACTATTCCAATCCCTGGACAGCCATTTTTCTTGTACTCTGGTGCATCTAGGTTAGGTTTGGGATGTGTTCTCATGTAAGGAGAATAAGTAATTGTGTATGCTTCCAGACAATTAAAGACACATAAGAAGAATTACCCTACTCATGACTTGGAGTTAACAGTGGTGGTACATGCTGTCAAGATATAGAGACATTATTTGTATGGAGAGAAATTCCAGATTAAATCAGATCATAAGAGTCTCACTCATCTTTTCAATCAGAAGGAGTTAAACATGAGACAGAGGAGATGGCTGGAGTTTCTAAAGGACTATGATTGGGATATCCAGTATCATCCAGGGAAGGCTAATATAGTTGCTGATGCACTAAGCAGAAAAACGATGATGAAATCTCAGGAAGAAGTTAACACAAATGTTGTAATGTGCGTCACAGGAAGAGTATTCAATTGTGGCAGTGAGCAGTTCGTGATTGATAAACAAGGTGTTTAAACGACCTAGGGTTTATTCATCAATTTTCAAACATGTTTGCTACATTAAAGATTGTACCTGATCTGATAGATGAAGTGAAAGCAGCTATTTAATCAAACCCTTATCTGAGAACAGTACAAGAGGACCTTGAAAAAGGTAGGACTATTTTTTATTTCACTTTGGACCTTGAAAAGGTACTAAGATACAAAGGGAGAGTGTGTGTTCCAGAAAGTGAAGACTTAGATATTAGACTCAGATTAATGAAGGAAGCCTACACTACTGCTTTTTTGGTATATCCTAGAAGTACAAAGATGTATCATGATCTGATGAAACTATATTGGTAGAGGAAAATAAAAGTGGATGTAGCTAAATATGTATCTCAATGCCTGAATTGTCAGCAGGTAAAGGCTAAAAGGAAAAGACATGTAGGCTTGTTACAACCACTACCTAAATCAGCCTAGAAATGGGACTGCATTACTATGGACTTCGTCACTAGATTACCTTTGACTCCTAGATCGGTAGACGCAATCTGGGTAATTGTAGATCGACTTACCAAGACAGCTCATTTCATTGCCATACGACCTCAATATACCTTAGAACGGTTAACAAAGTTGTACGTGGATAACATTGTCAGATTGCATGGTGTACCTGAAAGCATCGTGTCCAACAGAAATCCATGCTTTACCTCAATGTTCTGGGAAGGATTACAGAAGGTTATGGGTACAATACTAATATTTAGTACTGTATTTCACCCTTAGACCGATGGACAGTTGGTGTCATACCCCAATTCTGCACTATTCATAACGGTGTGATGAACCGCTAATATACCAACGGTTCAATCAGGATCTCTAATAGGCTGTATCCTTTAACTTAAACCATACACATCTACAATCATAATCAGAATAAATACACAATAGCAGAAGTCTTAATATTAAATGAACTGAGAATCTAACTGTGATAATCATAAATAAAATATCCAATTATGTTGTATCAACCGAGACATAAATAAATAAAATATCAAATAACATTTCCTTAATAGTTCAAATAAAAATCTAATCGAAAACGCATGAGTTGCACTCGCATGATGATTCATGCGTCTCCACTATATCTTCAGCATCCACTGCAGCAACGTGCCCGTATGCAGAAGCATTCATGTAATCATCCACAGTAGTACCTGCATCATCAACTAAAAATATTTCAATTTGAAAGGGTGAGCACACATCACGGCTCAGTGAGAAAACAAAACAATGCAACAACCATAAGCATGCATTCAATTCATAACTGTGGTCTGGTATATAAGTTTGCAATATGCTATAGAAAGATTCGGAGGCTGCCTTACCTCTATACACGAGTGTGTGGAGCCGCCCAATGAATATCGACAATGTCGTCCCACATGCACCCACCATGGATAATATACACCCAATGAAAACGACAATGCTATACCGGTTGCCCATACCAACACGTAAGCCCCTATTGGAAAGGGCTTGTAAACTGGGCTCGCAACTAATCATTCCTAATGTCAAACATTGTATCCAAGGCCTCACCCCAGCATCCCTCAATACACCCATAGAGATAGAGCTAGGGTCTGGTGATCAGGACACACCACAATGTCACGTCCCCCCTGATGCCCTACGATATAATAGTTCTGCTAAGGTAATGGCAATACGACGATGTTAGTGGACAAGACTTGAATAGAGCTATGGTACAATATATCCAATGAAAACGGCATTGTAGTACCGGTTGCACCACCCCTATTCGCATCAAGTATACCAACATTTACTTAGTGGACAAGACTTGAGTAGAGCAATGGCACAATATACCCAATGAAAACGGCATTGAAGTACCGGTTGCACCATCCCCTCCCTGCATCAAGTACACTAATCAAACACAAACATTCACATGCCTATTCCTATCATCATCATCATCATCATGTTATAAACAACGAAGTAAATATGCATGAGCAGTAGTAATAGAAATATTGGATGACATGTTAAATGCACATTACACGCATACAAGCATGAAACATACACAGTGTTGGACTCAATAAAATAAAACAGTTTATTATTAGCTCATTAGTTTAGATCTTGTTCCCTCACCTTTGCTTGAGTGTAAATCCTCTTTCAAGCTTTAAGAATCACCTTTATATTAATAGAAAAACCTAACAAGTCGATAGATTTTAATTAGAATTCATTCCGACAGTTTTAAGCTTGCTGTAAAGCTAGGGTCACAAGATGGGTCGCAGGTTGGGTCGCAGGTTTCTGCGACCCCAGGGTATAGGGTCGATCCTAGGGTCGGTTGTCCTATCGACCCTAGGTGCGACCGCAGCTTCCCTGGACTTCCCGAGAGCTTTGGGTCGATCTTATGGTCTGGTAGGGTCGGTTCCCAATCGACCCTACGTGCAATCACACGTGGTTTAAGTCGACCTTTCATTCTACGGTCTCTTCTTTCATGTTTGGGTCATGTGGTTTACTTCCATAGTCCATTCTATGCTTGTTCTATGGCTTAAAACTCCAGGTTAAACACTTACTTTGTTTACCATGATTCCCTCCATGGATTCCACTAAAATCTTCCCATGGATGGATGATTTGGGTTTCTCCTTGATCATACCCTTTTTATATACTATTCTAGGGTCTTACATAATTTATGGAGAATGTAATCATACCTTAAGCTTGCTGAGATTCAAAGATTTCTCTGAATTTCTCCTCCTTAGTCTTCTTCTCCAACTCTCCTTCTCTTCTCCTTCTCTTCTCTTTCTCTCACTTTCAATTAGGGTTTCAAAAGGAGTGAAAGAGGCTAAGGGACATCCTATTTATAGAAGAAAACCTCCCAAAATAAGTCTCATTGAGATTAGGAAAGAATCCCCTTGAAATTAGGAAAGTTTCCTAATTACGGTTTCAGTCGGTGATCCTAGGGTCGATGCTTGGGTCACAGATCCCGTCGACCCTAGGGTTTCAGGCATCCGACCCTAGAACTAAAAATCATGGGTCTATCTTCTGATGAGGTGGGGTCAACCCTACCTGTTTAGGTATGCGACCCTACCCTCTATTTTACTATTTTTGGGTCAATTTCATACCTGGTCTTGCAATTTCCTTCACGCACTTGGTCCACTTGGCTCGACCATGACAGGTAGACCTGGAACAAGGTGGTAAGACCGGTTAGTTCGATACGGGTCTTACAACTCCCCCCTGCTTATAAAAATTTCATCCTCAAAATTTGTACATACCTTCCGAGTCGAAAAGATGAGGGTATTGCTTTCGCATAGCATTCTCTTCTTCCCATGTGATTTCTTATATATTTTATCGAGTCGAAAAGATGAGGGTATTGCTATCACATAGCATTCTCTTCTTCCCATGTGATTTCTTCTATATTTTGGCTTCTCCAGGTGACTTTAACATAATAGATATTACGGTTGCATAGTCGTTGAACCTTTCGGCTGGTGATTTCGGTTGGTGCTACTTCAAATGTCAAATCATCAGTCAATTCAGGTGGATCTACTATCAAAACGTGCATTGGATCTTTGACATCAATAATGAAACATGGAATACATCATGCACACTTGACATAGATGGTGGTAGTGCTAACTGGTAAACCACTTTTCTATGTTTGGCTAGAATCTCATATGGCCCGACATATCTTGGACTTAGTTTTCCTTTCTGTCCGAACCGTTTCAAATCGTGGATAGGTGACACTTTGAGGAATACCTTATCACCTATGGCAAATTCAAGGTCTCGGTGTCGAGTATCTGCATATTGCTTTTGATGATTCTAAGCGTTCTCACTCTTTCCTTGATGATGTCGACCACTCGACAAGTCTCTTCAACAAATTCTGGTCCAACAATGCTACGTTCTCCAATTTCATTCCAAAACAAAGGAGTTCGACACTTCCTACCATACAGTGCTTCATAGGGTGACATCTGTATAGTAGCCTGATAGCTATTGTTATAAGCGAACTCGATCAGTCGTAATTTTTCATCCCATGATCCTTTAAAATCAATTACACAGGCTCGGAGCATGTCTTCTAGAATCTGAATGGTACGCTCCGACAGTCCGTCTGTCTGAGGATGGAATGCAGTACTGAACTTCAATGTTGTACCCATAGCCTTTTGCAATCCTTCCCAAAACTTTGAAGTAAATTGTGGATCTCTGTCAGACACAATGCTTTCAGGTACACCGTGTAATCTGACAATATTATCCACATACAACTTAGCTAACCTCTCCTGTGTATACTGAGGTCGTATAGCTATAAATCGAGTTGTTTTAGTCAGGCGGTCTACAATCACCCAAACCACGTCAACTACTCGGGGAGTCAATAGTAACCCGGTGACGAAGTCCATAGTGATGCAGTCCCATTTCCATGCTGGTTTCGGTAACGGCTGTAACAGTCCTGCAGGTCTTTGTCGTTCAGCCTTCACTCTCTGACAATTTAGGCATTGAGACACGAACTTAGCTACATCTGCTTTCATTCATCTCTACCAATATAATTTCTTTAGATCATGATACATTCTTGTACTTCCAGGATGTATCGAATAGGCGGTGGTATGGGCTTCCTTCATTAGTTGGTGTCTAATGTCCAAACTTTCTGTTTCGGGTACACATACTCTTCCTTTGTACTTCAGTACCTTTTCATCGTCCAAGGCGAACTCAGGGATAGTCCTACCTTTTTCAATGTCCTCTTGTACCGTTCTTAGATAAGGGTTTGATTTAATAGCTGTTTTTAATTCATCAATTATATCAGGTACAATCTTCAATGTGACAAACATACTTGAAAACCGATGAATAAACCCTTGGTTGGTTGATTCACCCGGTGCATTTATCACAAACTGCTCATTACCGTAATTGAACACTTTTTCAGTAGTACACATTGCGGCAGTTGTGTTAACCACTCCTTGAGATTTTATCATTGCTTTTCTACTCAGCGCATCAGCAACCACATTAGCTTTTACCGGATGATACTGGATATCAAAATCATAGTCTTTCAATAGTTCCAGCCATCTTCTTTGTCTCATATTTAACTCCTTCTGATTAAAGAGATAAGTAAGATTCTTATGATCTGATTTAATCTGAAATTTCTCTCCGTACAAGTAATGTCTCCATATCTTGACAGCATGTACTACTGTCGCTAATTCCAAATCAAGAGTGGGATAGTTCTTCTCATGTGTCTTCAATTGTCTTGAGGCATAAACAATTACTTGTTCTCCTTGCATAAGTACACATCCTAATCTCAATCCTGATGCATCAGTGTACAAAATAAATGATTGTCCTGGAATTGGAATGGTCAAGATCGGAGCAGATATCAATCTAGCCTTCAATGTTTGAAAACTCTTCTCGCATTTCTCAGTCCAAACAAACTTTTCGCCCTTCTTAGTCAAACTGGTGAGAGGTACGGCAATTCAGGAATAGTCTTCCACAAATCATCGATAATAACCAGCTAGACCCAGGAAACTTCTAATTTCTGTAATGCTCTTTGGCACTTCCCACTTTACGATGGCTTCGATCTTGCTAGGATCCACTTTAATTCCTTCGACGGATACAACATGGCCTAGGAATGCGACCTCATTTAGCCAAAACTCATAATTTGTAAATTTGTCGTAAAGCTTCTCTTTTCGTAATCGCTGCAGAGCGGCGTTTAGATTCTTAATATGAGTTTTCTTGTCCTTGGAATAGACCAATATATCATCGATGAATACAATGACCGACATGTCCAACATATCATGGAATATCTGATTCATAAGTTCCATAAAAGTTACTGGTGCATTAGTCAATCCAAAAGACATGACCAAAAATTCATAATGTCCATATCTCGTCCTGAATGTTGTCTTGGGAATATCACCGTCTTTTATCTTCAATTGATGGTAGCCTGACTGAAGATCGATTTTAGAGAACACTTTGGCACCAGTTTGAGTGGAATTTTTTATTGTAACAAGCCTTTGTTACAATAAGATTTGCAACAAAAGTCTTCTCATCGTCAGATTTGTATCATCTTCCAAATGGAATACCAAAACTACCTCCCAATATATTGAGTTCCCATAATGATTCCATTTAATGCACACTAGCTCATTGGGTTGTTATAATTCTAAATGTAACAACCCTTGTTCCCTTTTTCTTTTTCTTTTTCTATGCTTGACATCCAAACATAGTGTAAAATCTTTCCAAGAGAAATGAATCCAGTAAACCTTTTATCATCAAACAAGGAAAAGAGAAAAAGGCACTACAAGAATTTGGGTCAACGGCTGCGTTAAATGCCACCAAAAACCTACACCCCCGTTTCCTCATAAATTGCAAATCCACTGCTAAAGGTAGCATTGCCGTTGAGTTGCGGCATTTATAACAAACACCCGTGCAGTAATTATATGCCGGCGTTTCTTAAGAAACGCTATTATAGTATACTCAATAATGGCGTATCCTGACAAACACCGAAGCAACGCAAAACTTTGACACAAAGCAGCGTTTGGTAGGAAACGCCGTTTAATATACCTATTATGGTTTGTTAAGGAAACCCAGTTTATTAATATACGTACACTGCTGTTTTCCTGGGTGTTGATACACATATGGCGGCATTTGCTGGAAAACGCCGCCATACGGTAATTTTTTTTTTTTTAATATAAAATATATTTCTCTATCATCATAGCTCTAACCTGTTAAAACAAAAATAAATAGTGGACAATATATGTTCAAATCAACCACATTTAATTTTATATATAAAACCTATTACAGGTAACACTTATAAAAGAAGATCAAGAAATTGAAACTGCTTTACAATATCAAGTCTCGAACATCGGGTGCTAATTACTCCAACAGAGGAAATTGTAATGACTCGAGCATTGGTTGCTGCTTTCTCCAACAGAGACAGCATTGATTCTGTCATGGCACAAGTTCAAACTACATTTATGGTAAAATTCAACTCCAACCTGGTACAATATAATGTAACATGGAGGTAAGGTATCAATTTTTCTGCAGATATAAACATGATTCAAGCATATGCTACTAACTCATCAACTTCATAACGCATTAGAGAACAAAGTGGCGAGTGAATGAGATGGAGAATGCACCCTTCTGACGAAGTAATACGGTTAGAAGTCAAGTAGGCCAGCATTATTAACCTAAATGCAGCAAAACAATTTTCAAAATTAGAGTTTCCATCATCATGCAAGAGATTCTTAGAATAGCAACTTAGCAGGTCGGAAAATCATTTTAGTAAAATCAAGAACAGGATAGTATTTGTACCCAGAAAATGATACAAATGCAATTTGAAAAGCAAGCACCAACCCAAACAATCCACACTTGTAATATGTTTCATCTATTATTTGTAAAGTAGTTTCAATTTTAAAGCTCTATAACTTTAGTTGCCACTAAAGACTTGATTTTAACCTCATCAAAGTTGAATTGTTGCTTAACCTAGTGTTTAACCTGCATGAGAGTGTATGTTTTTATAGCTAAGATCCTCTCCAAACTGTATATTGTTAAATTTGTACAATGCATCACAGAGTTCTCTCACCTTCTGGTAGAGCCATTTCTAATGAAATTTTTTTTCTCTTTTTATTTTTTAACATTCATCAAGGTCTTTTTCAATTGATCAAGAGCAGCAAAATGGTCTGGGGAGAGGGAAAAAAAAAAAAAAAAAAAGGCCTAAACAAACCTCCCCAAACCTCCTGCAAAATTAATTCAAATTTCTCCCAAGCCTTGGCTTAGAAATCCCTGCAGTTCAACTTAGCGGAGTAACTTACCGAATACATGTCTGCTGGAGAAACTTACCAGAATCATCTCCAGATTCCAAATACTTGGGCTTTTCACTCAAAACAATTATCGGATCAGCTTATCCCCAAAAAAAAAAATTGGTATTAAGAATTAAGCACAATCCATGTTTACGAACATCAGATATAAATGACTTTAGGCAAGAACCATTGGTATAGGGAAGTCAAAGGGGTTTCAGCATGAGCACCATACATGTCTAGCCCAAGCATAAACCAACTAATGAAGCAGCAGACAGCATCTTCTCATTTGATTTAAGACACATTCTTTTAGTGAGGTCTTCAGTCATTTGGTGAAATTTTGGTGTTTCTCTTGAAAAACAAATTTCAGCTGACATGTTGCTCATTTGTGCTGCAAATTTTAGGTCCAAGCAGCACAGCTCAACCACATTAAAGGACTAAAAAGAAGACATATTTCTACACGATATTTTTAGTCTTCTCTAACCGATCATAGAAATCTGTTCTTGGTATTTTTATTCTGTTTTGCCCGTCTTTGTACCTTTTCTTTATTTTATGGGAAAATTTCACCCATTCCTTTTATATTTTCCTTTTAACTCAATCAACCTTCAATCACTACAACAAAAGGCATTTTCTGCTACAGAAATTGGCTACAGTAATCAATTTTCCATTGCCAAAAATAATATTTAGCAATGGATCCTAAATTCCGTAGTGGTAAATAAGTCTTAAGCTACGGTTATTTTGTTCCGTAACATATACCATTTATCTCTAAGAAAAATCGCTACAGAATTTTTGACAACGGAACGACAATGGAAATTTTTCTGTAAGAGTTTGTTTTTGCCAACGGAAAATTGTTTTACACAATGAAAAATTTCTATAGCAAAAAATGCATATTGTTGTAGTAAATTTTACCAATAATATCACGTAATCCTCCCTCCGCTCTTTCCTCAGACAAATATATATCACACAGATCTTGATTTAACAGACTTGTTTTTTAACTGATTTTTTTTTTTTTTTTTTTTATGTAAAAGTCTTTTAAGTGATGATATGACAAGATTATAAATTATAATGACGAACACGAAATTACGTTTAAACAGTAGTAATTTTCTGTTTTACCTTTCCCCGAAAAATAAATTTACAAAATACATAATCTAGAATCGTCTGCAAATCCACTTTGGCCGACAAGATGGTTTTGCAAATCAATTTCGCCGGAAAAGAGGATTTTGCAAATCGGTTTTGCAAATCCACTTTCGTCTGCAAATCCACTAGTGGATGTGTGGTTAAAATACAACACATTCACCGGGCACTGATTTCCATACTTGAAGAAACTCCCGCCGTAGATTTCCTCGTTATTAATTAGCTGTTGTTAATTTCGACATCGGTGGTGGTTTCTTCTTGTTTCTCTCCTTAACCTTGTTTCTTGTTTCTCTTCTTAGCCTTGTCCAGATCAGAGGAGTCCCATTGGCTGGTGAAATCTCTCTAGAAATTTTCCACTTCTTGGAAGCTTTGGGAATTGGTATCACCACCACCAGCAGCAGTGCAAGAACAGGGGTTGAAAGTAGGGGTCTTGGGTAGCCTTTCTTATCCACCGGAGGGCAATGACTTCAAGCTTCTAATGGTCCTATGGAAGAACCTCTTCGTCCTGGCTATAGAGCTCCGCCGCACCATTTCGAACGTGGGTATTTGCTTTAATCTTCTTTCACTCTCTTTCAATCTATCACTAGCGATGCAGGAATTCAAGAACACAACAGGAGTGTCTGTTTGGATTGTAGTGGTTCTGTTACTTTGGGTCTACAGATAAGATGGTGATGACGGTGTGGCGTTTCTGTATTTTATTATTATTATTATTATTTTTCATTGCTTGCCTTAGCACAAAGGTAATGGAAGACAAATGGTCCAGTAGAAGAAGAAGAAGAAGATGACCCTTTGCTTTGCATTCTAAATCGAAAAAATCAAAACAAAATTGTTATTTTATTGTTAGTTTATTGAGAAAGATAATTAAGAAATTTTATTTTTTTTTATCAATTTAACAGCAGAGGTTGTCGATGACATCATTGGCAAAATTGGAGTAACGTGACATAAAGGGAAAGTACAGGGGGTGGGTAAAATTTTTCCTTATTTTATTATTAAAATTATCTGACTTGTAGCAATAAAATATGTGATGTTCCTTGAAAATATCTAATACATATTGGTGAATGTTCGTTGTTATTGACCCCAAATTCTGACCTTATGCAGGGGGGATTTAATCAATTTTTATGGTCAAAACTGATACAAATTATCTAATTCGATATCGATTACTAAAACCATAATTAGAAGACCCTGCTCTGATCTATCTCGTCTATCGTATCTTAGACTGATGAGGAAAGAATTACGTCAATTTCCAATTCAATTAATTGATTCGAAGCTGCTTGCTTAGCAAAATGAGCAGGTGAAGCTTGCCGAAGCCCAATCCATTGATAAATATTAAAAAACCAAATCTTAATCTATATCATAGTGTTGATGTCATAACCCTTTGCAAACCTTATATGAACCATATACAAAAAATTATCAGCTCCCCAACCTAGTGTCACCAAGGTTTGAGGGTGCCAAATCAGGGATGGGATCTACTCTCGTCGATTAATCTTGATCTGAGTCTATGCCAGATAGTGCCAAGTCGGTGAGGATCAATGAACAATTACCACATCATGATTCACCACCTGCTGACTCAGGGTATTGCACGAGATCAGCACTGGCCGAGCCGATTATAATCCCAATCCTTAAAACCATGATTGACACATTCATCTACGTTTACATAAGAACACTTCTTCATTCAAAAAGTTCTACATTATCTAGTAATTGTTAGGGAAAACACAAGAGTATTTTTCCCTCTTGTATGCAAACCAATGGAATATGCAACCACAAAACTTATGCATAGATATATAGCAGCGAAAATAAATAGAGATAATCAAACCAAAAGAGAACACACCAATTTTTACGTGGAAAACCTTCCAAGGTGAAAGGAAAAAAACCACGGGACCTAGCCAGGTAAATCTCCACTATAATAATAATGGGTACACAATACAATCTTATCTAGTCACAGCTAGATGTTTTCAATCTCTAATAGAAATAATCCACTATTGGGTAATACAATAACTCACCAAAACAATTGGTGGTAATCCAATAATGACAAGAATACTCTCACCTCGTTGCCGACATAATAAATACTGAGAAGAATGATCACTTTTCTCTCTTCCCGAATAGGGAGAATGCCGTCATGCCGCACATACAAGAGATAAGAGCTTCTCTCTATCTCTCATTTCTCTTCTCCAATCCCTTACAATGGCAGAAGAATAAAGAAGGAACTCGTAGCTTCGGTCTAGATCTCTGAAGCTTTACTACGAACTCACGAATCTCTGTTTTTGTCTAGAAAATTGGAACACCTTCGTACACCCCTCAAACTTCTTAAGAATGTGTGTGTATATATATATATATATATATATATATATATATATATATATATATATATATATATATATATATATATATATATATTACCTTTTGCAAAAGGCTTTTTAATTAGGAATGGGAAGAGCCGGTTTTTATACCGTAAAAAAAAGAAAGATCTTTCCAAAAGGAAAGATGTGGGTCCCTCCACCAAGGTGGGTGTGAGGAGGAAACCCAACAAACTCTCCTTCCGACTCACGAGAGGAGATCTGTAATACCCAAACCTACCATGCTTCTGCAAAAGTCATGCTTCTCCTTGGGTAATGCTTTTGTCATCATATCTGCACCATTCTTGTCAGTATGGATCTTCTCAACCTGTAGTTGCTTCTGTTCTAGTATATCCCGAATCCAGTGATACCTCACATCAACATGCTTGGTCTTGTAATGGAAACTAGGATTCCTACTCAAGTGAATGGCACTCTGACTGTCACAATGAACAATATACTTGTCTTGTGTCAGACCCAGTTCTTTAATGAACCTCTTCATCCACAACATCTCCTTGCAAGCTTCCACTGCAGTAATATACTCAACTTCTGTTGTTGACAAAGCGACACACTTCTGCAACTTGGATTGCCATGACACTGCTCCCCCTGCAAAAGTAAACATGTAGCCTGATGTTGATTTCCTTAAATCGAGGTCGCCTGCCATATCTACATCTGTGTATCCCTGTAACACATGTTTATCAATACCAAAACATAAACATGATTTGGATGTACTCTGAAATATCTCATAATCCACTTGACTGCTTCCCAACGCTCTTTGCCAAGATTGGCAAGAAATTTACTCACAACTCCAACTGCATATGTAATATCAGGTCTTGTACACACCATGGCATACATTAAACGTCCTACAGCTAATGCATAGGGAATTTTCTTCATTTCAGTTCTTCCTTGCTCAGTTGAAGGGCTCTACTCACTGCTCAATCTGAAGTGACCTGCAAATGGGGAATTGACTGGCTTTGCTTTCTCTATATTGAACCTTTCAAGTACTTTTTGTATGTACCTTTCTTGTGATAGCCAAATTTTACCTGCTTTTCTATCACGAGAGATCTGCATGCCTAAGATCTGTTGTGCTGGTCCCAAGTCCTTCATGTCGAAAGACTTGCTCAACTCTTTCTTTAACCTGTCAACTTTATTGACATCCTGTCCAACAATCAACATGTCAGCAACATAGAGTAAAAGAATAATAAAATCACCTTTACAAAATTTCTTAATAAACACACAATGATCTGTTGTTGTTTTGGTGTACTCATGATCCATCATAAATGAATTAAACTTCTTGTACCACTGTCTTGAAGCCTGTTTCAAAGCATACAAGCTCTTCCTTAACCTGCAAATCATGTGTTCTTTACCTTTAACTTTGAAACCTTCTGACTGCTCCATGTAAATCTCTTCCTCTAAATCACCATGAAGAAAGGCTGTCTTGACATCAAATTGTTGAACTTCTAAATTTAAACTTGCAGCTAAACCCAACCCAACTCGAATAGAAGATATTTTCACAACAGGAGAAAAAATTTCATCAAAATCAATTCCTTTTGTTTGTCCAAAACCCTTCACAACCAACCTTGCTTTGTACCTTGGTTGTGATCTATTCTGTTTGGTTTTCAACCTAAATACTCATTTATTCTTAAGTGTCTTCTTACCCTTAGGTAGCTTTACTAAATCATAAGTATGATTCTTATGCAAAGAATCCATCTCCTCTTGCATAGCTTTTAACCACTCAACTTTGTGCTCATCAGTTTGTGCTTCTTCAAAGCAATCTGATTTACCTACATCTGTCAACATAATATATTCATTTGGTGGATACCTGGTAGATGGTTGTCACTCCCTGGTAGATCTTCTCAACTGAGGCTCAACTGGTGGCTCTGGAGGGGGCTGCTCTCCCTGTTTCACATCACCTGTATCATCTATGGAAACATCATCATTATCATTTTGCACATCTCCCCCATCATCATGTCCCATGGGTAGAGGAATTGGATCAAGATCGATCAAGTCATCAACAAATGGCTAAGGCTTTTCAATTTTCTCGAAGTCTTCAATTGTTTGATCTTCAAGAAGGATAACATCTCTGCTTCTAATAACTTTCTTGTCAATCGGATCCCATAACCTGTATCCAAACTTTTCATCTGATATCCCAAGAAAATACACTGCTTTGTCTTGTCATCAAGCTTTGACCGCTCATCTTTTGGAATGTGCACAAATGCCCTGCAACCAAATACTTTTAAATGACCATAGAAAATATCTTTCCCGCTCCACACCTTCTCAGGAACATCTCCATTCAAGGGAGCTGATGGAAATAAATTAATCAAAAAAGCTACAGTATTCATCGCTTCTCCCCAATAACACCGTGCCAACTTTGCCTGTGCGAGCATACACCTGATCCTTTCCATAATAGTGTGATTTGTCCTTTCTGCTACACCATTATGTTGTGGGGTCTTGGGAACTGTTTGCTCATGCGGAATACCTTGACTATTGCAATATTTATCAAATGGACCAATGTACTCACCATCATTGTCAGTACGAATGCATTTGAGAGATTTTTCTGTTTCTCTTTCAACCATAGCATGAAAATTTTTAAACATATCCAAAACCTGATCTTTGGTTTCAAAGCATATGCCCATATTTTTCTAGAAGCATCATCTATGAAAGTAACAAAATAAGAAGCATCACCAAGTGTTTTCACTTTCATAGGACCACAAACATCGGAATGTAGCAATTCCAAAATGTTTCTTTTTCTATGAGGATAATTCTCATGAAAGTAACACGATGTTTTTTACCAACTAAACAATGAACACAACAATTTAAAGGCGTACCTTTCATGTCTAGAAGAAAGTTGCCTTTTGTAAGGATCTGCATTTTCGCTCATGTGGCCAAGTCGTCGATGCCACAAATCTGTAGCGGATTTACCCTCTGTTGTCACTTCAGTCTTACACACTTGTACCTTTGTGTTATACAAGGTGCAGCACTTGTTTCCTCTTGCTACCACTAGAAAACCTTTGTACCTTTCATGTCTGGAAGAAAGTTGCCTTTTGTAAGGATCTGCATCCCTTTTTCACTCATGTGGCCAAGTCGTCGATGCCACAAATCTGTAGCGGATTTATCCTCTGTTGTCACTTCAGTCTTACACATTTGTACCTTTGTGTTATACAATGTGCAGCACTTGTTTCCTCTTGCTACCACTAGAGAACCTTTGGTAAGCTTCCATTGACCATTACCAAAGTGACTGTGATAACCTTTTGCATCTAATTTTCCTGCAGAGATCAAATTCAGACGGAGTTCTGGAACATGTCTCACATCCTTCAGAGTCAATTTACATCCAACATTTGTCTCTATACTCACATCACCTATCCCCATAATTTTTGAAACACCGCTGTTTTCAATTCTTACAATACCAAAGTCACCTGTCTTGTAAGAGGTAAATAATTCTCTACGAGGGGTAACATGGTAAGAAGAACCAGTATCAACAATCCAATCTGAGTCATGACATGAAGATGTAAAACAAGATTCTTCACAACTTGATATAACAATGGTGTCTCTATCTGAGTTGATGGCAGCAGTATCTTCGTTCTTCTCTTTTCCATTACCTTTCTTGGAATTTCTCTTGAATTTTCTACATTCTTTTTTCATATGTCCTACCTTTTTACAATTGTAACATGTGACTCCTTGTCTTGATTTGGATCTCTCCTTTGACTTCCCACGGTCTTGAGATTTTCTGTATTTGTTTCTCCCCCGGCTTTCTGTGACAAGTGCATCTTGTTGAGATGAACCCGAAGATTTTCTTCTTGTCTCTTCATTCAACAGACTTCCTGTTACTTGACTCATTGTGATTTTTCCATCTGGTGCAGAATTGCTAAGAGACACCACCAGTGTCTCCCAACTTTCTGGTAGTGAATTGAGTAGTAATAGGGCTTGTAACTCGTCATCTAATGCAATCTTCATGGAGGATAGCTGATTCACAATACTTTGTACCTCATTTAAATGTTCTGCAATTGAGTGTCCATCTCTGTACTTCAGGTCTACAAGCTTTCTAATCAGAAACGCTTTGTTACCAGCAGTCTTCCTTTCGTACAGATTTTCTAATTTATTCCACAGTGATTTTGCTGACGTCTCTATGGAGACATGATGAAAAACTGTGTCATCCAACCATTGTCGAATAAAGCCAATAGCTTTTTGGTCCAAGGTCTTCCACTCGGCGTCAGATAATTTTTCTGGTTTTGTCGTTTCACCCTGTTCGGGTCCGCACAGTTCCTTACAATTTGACTCTGGGGCCACGCACTCCTTTGTTTTTATTTCCTTTGGAAAGCGAATGGAGTTAACGATCAAGCACTTGAACCCAAGCTTGATAGTTCGCTCTCCGTTAGGAGTCGAAGTGGCTTTGACTGAATATTATGGACCGTGTACAGTATGTATCGTGGGCCAAGATTTAGAAGCAAGTTTGGTACTACTCGAGATGACAGACTTTGATGTCATCTTGGGAATGGATTGGCTAGGCCATCATTCAGATATCCTATTATGTGGTGAAATGAAGCTAGTGCTTACAGACAAAAAGGGAAAAGAGTATAGCTTCACTGGGACCAAGTTACCTAGGAAGCGAAAGCTGATCCTCTCCGCCCTAAAAGCTAAAAGATGCTTAGAGAAAGGGGGAGTGGGGTATCTAGTATCGATAGTTGATATCACGGCGGAGTCACAAAAGATGGAAGATATAGATGTGGTTTGAGAGTTCCCAGATGTATTTCCAGAGGATCTTCCAGGACTACCATCTGACAGGGCTACAGAGTTCATGATAGACCTTATGCCAGGTTCGGCGCCGGTGTCTAAAGCACCATACAGGATGGCACCTCCGAGTTAAAGGAGTTGAAGATCCAGTTACAAGAATTGTTGGATAAGGGTTTCATACGACCTAGCATATCACCTTGGGGAGCACCGGTGTTATTTGTCAAGAAGAAGGACGGAAGTGTAAGGCTATGCATTGACTACCGTGAACTGAACAAGTTGACTATCAAGAACCGGTATCCTTTGCCTAGGATCGATGATTTGTTCGATCAGTTACAGGGTGCAAAGGTTTTCTCGAAGATTGATCTTCGATCGGGGTATCACCAACTGAAGATCAAAGCCAGAGATATTCCGAAGATTGCTTTCAGGACGAGGTATGGGCATTATGAGTTTCTAGTCATGTCATTTGGGTTGACCAACGCCCCAGCGTCGTTCATGGAACTGATGAACCGAGTGTTTCATGATATGTTGGACACTTTGGTCATCGTATTCATCGATGACATATTGGTCTACTCAAAGGACATGAAGGCTCATACAACACATTTGAGGGCAGCTGTCACACCCCAATTTGGACTAACCAGAATGGTGTGATGAACCGCTAATAAACCAATGGTTCAACCAGGATCTCAAATAGGCTATCCCCGCGTTATCTAAACTTACACACATCCGTAATCATAATCAGAGTAAATACACAATAGCGGAAGTCTTATAATAAAATGAACTGAGAATCTACGATGATATTAATAATGTAATAGCAAATTATTCTGTTTCCACTGAGACATAAATAAATATCAAATACATGTCTTTATTAAATCCAAATAAAGAAACCTATAAAATATCTAATCAAATACACACGAGTTGCACTCGCAAGAGGAGTCGTGTGTATCCACTTCAGCTCCAGCTTCCATCATTGCTGCTACGTTCCCGTACGCAGACGCATTTATATAATCTTCAACGGTATAACCTGCATCATCAACTAAAAATATTCGACGTCGAGGGTGAGCACACATCACGGCTCAGTGAGTAGCCAAAACAATGCAACAATACATATGCATGCAATCAATTTATATCTTTGGTCCGGTTTAAAGTTTGTAGTATGCAATAGAAAGGTTTAGGTAGTCAAAGGTCGCGTTTATTGACCCCGCCTCTATACACAAGTGTGTTACGTCACCCGAAGATCACGTTTATCGTCGACTCACATGCACCCAACCATGAACATTATATAACAAAGGTTAACGTTTATTGCTATATATTGCCATACCAACACGTAAGCCCCTGTTAGCGAGGGCTGCAAACTGGGCTTGCAACTAACCAATCCTAATGCCAAAAGTGTATCCAAGGCCTTACCCCAGCATCCCTCAAAATGTCCATAGAGATAGAGTTAAGGCCCCCCGGTAGAGTCAGAGACTACAAGGACCGAGACCACCTCCCCTGATACTCTATGACATAATAGTTCTGCTAAAGTAATGGTGATACGACGATGCTAATGCACAAGACTTGAGTTAGAGATAGAGCTAAAGTGCTGAGACCGGCCAAAGGTTAACGTTTATTGACGTTCTCATCACACCTCCCCTGATACTCGCTCGCATCAAGTACACTAACCACACACATACAAGCACATGCCTATTCCTATCATCATCATCATCATCATGTTATAAACAATAAAGTAAATATGCATGAACAAGTAATAGAAATATTGGATGACATACTGTATGCACATTACAAACATATTCGCATAGAATCAAGCATGGCATAGGACTCAAGAAATAGAAAATAGTTTTGTTATTAACCAATTAATTTGGAGTTCTGGTTCCTCACCTTAGCTTGCTAATAGATACTTTTCTAAGCTTTAGAATCACCTTTACAATGTTATTATATTGCTAGAAGACCTAACAAAGTCGATAGAATTTAATTAGAATTAATTCCGAATTTAAAAACTATGCTGTTAACTGAGGGTCGGATGTAGTGTCAGAGTCCTGATCGACCCTCGGTGCAACCCTCCCCAAACTTTGAACTTCCCGAACACTGAGGGTCGATGGTCAGAATCACCTAGGGTCGGATGGTCATCAACCCTCGGTGCGACCCTCTGTGCACTTTGGTCCAATACCCTCTTTTTAATCCATTCTTCGTGTTTGGGTCCTATGGCCTGCTTCTACATTCCATTCAACATTCATTCCATGGTCTAGAACCATGAATCATCCACCTAAATAGCTTTCATGCATTCTTCTATGGTTTTCCATGAAAACCTAACCATGGGTTGATGGTTTGGGTTTCTCCGAGATCACACTCTCATCAATAGCTAACCTAAGGTCTGTAGAAACTCATGGAATTAGTATCCATACCTGAGAAGAATAATCCTTCTCTGCAACTCTTTTCTTTTGGCTTAATTCTCTTCCTTGTTTCTCTTCTTCCTCTTCTCCTTCTCTTCTCTTTCTCTCAATTCAATTAGGGTTGTAAAAGGAGTGAAAGTGGCTTAGGGACGTCCTTTAAATAGAGTAGGAACATCCTAAAATAAGTCCCTTTGAGATTAGGAAAGAATCCCAATCGAAAATTAGGAAATTTCCTAATTCTATTTCCTACGGTAACCGAGGGTCGATGGGAGGGTCGATGATCCCGTTGACCCTAGGGTTTTAAGCTGTCCAACCCTCCCTTCAAAACTGAGGGTCTGACTTTCTGCTTTGGGAGGTCTGACCCTGGTTAGCTTGGTATGCTACCCTCCCTTCAAATTAAGTGTTTTTGGGTCGATTTGATAACTGGGATCTCGATCTCCTTCACGCCCTTGGTCCATTTGGCTCGACCATGACGGGTAAACCTGGTTCTTGGTGGTAAGACCGGGTTAGATTGACACGGGTCTTACAGCAGCCCTACAACGGCTGAGACAAGAGAAGCTTTATGCCAAGTTCAAGAAGTGCGAGTTTTGGCTGAAGGAAGTGGCCTTCTTGGGCCATGTAGTATCTGGAGACGGTATCAAGGTGGATCCAAGTAAGATAGCTGCTATAGTAGGATGGGAAGCACCAAAATCTATTGTGGAGATTCGTAGTTTCCTTGGGTTGGCTGGTTATTATAGAAGGTTCGTGGAAGACTACTCCAGGATCGCTGTTCTACTCACCAGATTGACCAAGAAAGGGGAGAAATTCATATGGACAGATGAATGCGAGAAGTGTTTTCAAACTTTGAAGTCAAGACTAGTCTCTGCACCTACCTTGACCATCCCAGAACCAAGCGTACCGTTTACTTTATATACGGATGCTTCAGGGTTGGGAATTGAGTGTGTATTGATGCAAGGAGAACAGGTGATTGCTTACGCATCAAGACAATTAAAGGAGCATAAGAAGAACTATCCTACGCATGATTTGGAGTTAGCAGCGGTTATACATGCTATCAAGACTTGGAGACACTATTTGTACGGTGAGAAGTTTCAGATTAAGTCAGATTACAAGAGTTTAATTTATCTTTTCACTCAGAAGGATCTGAATATGAGATAGAAGAGATGGCTGGAGTTACTAAAAGATTATGATTGTGATATCCAGTATCATCCGGGTAAAGCAAATGTTGTGGCTGACGCCTTAAGCAGAAAGTGGGCATCGAAACCTGATGTCGGGCCAAGTACAAATGCTGCATTGTGTGCTGCAGCCTCAAGTTCAATGGAAATTGATGAAGAACATATTATAGAGACTGCAGAAGATCCAGTTGAGCAAGGCTTGATTCATAAGTTCACCATGATGTTCACCGCTTAGAAGATCTCACCGGATCTAGTCGATGAAGTAAAAATAGCAATCCTACAGGATCCACATCTCAAGACAGTACAAGAAGACCTAGAGAAGGGTACGAGCAATCCTGAATTTACCTTGGACTCAGACAAGGTACTCAGGTATCGTAGACGATTATGTATACCTGAGAGTGAAGACTGCAATATCAGAGATCGAATTATGACTGAAGCTCATTACACTCCATATTCGGTACATCCAGGAAGTATCAAAATGTACCATGATTTAAGAAGACTTTATTGGTGGAGGGGTATGAAAGCAGATATAGCTCGTTTCGTGTTCCAATGTCTGAATTGTCAACAAGTTAAAGCAGAAAGACAGAGACCTGCAGGTTTATTACAGCCATTACCGAAACCTGCATGGAAGTGGGATTGTATCACCATGGATTTCGTCACTGGCCTACCTTTGACACCAAGGTCAGTGGATGCAGTTTGGGTTATAGTTGACCGACTCACCAAGACAGCTCGATTTATTACGGTCAGACCTCAGTATACCATGGAGAAACTGGCCAGGTTGTATGTTGATAATATAGTCAGACTTCATGGCGTCCCAGAGAGTATAGTATTTGACAGAGATCCCCGATTTACATCAAAATTTTGGGAAGGATTACAGAAAGCTATGGGAACAAAGTTGAAGTTCAGTACAGCTTTTCACCCTCAGACAGATGGGCAGTCAGAAAGGACTATTCAGATTTTAAAAGATATACTCCGAGCTTGTGCATTAGATTTCAAGGGAGCTTGGGATGAGAAACTATCACTCATCGAGTTCGCTTATAACAACAGTTATCTGGCTACGATTCAGATGGCCCCATATGAAGCACTCTATGGGAAGAAGTGTCGTACACCTCTGTTATGGAACGAGGTGGGAGAAAGAAGAATTGTAGGACCGGAGTTTGTTGAAGAAACTTGTCGAGTGATTGATCAGATCAAAGAAAGAGTAAAGACAGCTTAAGTTTGACAGAAGCACTATGCGGATAATCGACGTCGAGATCTAGAGTTTGCAGTGGGTGACAAAGTATTCTTGAAGATATCACCGGTGCGAGGTTTGAAATGGTTTGGTAAGAAGGGAAAGCTATGCCCCAGGTATGTGGGACCATACGAGATATTGTCTAGACGAGGTAATGTAGCATATCAATTGGCTCTACCACCATCTATGTCAAATGTTCATGATGTGTTCCATGTATCATTGTTGAAGAAGTATGTCAGAGACTCATCGCACATCTTGACAGCAGACCCCCCAGACTTGACTGAAGACTTAACATTCGAAGTGGTGCCTGTGATGCTCTCAAGCCGAAAGGTACAACAACTTCGAACCAAGGATATCCATTATGTGAAGGTGCATTGGAGAAGCCAAAATGTCGAAGAAATTACTTGGGAAGAGGAGAGCGCAATGAGGAAGGAGTATCCTAGTCTTTTCGACAATCAAGGTACGTTCAAATTTCGAGGCCGAAATTTCTTTTAAGGGTGGGGGAGTTGTGAGACCTACATGCAAATTTCGGGACGAAATTTCTTTTAAGGGTGGGGGAGTTGTAAGACCCGCACTCCGTAAACCCGGTCTAAACCTTGGTTTTATGTCGTAGCAGGTCTTCTGATCATCACCGGGCCAGACGGGACGAGCGGATGACAAACAAGTGCAAAATTGGATCAAAGACGATCAAATAATCATCATTTTATGTTGATCGGTCGATGGTACCGGTCTTGGTATCGGTCGACCGGTCAGCTCTGCGCAGCTGACTACGGAGATCCAGAAATTGATCTCTGCGGGTCCCACTTTCCTGATTTCAAATCCTAAGACTTTCCTAATCCTAATAGGGTTACTAAACCCTAATTTTAGCCTATAAATACACCCTTAAACCACCTCAAATCATTTCCATTGTCTCTCACAAACCCTAGAGAGGAGAAGGAGGTTGGAAAGGAGAGGAAGCTAGGAAGAAGAAGAAAGTGCCGCCATTACCGTTCGACGACGCTCATTTTACGCCAGTCAACAGTAAGTGTTTTGATCATTCTTCTTACCCTATGATAGTTATAAGGGTGGATCAATACCATGCAAAGTAGGTATTGATCTAAAACCCTAAACTGGACCTTAAAACCCTAAGTTGCCGTCAAACCTTAGATTCGAGTTCCGAGATGATATTCATCGAAATAAGACTTGAATGAGTTGGGGATAACTCTAACTCAAATATTAGACTTAGAATGGATAGGAGAAACCCTGAAAATCCAAGGAGATCGATCGACGGCAGTCGAAAAATCAAGTGTATGGTCTTCCGGAGACATACCAGTCGACCATACCGGTTGCTAGTTTGTTCACAAAGCTGCAACCAGTATGTTGCGACCGGTCAGCTCTGAAAGGCTGGTTTTAGACTTTGTTGGTTTTTGACCAACATGAAACCCTAAGAAATTTATTCTAATGAAACCCTAATAATATTGTAGGACTTCGTGAAAGCACGTTTGGATCTTGCGACGTGGTGCAAGCTAACAAACGAGCATCAAGTAAGGGAATCTGACCTAAATCTAATAATTAATGGACAGTAAATCATTTTTAATAATCCGAATATATATGATGTGTTGTTTGTGCATATTCACATGCCATCCTTTACTTTCAGTTATTATTATTGTTCATTCATGATAGGATGTGATTGTTAGGCATGTAATTGTTTTCGTTAGTGTGTGGAGTGGGGCATGGGCCTGGGATCGCTCCTCACACTAGCACTTTTTGTAGTATTCTATCTTAACATGCTTGGTACGGGTGGGGCATCAGGGGAAGGTCGTGGTACGGTGGTCTTCGATGTTGATGCTGGCCTGGCCATGGTTATGTGGCACTGTGGTCTCTGAGGTCGACGCTGGCTTATCCATGATGCTTTAGCTCTATCTCTATGCCGTAGGGAGTTATGTTGTGATAGGGTCTACCTGCGTTATGTTTCTATCCTAGTGGTTTAGTTGCGGATAGGGCATCAGGGGAGGTATGGGAATGCCTTAGCTCTATCTCTATGCCGTAGACGGTTGTGCTGGGATAGAGCATACATTGATGACATATAGGATTGGTTAGTTGCGAGCCCAGTTTGTGAGCCTTGGCCAGTAGGGGCTTAGGTACTGGTATGGGTAGAGCATCAGTGGAGGTACGGGGATATCTTAGCTCTATCTCTATTCCATGATGGGTGCATGTGGGCCAATGGGGGTGTGATCCATGAGGTGCCACACACTCGTGTATAGAGGTGCGGGGGCCACCAAACCTTTCTATAGCACATTACAAACTTAAACCAGACCACAGCATAAAATGATTGTTACTCATGCATAATATTGTGAAACTGTCTGATTGTCTTACTGAGCTAAGTTGTGAGTTCACCCTTTGTATATATACATGTTTTTAGATGTTGATGCAGATTACACGGTGGATGATTATATGAACGCTCCGGCGTGTGGTGGTATTGCTGCGTTGGATGTGCAGGCAGGAGAGGACGAGCATGATGCTTCATGCGAGTGCCCTTTCTGCGTGTATCTTTGATTTGACTTTTATTTATTTTCATTATTTTTGGTTGGATTAAAGAGATGTAATGGTATTATATTTTATGTTTGGATTTGCATAATTGGATACTTATTTAATTTATCAATAGATACTCAGTTCATTCTATTTTAAAGACTTCTGTTGTACTATTTATATTCTGATTGTGGTCTTGTGTAATGGTTTGTATGAGTGGACACGGCCTATTCGAGATCCTGGTGTGAACCGTTGGTTAAATGATGGTTCACTCACACCATTCTGGTTGGATCAGAATTGGGGTGTGACAAAAGCTCCCATTTTTTAGGATTCATGCATTGAAGATGACTTTATCTTATTGAGATTTATGATGCAAACTTATATTAGATCAATGGGCTTTGATGTATGGTAGACAGTTTGTACTAGGAAGGTGGACGCCCAGTATGACTTTAGAGCTAAGAGTGCAATCTTGGATGGATTAGTAGATAATGTGAAAATCAGAGTTAGTGGATGCAAAACAACAAAAGTAATGTGGGACAAACTACAAAACCTATATGGAGATGAGTTTGCCCTCAATGCTCATACATCAGTAGTTATTGGCTCTACCTCAAAAGCAGACTATAGGAGTTCAGATGAGTGTTCTACTGTTGGATCAGAGAACCTGTTCCAAAGGCTGACTTGATAGGAGAACTAAGACCAACCAAGGATGAGTTGAGACGTGAGAGGAAGAGACTCACAATTGTCTCATATGACCTTCATTATGCAAATGAGACTATCTGAAGTTTGTAGACACAAGTGAAGGAGTCTAGCTTTATCATTATAGCCTTAAAAGCTTAAATCATCAACAAAGATGAGATGTATAGGAACCTTAAGAGGGAGATCACTGCATTGAGAGCTTGACTAATAGAGGGATAGATGAGCCAACTTTGTACCCCACCAGTTGTTGAGAAGATCATCAAATGTACAGCACGACTGTAGATTATCAGAGACTACCCACCATCAATTTTGATTCTACTTTAAAACTGGGTAAGTCATTGAGGAGGACTATAGAAGCAGATATGAGAAAGCAGAGAAAGAGAGAGCAGAGGCATAGTGATGCAAGACCTCCAGCATACTAGGCACAGAGTAAAGGTGTTCCCTAACAGAGAGATTTGATAGAGAACATAGGTAGTATATAGAGTGATAGAGTTTATGGAATTCACCAGCAAAAACCAATTGAGTAGAGTAAATTCAGCAAGTTTAGTCACTGAAGATGTAGACTCTCACCCAGCTGGCATAGAGATTCCCCAGTGAGACAATCACAATTTCATGGGTACTGTCACAGGTGCAATGGGTATGGGCATAGGAGTGTAATTTACACATCCAAAGTTGGTGCTAGTAGTCATGGAAGGATGACATCTATATCACCCCAGATGAGGCCAGTTGAATGCCTCAAATGCTTGCTCAAGAAGAAAGAGACTATTAACTCTTTAGAATCAGAAAAGAAATAGGTTTTAAAAGCCAAATAAAGAAGCAGTCTTAGTTCTTTAATCAGTCTCATGTAGTTTTGTGTAATGTGTAGGGAAAGAAGACAATTCAAAGGTTTTTAGTTGGTGTGATTGGACAAAGGCAGAGGATAGCGATTGAGCTCATTGATAGGAATTATCAGAAGAAAGCATTTGTGGAGAATCCTAAACAAATGACCAAGATAAATGGTCATATAGTATGGAGAGAAAAGCACAGAGAGGAATGTGCAATGGCACTCACCATCCGCACATCTCCCAAATTGGGTGTAGGAGTGAGCACAACTCCTAGGGACTAGGTGCACTGAGGTGCACAAGAACAGGGGGAGCTTACTACATGTTTATTTTTGCCCCTAAATAGACTCTATTGATGGTAGAAGAGTCCTTTACATAAGTTCTTAGAATCATCAACTAATACAGAATATAGTCCTTTGTGTTGTTTCATCTTGGTGGAGCAATTTCCAAATGAGCAATGTAATGTCATTCAGATGACAAAACTATCAATGATGGTATTAGAGTTATGTAATTATGAGTATGGTAGCTAGAAATACTTCTGTGCATCAGTATGTTAATTATAAATAGTTGGTATAGTCTTCCATGATAGTATTAGAGTGTGCTTTTCTTTGCACTAGTGATAGGAGAAGTTGTATTGTTCTTATTTGATTGCAGAGGAGAATCAAATTGATAGCTAGTGGTGATCGATGTTGAGTGCTGCGGACGCTTGTTTATTAGTGCATATCCCTTAAGATACCATTTGTATTGCATAAATAGTAATGGGTAGATATGAGGACCAACTCATAGGATTAAAAAAATGCATATAGGCATTCCTATGTAGTCTAAACACTCATACTTATAGGGTTGGGAAGATATGTACGAAACTCCAATAAGTGTTTGTATCCCACATTGGGAGAGGTTGATCAGGACATGAATCAAGTGTGCTTGTCAGATTTGTGACAAGGAATATGAAGTGATCTTCAATGGCCCAGGATGTGAGATCAAAACAGTGACAAGTTGGTAACTTCAAGGCAGAGATCTTCAAAAAATCTGTACACTCTGACAGAGAATGTTGAAGATTCATTAATGGCTATTCACACCAAGCATTGAGATGCTTGTAGTGAAGGGGAGCAATCTTTGTTAATATTTTTTTTTTTTTTTACTCCCAGTGTTGGACTAAGGGGGAGTTCATGGATAATATCTTGGTCATCATTCTAATGAGATGAGCTAAATAGTTTGAATCCGTATGGAGAGCCCATAGGATAGGGAAGATGTAGTGGGCACCCCTATGTTGTCGGGCCCTTTTGTATTTGTTGTCAAAGGAGGAAAGAGCTTCATTATGGGAACTGAATTGCCAACAATTCTAAAGGGGGAGATCATTAGCCATTTCTTATCATTGTTGGTAACTTTACTGAAATAGCAGTGTAGCTTAGCCAAGAGCAGAGAGATTGACAGTGCAGAGTAATAAAAGTTCTAAAGGAAAGAGAAAATGAAGAGAGAGAGCATCAGTTGAAGTGGTAGAGATGAGCCAATAGTGTGGATGTGTCTTCAGCAGCCCAAGCAGCGGTTTGGAAAAGTTCCAACTTGTTAGTATTAGTGCTAATTGAGCCAACTAGGTTTAAGTTTAAGTTGACTCAGTAAGGGCTGTCTCTTCAGCAGCCTGAGCAGCAGTTTGGAAAAGTTCCAACGTATTAGTATTAGTGCTAATTGAGCCGACTGGGTTTGAGTCTGAGTTGACTAGGTAGGGATGGTCCAAGCTGAATCAAGGTGATAAGCAGTGTGTAGAAGTCCCAGTTATCATGCACAAAAAATATTAAGTTTGGATTCTAAGGTTTATTTTGAGGTTTTGAATTTGAGGCTGATTTTGGTGGGTCCCACAGTAGTGTCGTGAAATGAACATATTGAAAAGATGGAGACCGTCAAGTTGGTTTTTGCGCAAATGGACTCACTTGATTCCGATATCAAATGAAGAAGATATCGCGATTTTCATAGGAGTGCGCAAAAAAGTCCAAAAAATAAAGCTCTTGGGTGGTTTATGAGTTATAGAGATTTGGTGCCATACATTAAATATAATTTAAGGGTCTCACTGTAATTATCTCTCGTTGGATGATGTCTCTGCATTTATCATTTATTTGTTGGAAGCCGATCAAATGGCTAACAAAGAGTCACATCAACTAGATGTTGATCTAACAAATAACATAAATGAGTGCTAGTATGTTACTCGACGGACAGAATGAGATGCGCTCGTGAGTTGTTTCATTGGTTGGATGCAACTTAATAAAGGGCTCTATGAAGCTTCAAGCATGTTCCATGATTTGTTGTGGTGAGGGTGCGGTGTGGTGGTAGATCAAATCCAGATCTAACGGATTCGATTGATCTTATGATTCTCTGATGCGATCTTTATGATCCGACGGTCCAAAATAAATCCTGCCTTTTTAGTCATCTCACGGATGATATTAAAGATTCTGGCCACAACTAATCACAGAGAGACAATGTGCCTATTGCGTCAGTGGCGGAGTAGCTTGGGTGTGTCGCAGGTGCACATAAAAGGTTAAAAAGATTCCTTTTTGAATATTATGGCTGGCCGAATTTCTTTTGATCATATCTCTCTCATCTTATGTCCAAATTGGAGGATCCAAAAGCCTACGTTCTTGTTTTTGAATGCTCTACATAGTGAGAACATTTTGAGAGGAAAAACCAAGGAAAAAGCTCTGGTTTTGTGCGATCCATAAAGGTGCTTGGTGTGTTCTTCATGTTTTAAATCTTATCACCTTACTTCCATAGGCTTGTTGAAGCTCCAGTGGGGGAACTTGAGAGCTGGTTATGGTTATCAACCATTGAAGAAGTGTAGTTTGTAAAAGGAAAGAGAGAAGACAAGAGGGGTTTTACCTTGTCTGTGTCCACTTGAAGATTCAAGTCTTTCAATGAGTGAAGCAAGTTGAAGATTCTAGTGGATTTCAAAGGTCTGCCAGCCTCCACAGAGTCAGTCCAAAGAATTCTCAGAGTATCAAGAATACCATACAGGGGTTCTAAGCTTCCTAACCTTATATGAACTGCATTGTTTAATTTATGTACTCAATATATGCTAGTTGTAGGTGATGATTGATGAATGCCTAGCTAGTGGGGATTAAATTGTAAGGCAATTATAAGCTTGTAAAAATTGGTACTATTAGCTTCTCGTGGGTGTAAAGTAAGATTGTGTGGTGTGTTCTGTGGGTGCTAGACACTGGTAGCTTGCTACCTGACCCATTGGCACATTGGTTCCCTCTTGGTTATATGCTAGGTAAATTAGATGTGGATTCTCCCTATTATGGGTGTAGTTAAAATTGAGTGTTGAGTAAATCTTGAGCCCTATGGGGCATTACTCTGTGGACTAGCCACCACACATTGTGTAGGTGAAGCCCATATATCTATGTGTTGAGGATGCTATGTGAATTGGGCATATTCTGTAACTAGTAAAGTACGTGGAATGGACTGTAGGATGGGTGTGCAAATCTAGTAAACCTGACAACTAAATGGTAGTGAGGTAGATTTACATATGCTTGTGTATGTGAGACTATGTGTCCAAGTAGTCAGTATGTGAGTAAAGTGTCAGCTCAAGGTAGCATCAGTCTTAGGGAATTATTTGAGAAGAATTTTTGAAGACACTGATTCACCCCTTTCTCCTCTCAGTGTCAACCTGGGATCGACAGTGTATTCAAGTGCACTTCCCATGGTTTCTGGTTATGGTGGTTCAACTTGATCGCAGGAGTTAGCTGTAGGATTGTTGTGTCCTATTGACAAGATTAGCCATGTCGTTGGCAGGGGAGAAAGTTCCATTAAAAGTATGAGGCAAGAAGGTAATGCTCATATTAAGGTTGATGACAAAATAAAGTTGACCATGGTGAGTATTGTTAGAGAGCCAAATGTTTTGGATTCTCACTCAATGAATTACAATGAGCAAAGTTGTGTTATATTTATAAAGATATGATTACAACTGATTACACATTTATTCCCTACATAAGTGGAAGGGAATACGTTTGTATCTCTAAGTATTTGTATACAATAGGAAACCTACTAAACACATCCAACAGTTTCAGTATTTGTTGGAGATGATATCGCATGTGATTGCATATAGTTTATTGCATGTGACTGCATGGAGAGGGGAGTTGGTTTAATCAATTGTGATGGAACCCTATCCGCATTTGTTATGTATCATCCCCTAGCAAGTGATACTATCCTCTTGGATAGTAAGCTTGTCACGTAGCAGTCGAAACTAGGAGTGTGTCATAAGTTTTGTGAGGATATCAATAGTCTGATCCTACATACACACAAACATCCAGTTGTTTCTTGAGCACTTGGTCTCGAACAAAATGATAGTCGATTTTCACGTATTTTGTTCATGCATGCAGAACAGGATTGGCTGTTAAGTATGTAGCACCAATGTTTGTCGCACCAAATGATTGGTTTCTTAGATTGATGGTAGCCAAGATTACAGAGGATGAATTAAATACAAATCAGTTCAGAAGCCGCATTTGCTATACCTTTGTACTCAGATTTAGTGCTCGATCGTGCAATAGTCGATTGTTTCTTCGAGCTCCAAGAGAACAAGTTAGGCCCAAAATAGATACAATAGCCACTTGTATATTTCCTATCATCATGACAATCGGCCCAATCAAATCCTGTAAAAGCAGTCAGCTCGATAATTAAGAGAGTTCAAATAGAGATTCCACAGTAAATGGTGGCTTTAATGTACCGTAGTATACGCTTCATTGCCATCCAATAATCCATGGTTGGCGAGTACATGTACTAGCAAACTTTATTAACCAAATAAGCAAGATCAGGTCATGTTAGGTCAGATATTGTAGAGCTCCCACACTGCTCTGATACAGAGTAGCATTGGGAAAAGGCTTGCCAATAGCCTTTATCAATTTTGATCCAGTAGGGGCCATAGGTGTAAGACCCGCACGCCACGAACCCGGTCTAACCTTACGTTCTCATGCGTGACTGGTCTTCCCATCATAACCTACCCAAGTGAACCAATTTGTATGAAGAAACCACAAGAAGGTAAGCAACAAGTTAAATTTAGTTAGTGTGGTTGACAAGATAAGGTAATCCTTTTCAATTTCGATTATGGAATTTCTAGGGAAAACCATGAGAGAATAGGTTAGGGATAATTGATAAAGATAAATTGTGATTAAAAGCCATAGAATGATCTTAGGATGAACCCAAGTGATGAGCCAAGAAATTGACTCAAGAAGAACTCGGATTGAAAGTAAAAATTAACTCGAAATCTTATGGTTGCAGCTATGGTTGACATAGGGTGACCGGTGTGTCGACCACAGCTATTCGTGAAGTTTCCAAAAATCATGTAGTGGCACGTACAGTCGCATCTAGTGCGATCATAGAATCAACCATACATCGTATGGTCGCATATATTGAGACCATAGGGTCGACCACAAGGGTCGACCACACGATAATAGCAATTATATTTTGAGATGAAACAAGATTTTTGACTACTGTAACTTGAAACAATCGAACCCTAACTTAAATACATTAATTATTTAGGTTTTCAATAGATTTAAAGTAACTTCCAAAGCTTGGGAGTAGAACAAACATCAGTCAAAGGTGAGGGAACAAGACTTAAACTAATTGATTAATAACAAACTGTTTTATTTCATTTGTCCAATGCAATGAATAATTCTGTGAATTCTATGCTTGTATGCTTGTAATGTGTATTTCACATGTCATCCAATATTACTGTTATTTCTGCTCATGCATATTTATTTCTGTCTATTTATAAAATGATAATGCTAGGAATAGGCATGTAATTGTGTGTGTGGTTAGTGTGTTGGATGCGAGTAGAGCATCAGGGAAAGGACGTGGCATTGTGGCTCAGCCTGGTCACCAGACTCTAGCTCTATCTCTATTCAAGTCTTGCCACTGACATCGTCGTATCTCCATTACCTTAGTAAAACTATTACGTCGTAAGGCATCAGGGGAGGTGGTCTCGGACCGTATGGTCTCTGACTCTGTCGAGGGGCCATAGCTCTATCTCTATGGACGTATTGAGGGATGCTAAGGTGAAGCCTTGGATACATTAAATGGCATTAGGATTGGTTAGTTGCGAGCCCAGTTTGCAAGCCCTCGCCAATAGGAGTTTATGTGTTGGTATGGGTAGGGCATCAGGAGAAGTGTTGGCGGTGTATGATCCAGACACTTTAGGGCATCAGGAGAAGTGTTGGCGGTGTATGATCCAGACACTTTAGGTCTATCTCTATTTCATGGTGGGTGCATGTGGAACGATAATGGTGTTTGATCCATTGGGCGGATTCACACACTCATGTATAGAGGTGCGGTGGCCACCAATCCTTTCTATAGCACATTGCAAACTTAAAACCAGACCAAAGATATGAATTTAATGCATGCATATGTTTGCGCATTGTTTTGTTTACTCACTGAGCTCGTATTGGAGAGCTGACCTCGCATACGCTATTCTTTTAGTTGCTAATGATGCAGGTAATACCGTTAAAGACTACATGAATGCACCAACGTATAGACACGTGGTGGCTATGGATGAGCACGTTGTGGAGGATGAATATGACTCGTCAAGCAAGTGTTTCAATGATGTTTACGCTTAGTGTTTAACTTTCATATTTCGATAATTGTAATAGTTTGTTATATTTATGTCTTGGTTACTTGGAGATAACTGAATTATTTAATTACTTATCATTGTAGACACTCAGTTCATTATTAATAAGACTTCTGTTGTATACTTTAATATCATTGATTGATGTGGAATGTATATTTGGTTTGGATTATTGGCACGGTCTTACGAAATCCTGGTTTGAACCGTTGGTTCTTATGATGGTTCATCACACTACTGGTTAGTCCAGAATTGGGGTGTGATAATAGGAATCGAATAGGGCTTTGCATCCATCATATCAGTCCTTTTAAGCAAATCAGTGGTGTATTGAGGCTGAGTCAGGTGTAATCCTGTCGTGGACTATTAAACTTTGATCCCTAAAAAATAATTTAAAGAACCGAGATCCTTGATAGCAAATGCATCATCAAGGCTGGATATGAGTGGATCAATAGCAATCAGTTGAGTCCCAATTATGATCAAGTTACCCATGTAAATTAAAACAACCAAAATATTTTTGTCTTGCCGATTAACAAACAAGGAAGAATCGGCCTTTGAAGTCTGAAAGCCAATTGAAATAAGATAAGAGCTAAAGCGATGATACCAGGCTCTTGGCGCTTATAAGAGGCCATAGATAACTTTCTTCAATGCACAAATATGATTAAGATGATGGGAATCAATGTAGCCTTGAGGTTGTTGCATGTATACCTTTTCTAATAGAAGATAATATAGGAATGCATTCTGAACATCAAGCTGTCTAATCTTCCAATGAAAAGTGCCAGCCAAGGAGTGCACGAGTCGTATGGTTGTGTTCTTGACCACAGGGCTAAATGTATCTTCATGGTCAAAGCCAGATTGCTGAGTGAAGCCACGTGCCACAAGTTGAGCCTTATACCTTTCTATTGAATCATCTAATTTGGTCTTGATTTTGTAGATCCATTTATAGGTGACCAACTTCATAAACTGATTATTGGGAACTAATTCCCATGTGTCATTTCATATTAAAGCATTGAATTCATAAGTCATTGTTTTTCGTCATTGGGGGTCCTTGGAAGCCACTGTATAGGATATGGGCTCAACCATAGTGGAAAAGCATGTGCAAGGTGGATGCAATGTAGTCACGAAGGTTTTGGGTTTTCGAATGTTGTTCTTAGACCGAGTTTGCATTAGATGGCCGGTTGGTTGAGTAGGGGGGAGGCAGTGGAGGTGTTGGTAGTGTTGGGTCAGACGAGGGATTAGTGATCGCATCGGTTAAGGTAGCAGGGTCTGCTATAGGTTCAAAAGGTAAACCCATTGGATTGATAGATGGACTGGATTGTATGGCCAATACCCCACTTTGAGGAGTATGTAAAGGTAATGATGGAATAAGGACTGGATGAGGCGGTGTTGTTACTGGGGCTTCTATTTTGAAAGGAACAACCCTTCATTGAATACAACATGACGGGAGATATAGATCCGTCCAGTGGGAATATGAAGACGGTTGTAACCATGATGCTTTGTTGAGTATCCCAAGAACACACATTGCATGGATTGAGTATCTAGTTTATGAGCTTGATAAGGCCGAAGCCAAGGATACAAGCAGATCCAAACACCTTCAGAAATAAGTAATCTGGCGATTTTTTAAAGAGCTTTTCATAAGGGGATACATTAAGCGAAGCAGCAGATGGCATATGATTCAACAAATAAACTGTTTTAGCGAAAACATGGTCCCAATATTTGTGTTGCATTGGAGAATGAGACACTGTAATTATCCCTATGTCCATAATATGGCAATTTTTCCTTTTCGCACATCCATTTTGTTCTTCTGTGTGTGGACAAGAAAATTGATGAAAAATTCCGTTTGTTTCCAAGTACTTAAAATTGAGGAACTCATCACCCCCATCTGATTGAAAACACTTAGGCTATGTTTGGTATCATTTTTGTTTTTAATTTTTGCTATTTTTTCAAAAAGTATTTTTGAAAACCATTTCTGATCAAAAATAAAAAATCGTTGGTAACTACAATAAAAAATAGATTGCAGAATGAAAAATAGATTTGGTATACCTATGTCTAAAAATAATTTTTATAACTTTTATAGATCCATTTATATAGCAAACCAAGAAATTGGCCCAAACAACGAAGGGATTCATAATGTAAACCATCCCCTCTCAGACCTCCCCGATTGATTCTACCATAGATCAGCGCCTCCCTCTAAAAATTACATTGTTAAAATGTACCAAAACAATTATGTAAAAAATATATTAAAAATACATAATAAAAATTTTTAATAAAAGTATACTGAAAGAAAAAATAATAAACAAGATCTGCGCCTCCCTCTTGCAAAATGTTAACCCACCTATCCTTTGTAAAGGATGCATTTAGGTTGAACCCTTTCCGTGACTGATCAACCCCAATATCGATTTGCAATTTAACCCTTTCATCAATCCAAACAAACGAATCTTTAAAATGCTTCACATCAACTCTCTTCTCTACTTCATTGACATTTCCTTCATTCATTTGAAATAAATTATGTTTACAATTAAAACACATAAAACAAATCCTTAGTAGGAGTAGGAGTTCAGTTCTGTAAGGAAAGTTTTCTGTTTGCCTCAACACTCTCTATTAATCTTATTAATATGTAATAGGAGTAGGAGTTTAGTTTTTTTTTTCAAAGTTAGAAATAGGAAACTTTGCTGTTTTTTCCACTTCTCTATAAAATTATATATAGCTCATTTAATATATTTATATAAGAGGAAGAATAGCAGCTCAAGTTTAGATAGAATTAGAATCAGAACAAGATTTAAGTAGAACAGGAGCTGAACAAGATTTAAGTATTGCTAAAAAAAGGAAACTACTTCAGTAATTAGAATAAATAAAAAGAACTCAGGAGAAGCCGAGAATGCTTCCAGTGAAATGTGCTTCGGTCTTGCCTGGCCAAAATCGAAATGCCTCCCTTCTTTGATTCCTCTCTCCTTGGTAAAACCAAACACCATGAACCTCCTAAAGCCTCTTCTTTTTTTTTCTTTTTTTCTCTAGCAAAACTGAGACCCCAAGGAAAAATCTCTCTCTCTCTCTTTTTTTTTTTCTCTCCTACCTCACTCCTCTCCCTCTCCATTTATAAGAACCCTCTCTTGATACGATTTCCTTTCCAAGGAACCCAAAAATCCAAAGTTTCTTTTCATTCTCCTTTTACCTTTTGAAACAAACCCTAAAATGCCAACATCTTGCTGGAATCATTAATTCAATCAAAACTCCTTTCCTTGTTTGCAATCTACCATTCAAATCGATACCCAAATATCCCAGACAAAACCATGGTTTCCCATTTCAATTCTCTTTCCAAAAGAAAAAAAAGAATGAAAACTACCTTTCTTCTCCAAGAATCTCACCAACCAACACCTTCCATTCTTTCTTGTTCTCTTATTTCTTCTTCTTCTCCTTCCTTTTCTTCCTTTTCCTTCCTTTCTCTTCTTCTTCCCTTTTTGGTTTCTCATTATAGGAAGGAGAAATTTGGTGATCGAAAAACAAAAAGTTAGAAGGAAAAATTATTGCTAGGTTTCAAAGCTCGAACCAAAGCATATCATAATCAAGCAATAAAAAAAAAGGGAAGTTCGGATCTTTCCTGTCAAAAACTTGAAATTCAGAAACCCTAAGCAAGAAGAAACAAAATAAAAAGAAAGATCGAGAGAAAGCTAGGGCATCTGTTTTGGATCAAAGAGAAGGCAACCCAGATCGAGAGATGCTTTGCAGAGAGAGAGAGAGAGAGAGAGAGAGAGAGAGAGCTTCAAATGATGAGATTTGCAAGGGCTTCAAAAGATAGGAGAGCTTCATGTCAACAGTTCCTCTTTGTAAGGCATTGTTTTTGTCCTTTATAAAATAAATGGACACTTTTACCCTCACTTTTAGATCCGTTAAAGTTGAAAAAACCACGTGCAACTTAAAAGTTGGGCAAAAACGGTTTCAAAAATATTTTTAGGCAAAAATCAAAAAGAGACCTCTTTTTGGTTTGAGCTTATTTTTATTTTTTCTGACAAGAAATAACAGTCAAAAAAAATACCAAACACCTACAAAAATAAAAACATGTCACAAAAATAAAAACAAAAATCATACCAAACACAGCCTTAATCTTTTTTGTAAATAATTTTCAACTTGGGATTTAAGGATTTTGAAGACATTAAGTGCATCTGATTTGGATATTAACGGGAAGATCCATGTATAACAGCTAAATCATCCACAATAAATGAAAAATACAGGAGGATAAAATGGGAGAGGGTCCCCACAAATCAATTAAATCCAATGGTGCAATACATTGATGAGTTCTTGAAGAAAAAGGTAAACGGTGTGCTTTCCTAATTGGCAGGAATCACAAAATTTAAAAGAATAAGTCAAACTTGGCAAAGCATTTTTATGTAAAATAAAAGACACCACTGGTTGAGCTGGATGCCCAAATAATTCATGTCAAACATTTTGGAGACACGTTCTCCAAAGTGAGCTGAAGGAGGGACGAAAGAAGAGAAGACAAAATTTTGAACCCGTGAGGGATTTGTTTTATTTGAAGCATATGCACCACAGATGTTGTAAAGCCCATTCCTATTCTGGGCTTTGAAAAGAAGGTTCCTTGAGAATTGATCCTTGACAGAATATAAAGATTGATGAAATTAAAAATAACAATTGTTATTCTTTAGTGAGCTAAGAAACAGATAACAATTTTTTTTCAAAATTTAAGGAACTTAATAAACTTGGTTTAACAAAAAGAAGCAGCAAGAGTAAAGAAGGTAGAAGAAACAATGAGTTATTTTCAAACATAATTCATTTTCAATTTAAACATGATCATTTCCAGTGTAGGATAAAGAAGTAGAGAGATTAGCCATTTCATATGTCAAAGTGGTGAGTAACGCCCAAATCAGGGTACCACACAGTATTTGTTCCAGTAGATGGTGGGGCAACCTACATTGCTGCTGGTGCTGCAGACGGAATAAAGTAAGGATTAAACCTCTGATAGCGTTGCATGGCTGAGTGTCCAGCACGATTGCAAACCTGACAGGTAATCTTTGGCCACTAGTCATAATGATCCTGGTGAGACCGACCATGGCCACAGCTCCTACCACGGCCTCGGCTATGCCCTCTGCAATTCAGTTGGTCTGAATTAGTCTTGGTAGCAACATGCAAAGAAGGGGTAGAGAGTAGGATCTCAGGAGTTCAACTTTAGATCCCCATGTTTTGGTTGTACAAAATGTAAGACCCGTATCGAACTAACCGGTCTTACCACCTTGTACCAGGTCTACCCATCATGGTCGAGCCAAATGGACCAAGTGCATGAAGGAAATGGCGAAACCAGGTACTAAACTGACCCAAAAATAGTGAATGGGAGGGTAGGGTCGCATACCTAGGTAGGCAGGGTCGACCCCCCTCACATAGAAATCAGACCCCTGATTTTTCACTAGGGGTCAGACAACTTAGGAACTGGGGGTCGACGGGACCTCTGACCCCCTCATTGACCTCCTGTTTGCCGACAGAAACCACAAATAGGAAACCTTCCAAATTTCAATGGGATTCCTTCCTAATCTCAATGGGACTTATTTTTAGAGATTTTACTCTATAAATAGGACGTCCCTAAGTCTCTTTCACTCCTTTTGAAACCCTAATTGAGAGTGAGAGAAAGAGAAGAGAAGAAGAAGAGAAGGAAAAGTTGGAGAAGAGGACCGAATTGAAGAATTCAGAGAAATCTCTAAATCTCAGCAAACCTAAGGTATGGGCAAGCTTTCTATTGATAATCTAAGACTTTAGAATAGTTCATGAAGAGAGTATGGTCTAGGAGAAACCCAAATCATACACCCATGGGAAGATTTCGATGAAATCCATGGAGAAATCATGGTAGACAAGGTAAGGAAGAAACCTAGTGTTCTAAGCCATAGAACAAGCCTAGAATGGATTGTAGAAGTAAGCCATAAGACCCAAACATGAAAGAATGGACTGTAGAATGAAAATCTCGACTCAACCCAGGGGGGGCGCACGTGGAGTCGATTGGGAATCGACCCTACCAGACCACAGGATCAACCCCCAGTATTTGGGAAGTCCAGAATAGGGGTGGTCGCACCCAGGGTCGATGGAACATCCGACCCTGGCATCGACCCTGCCCTGGGGGTCGATGTAGACTGCTACCCTACCTGCGACCCACCCTACGACCCGTGCTTAAAAACAAGCCTAATGATGCCGGAATGACTTCTAACCAAAATCTATCGACTTGTTAGGTTTTCCTATTGATATAAATGTGGTTTTAAAGCTTAAAATATGATCAACACTCAAGCAAAGGTGAGGGAACAAGACCTAAACTAATTGGCTAATAATAAACTGTTTTTATTTCTTGAGTCCAATGCCATGACTGATTCTATGCGTGTATGCTTGTATGTGCATTCAATATGTCATCCAATATTCCTACTATTACTGTTCATGCATATTTAATTTTGTTTATTTATAACATGATGATGATGATGATGCTAGGAATAGGCATGTGAATGTATGTGTGTGATTAGTGTAGATGGTGCGGGTAGGGGATGGTATCAACCAGTACAGCCATGCCATTTTCATGGGGTGTATATTGTGCCATGGTTCTACTCAAGTCATGTCCACTGACATCGTCGTATCGTCATTACCTTAGCAGAACTATTACGTCGTAGGGTATCAGGGGAGGTGGTCTCGGGCCGTGTAGTCTTCGACTCTGCCAGGGGGCCTTAGATAGACTCTATGGATGTATTGAGGGATTCTAGGGTGAGGCCTTGGATACACTGTTTGACATCAGGATTGGTTAGTTACGAGTCCAGTTTGCAAGCCCTTGCCAGCAGGGGCTTACATGTTGGTATGGGCAACCGGTACAGCCATGCCATTTTCATGGGGTGTATATTGTCCATGGTGGGTGCATGTGGGACGACAGTGCCGATACTCATTGGGTGGATTCACACACTTGTATATGTATAGAGGTGAGGCAGTCACCGAACCTTTCTATAGCACATTGCAAACTTATAAATCAGACCACAGATATGAATTAAATGCATGCATATGATTGTTGCATTGTTTTGTTTGCTCACTGAGCCGTGATGTGTGCTCACCCTTTCGACGTCGAATATTTTTAGTTGATGATGCAGGTACCACGGTGGAAGACTATATGAATGTTTCTGCGTATGGGCACATCGCTGCGATGGAAGCTGAAGACTTAGTGGAAACGCATGACTCTTTATGCGAGTGCAACGCATGTGTTTTCGATTAGTTTTTTATTTGAATTATTAAGGAAATATAATTGATATTTTATTTACTTATGTCTCAGTTGATATAACATAATTTGATACTTTATTTATGATTATCACAGCTAGATTCTCAGTTCATTTATTATTAAGACTTCCGCTATTGTGTATTTATTCTGATTATGGTTGTGGTTGTGTAAGGTTTTATTTTCAACGGACACAGCCTATTAGAGATCCTGGTTGAACCGTTGGTTTATTAGCGATTCATCACACCGTTCTGAATGGTGCAGAATTGGGGTGTGATACAAAATCCCAAGAAAATCATCCAGAGAGATAGGTTCCAGATAGGAGGTAATGCTCGTCACTACGTTTTCGTATTCAGTGCTTAGGCCACTCAAAATACTTAACACAAGTTGATTATCAGGCACCGGTTTGCCAACAGTAGACAAGTGGCCAGCAATAGTCTTAGCTTTTTGCACATAATCAGGTAAAGACAAGGTCCCTTTCTTGAGGGAAGAAGTTGAAATTATAATTGCAAAATATGTGGTTGAGAGTGAGAAGAAAAATGTCTCTCAAGTGTGGTCCAGACAGTAGCAGAAGTATCTAAACCAACGACCAAGGGGAATACCTATTTTGATAGGGTATAGAGGAGACAACATAAGACCATCTGATCTTGTCTCTGCCAGTTAGTATAGGCTTGATCAACCGAAGGTGGAGTAGTGCTTGTTGAAGTGGTGATTGTGGAGGAGGCAAATGACGTGGTTGCAGAAGGACATTTAAGAGTGCCATCGACATAACCCATATATCCATGGAGTTGAAATAGTGGCAAGAACTAGGCACGCCAGAGAAGATAATTGTTACTGTTTAATTTGATGTTGAGGATATGAGAGACATTACCTCCAAATGAGAAAGGAGACAACGCAACAACAAAAGAAGAGGAGGCCACCATTAAGAGAAGGAAGGTGGAAAAAAATAATAATAATCAAAGAAGAGCGAGTGGCTCTGATACCATGTTAGAAAGATAAATGTTTTGGACTCTCACTCAATGAATTACAATGAGCAGAGTTGTGTTATATTTATAAAAATATGATTACACTGATTACACGTTTGTTCCCTACATAAGTTGAAGGGAACACATTTGTATGTCTAAGTGTTTGTATACAATAGGAAACCTACTAAACACATCCAACAGTTTCAGTATTTCTTAGAGATGATATCACATGGGACTGCATGGAGTTTATCGCATGTGACTGCATGGAGCAAGGAGTTGGTTCAATCAATTGTGATTGAATTGTTAGATTTATGTGGGCATGATTAATTACCTAAACTAGTTAATTCAGTGGAAATCTGATTGACACGGTATAACTGGTTTGGTTTGGTTCATCACATGGTATGAGCTAGGTTTGGTAACCCTAATTCTATTGTGGGAAGGGTTTTAGGGTTACAGTAGTATTCTATATATACTGGGTTAGAGTCCCCACAGCCACAGTTAATCAGTTCTCTGCACCCATTAGCAAGAGACGTCAAGATATCCTCTGGAAGCTGTGGAAGACTGTAGTCGAGGGATTTCGATCAAAGCTTGGAGCGTCATAGAGCACATGGGAATTGTTCTCTTCACTGACAAGTATGCCTTTATGATTCATAGTTAATGGCTTCTTTATTGTGTTCTAGGACAATTGTATGGATAGAGAATGGGTTTCATGGAAACCCTAAATACATAATATTTTAACAGTTGGTATCAGAGCCAACCATACAGACCTAGAATCAATTGAGATTGATTATAAAGACTGATAATGAATGGTCAAATTAAAAGAGAAATTTTTCTTAAGTTTTGGATCGAATCTCGGAGTTTTCCATTGACAAAAAAATTTTCGACCGACAAAATAGGTCAAGCAACATACAATTGGAAAGCCCTCAACGAGACAGAGTCAGCGATATAAAAATCACTGGCGCCGGATATCTCACGCATCAGCACTAGCCTGTAGTATCCGCGAGTGGATCTCACTCGCGGGTGGGAGAATTTAAAAAAAAAAAAAAAAAGGTTATGGCGGCGTTGACCCAGTCATCGTCGGGTCAACTCAGAAACCCTAACGGGTTGGGCCGTGACTCGGACCGAGTTGACCCAAAGAACAAAAAAAAATAAAAAAGAGTTACGTATGTGGGTCACATGTGTGACCCGATCTTCAGATTGACCACCCGCAACCCGGTCAAACATGACCCGGTTGACCGATCCTATGACCCGACATCTTGACCCTATAATCCCACCCAATGAGCACTTTTTGGTCCGGTAACCTGAGAGTTTGACCCAAATACCCGTATTATTAAGCCGATGGTCGGACCGTTTGAACCGATGAATGAATAGAAGACCAGATCGGCGGCTCAAAAGTAACTCGGACCATTCAGTTTCGGTCTGAGCCAAAGTAAAAGTAATTAAAAAAAAAGTGGAGAAGAAAATTGGAATATTCGGTTCATCTCAAAGAGAACCAAACCGGTCCTGGTCATACCAGAATGAACCAAACCGAACCAAACCGACCCAGACATGGTTTTCTTATAAGGGCATGTTTGGTTTCTGTTTTTTAACAAAAGAACATTAAACAGTGATTCTAGGAGCTAGGAATGTCGGATTGACCTCTGGATTGTTTGGTTGGACTCCATTTTTAATGCTCTTCAATCTGATATATATTTTGGTACATTTTGATGCATTGAAAAATATATTATTATGGAAAAATGCCCTATGAGAACTTGATTTGCAATGTTTTTGCTGATTTTTCTTAAAGTTATTGTACAAAATTGATTGATCGAGCTATTGTGCATGTTTATATGAATGTTTAAACCTGTTTAGTTGTGTTAATAAAACATTCATGATATCCCACGTGAGCTGCAGGTTGGGATTTGTTCATATCATGGTGAAACATGGTGTGACCACCACAGTGGCAACCTGTTTCATTATGATGCGTTCAAATTCAAAGGTCTATGTTTGTAAATGCTTTAGTTTGATAATGTTCACTCAAATGTGACATTGTCTAAATTTATTCAAATTATGATTTATAGCTGTTGTGTAAGGATTATGGTGTGACCACCAAAGTGGCAACCTTAGTTCTATCATAATATGCTCAAATCTAGCATTTATGCATTTACAAACTACAGTAAGAAAGTATAGTTTTCTCCTTCCTTTGTCATACATTGAGTTTCACATCTTGTGAGTACCAACTCGGTATTCACTTTTTTGCTTTACAGAAGCTCTCTTCTTGCTATTGTACTATATCCTTGTATACTTGGATAACTACCCAACTTATAGATAATACCCTAAATTGTTTGTTTATTAGGATAATTTTTTGTCTTCTCTTTCTGTGTGAGTGTATATATATGGTTCCACCTTTTATATGTACATTATCGTCTTGTTTAATTTCTGTCTCAACCAACACAAGTGCTTATGGTTTGTTTGTATTAAAGTTTATAATTTATCCTAACTCAGTTCATGGACTCCAGTGGAAGTATTCAGGTTTAATGGGTAAGGCCTACGAGAGCTCTGATACCAAGTTGTCACACCCCAATTCCGCACTATTCAGAATGGTGTGATGAACCGTCAATAAACCAACGGTTCAACTAGGATCTCAAAATAGGCTATCCCACATATGATAAACCAAAACACATTCCACATTAATCAGAGGTAATAAAATAAATAACGAAAGTCTTACAGATAATGAACTGAGAAATTCTAACTGTGATACTCATAAATAAAATATCCAATTATGTTGTTTCAACCGAGACATAAATAAAATATCGAATACATGTCTTTACTAAATCCAAATAAATAAAATAAAATCTAATCGAATACGCATGAGTTGCACTCGCAAGAGGAGTCATGCGTATCCACTATGTCTTTAGCTTCCATTGTCGCCACATGCCCGTACACAGGAGCGTTCATGTAATCTTCAACGGTGGTACCTGCATCATCAACTAAAAGTATTCGAATTCGAAAGGGTGAGCACACATCACGGCTCAGTGAGCAAACAAAACAATGCAACAATACATATGCATGCAATTAATTCATATCTTTGGTCTGGTTTAAAGTTTGTAATGTGCTATAGAAAGGATAAGTGGCCGCCGCACCTCTATACACGAGTGTATGGAAACGCCCAATGAAAATGACACCGTCGCCCCACATGCACCCACCATGGATAATATACACCCCATGAAAACGGCATGGCTGTACCGGTTGCCCATACCAACACGTAAGCCCCTGTTTGCGAGGGCTTGCAAACTGGGCTCGCAACTAACCAACCCTAATGTCAAACAATGTATCCAAGGCCTCACCCCAGCATCCCTCAATACTTCCATAGAGATAGAGCTAAGGTCTGGTGACCAGGTTGAACCACAATACCACGTCCCCCCCCCCCTGATGCCCTACGACATATTAGTTCCGCTAAGGTAATGGCGATACGACGATATTAGTGGACAAGACTTGAGTAGAGATAGAGCTAGAGTCTGGTGACCAGGCTGAACCACAATGTCACGTCCTCCCCCTGATGCTCCACTCGCATCAAGCACACTAACACTTGCTTAGTGGACATGACTTGAATAGACCATGGCACAATATACCCCGATGAGAACGACATCGAAGTACCGGTTGATACCATCCCTACCCGCACCATGTACACCAACCAAACACAAACATTCACATGCCTATTCCTACCATCATCAACATCATCATGTTATAATCAATAAATTTAAATATGCATGAACAGTAATAATAGAAATATTGGATGACATGTTGAATGCACATTACAAGCATACACGCATATCACAATCATGGTATTGGACTCAAGAAGGAAAAAATAGTTTGTTATTAACCAATTAGTTTAGGTCTTGTTCCCTCACCTTAGCTTGCTAATAGATACTCTTCCAAGCTTTAGAATCACCTTTATTTTGCTATTATATTGCTAGAAGACTTAACAAAGTCGATAGAATTTAATTAGAATTAATTCCAAATTTAAAATCATCCTATTAACTGAGGGTCGGAGGTAGGGTCGGAGTCATGATCGACCCTGGGTGCGACCCTCCCCCTAATCTGAACTTCCCGAACACTGAGGGTCGATGCTAGGGTCGGATTTGCCATCGACCCTAGGTGCGACCCTCCATGGTTTGAGTCAAAAATATCAGATTTCATTCTCTCTTTCATGGTTGGGTCCTATGGCTTACTTCCACAATCCATTTTATACATGTTCTATGGTTTAGAACTATACTTTATTCACCTACATGGTTTTAATGATCTCCTCCATGGTTTCCATTGAAACTAAACCATGGATGGATGATTTGGGTTTCTTCTAAGTCATACCCTCTTCATAAACCATTCTAAAGTCTTAAATAAATCATGGAGAATGTATTCATACCTTAGGTTTGCTGAGATTCAGAGTTCCTCTGAATTTCTTCTTCTTCCTTAGCCTTTTCTTCAAGTTTTCCTTCTCTTTTTCTCTTCCTTCTCTTCTCTTCTCTCAATCCAATTAGGGTTGTAAAATGATTGAAAGAGGCTTAGGGACGTCCTATTTATAGAGGAAAACCTCCCAAAATACATCCCATTGAGTTTAGGAAAAGTTACAATCGAAATTAGGAAGATTTCCTAATTTTCGATTCGTGCTGTTTTTCCCGAGTACCGAGGGTCAATGGTGAGGGTCGATGGGAGGGTCGGACCTGCCTGTTAAAACCTGCGACCCTACCCTCATTTTGACTGTTTTTGAGTGAATTTTCATATTGAGTCTTGATTTTTCTTCACACACTTGGTCTACTTGGCTCGACCATGATTTGTAGACGGGTCCCGACACAAAATATAAGCTTAGGCCGGGTTCGTGACGTGCGGATCTTACAGACACTGTCCACCCAAAGGTGGCATTGTCTAAGATTATAAAGAACGACATTGTCCACCCAAAGGTGGCGTTGTCAAAGATTACAAGGAACTCATGCACATGGTTGAAGGATTATGGCTTTAGGGGTCTTTATCCACCCAAAGGTGGTGAGATTTTTAAAAGTCATTATCTCTTCGCAGTTATTGCATAGATATTGAGAGGACCAGTGCACATATTGTCCCAAAGGATGTGTGTATAGTTCGGTTGACTTTTCAAAGATATTAATTGGCTTGCACATGTTATGTATATATATTCTTGCTAGCTAATTTTATTTGGTATTAATCGTAGACTTACAATTATTTACATTGTAATATAGTTATGGACATGTAATGATTAAATATCTTAAGATGCATATCTTTAGCAGCCAGTTCTATGAATTGGCATGGAAATTGAAAACTTGTCTAGGACTGTTTAACCTAGATGTACTCAACAGAAAAATTATATTCTGATCCTTAGGGTGTTCAGTCCTTAAGATCAAGTAACGCAATTTTCAGATGAGGAACATTGGAAAAGGATATTTCCTGTGAAATCTAAAGAAAGATTTGATATTTCAAGAAGGGGCAGGGAGATGTTTTATTACTCAAGTCCATCAGTATCGGTTTTGATGATAAGAGGTGGAATTAGGAATGTAAGGACATATAAGGTAGAGCTGTTAACTATTAATGATAAGCTCAAGGATAAGTGAATATTTGTAGGTTCATTAAAACCTATGTAGGTGATATTTTAGACTTTTTACTTCCTCACAAGAACTGTATAGTCATCCTAGTGACCTATAGTACTCAAAAATATAGTGAACCCTAAAGTGAAAGAACTAAGGATAAAAGTTCAAAGAAAAGAGAAAAATATGAATGCCAATGTCATAGTGTATAATATATACCCAAACAAAGGCAAGTTGTAAAAGGGGTAGGGAAACCTATAAAAAGAAAATATTTTTTCATGGAATAGTCAGAAACTTTATGACAAAGAATTAGACATTAAGAAACTACAAGATAAAATGGATCTAAGTAGAATAAAATTCTTGTAGAGTGACCCAGAAGGGACATGTAAAGAAAAATTTATATAGCTGGACAGCTTAAGTGAAAAAGGAATAAGGATTATGAAACTTCTGAGCAAAAAGGTACAGTATATTGGATTCTTAAGCATTAATCGTAGTCTGAACCAATAGAAGTATAAAAATCTTTAATTTATTCTATCTTTAGTAGTTAAACTGTATATTGTAATCTTCCACCCTAGTCATAAGGGTTTAGGACTGTTGTCCAAAAAAAGATTAGAAAGAATAATATTATGAAATTCTCCTTCCAAGGTTTATTATATGTATATATGTGAGGATTAATTAAAAAAGAAGATGACAAGATTAAAGTAAGTGAAGGTTATTCACAACAAGGATTTATTGGACTTAGTGGACATCGAGATTTCATCTAGGACTTCTTGTCACAGTTTAGTCTATGATAGTTTTTCCAAATAATGAAAATTAAGGTAGAAAAACTTTTATTAAAAGAATTGAAACTATTGGATCTGAATGCGAGAGTTTTGGGAGATCATGTAATACTAGTCTATTCCCTGATAAATTTAAGCAAGTGTTTGTAAAAGCCTAAGAATGTATTTGATCCTGTAAGAAAAGAATTGATATTGTAGACTATATTGTTAATAAAGTACTTAGTCAGTTTCAGTTTCAGTTTAAGTTATCTTCTTGTTTGAGACTGTAAAACTGACATGATTTCATAATACTCGTGGGAAAGTGATTATTTTAGGACATTGAATTGTCATATTTTGGGATGCCAAAATAGACCCAAGAAACTTAAAGTTTGATGAGAGCACCTGAAAATGGGTATGAAACAACCAGTTGAGATACCAGAAATGTTACTAGAGTGTAATGAAATGATTATAGAAATATTCATTAAGATCGATGCTTCAGCCATAGTAGCAGAGCCAGATAAGGCAATGAAGAGATATACTGGACCATGTAGATCTGTGATTTCATCCAGTCACATGTTGTACTTTAAAATAGATGTTTTTGGTAATGGACAAAAATGAAGATCCCAATGATTTTGAGCAAATTGTTAAGTAATAAAATTACTCTTGAATGTTTAATGATCATAAAGGATGTATTATTGTCTACGAATAATAATGAGACTTGAGATTTTATACTTTTATCAATGAGCGGTGTACTCATAAGCTAAAAATAGATGTACAAAGTAAATGTGTAATTCCAGTGGGAGAAATGATTGTTAGAAAGTAAGACTTGTAGTGAAGTGGAATCACACAAAGAGAAGAAAAAGTATTGACTTCAAATCCTTGAGGTCTTAGTTGTGCATTTTTTTTGTTTTGGAGTTGCATCAGAAAGATGTAAAGATCGTTTTTTATCAAAGAAAATCTAGAAGAAAATGTTTATATACTTTAATCACATGGTTTTGTGGTAAGGATAAAGAAGATATATTTTGTAGACTTATAAAGTTATTCTATGGATTTAATAGGTATCCGAATAATGGTATTTAAAGTTTGACAGGGTTGTATCTTCTTTCAACTTTGTTGAGATTGTTATTGACCATTGTATATATCTATAGGTCAATAGGAGTGGATTCACTTCCTTGTTATATGTGTTGATGATTTTCATTGCCCTGTAGTGACATGGTTTACTAGTTGAAATCAATATTTTTCTGTCTGATAACTTCGACGTGTAAAATTGTATGAGCAAGTACCTGTGTACCTGGTATTGAGTTTGCTCGTGACAGAAAAAATAAAATTCTAGATTTATCTCAAAGTATAAATATTGTTCGTGTTTTCGAATGGTTCAGTATGCATGTATAACTAGTAAGTTGCGAATGCTCAAATGAGTAAAGGAGATAAATTGACAGAATTGTAGACAAAGAATGATACTGAGTATTAGCATCTACAATGCAGTAGAGAGCTTGATATATGTTTAAGGTTGTAATCATTTCATATAATCTTTTCATTGAGTGTCATAGGATGTTTTCAATTAGATGCTGGAATAGCTTACTGGACAATGGGGAAAAGGAAGGTCATACGGTATATGCAGAGGACCAAAGATTATATGTTCATTTATAGAAGTGGTGACACTCTAGGCTATTTTGATGTAATTTATAATGATTATATTGATGACAAGAAACCAACATCAAGGTTCATTGTCATGGTGATAGGGTTTTGTACCTCTATATAAAGATAACAAGCAAGGTATTTGGTATAGAAGTTTCTTCTCTGATTTGGAGGTTGTAGACTCTACTTCTAAACCTATTAAGATGTATTGTGACAACGGTTCAGCTGTATTCTTCTCAATGAATAACATGAAATCTAGTATTTCAAAGTATAATAGAGATTGAATCTCTTCAAGTAAGGATAATGTCAAAAGATTTTATATCGTTGTAGATTCTTTGATGAAGGTCAGTGGGAGTCTTTAAGGGACGATACATCCAATATAAGAATGGTTGAAAATAATTAATCTTATCAGAGGCTTAAGTAGCCAAAGATCTGAGAATCAGTGGAAATCTCTAGATATGGTTAATCAATGGGAGACTCTTTATGTTTATACTTGTGTTTTCACATTGCTTACTGTGTTTGATTGTATTGCTCATGGTTTGATGGGTACAGTTTTTGTAACTATGATTTTGTTTACATTAGCATTTGCGTTATTGCTATTTTGCATACATAGTTATGTGTTTGACATGTCACAGATATAAGGCAGTATTTAGCCAAAGTTTCAAGACAGTATATAGCCAAAGTTTCAAGGCAGTATTCAGCCAAAATTTCAAGGCAGTATTTAGTCAAAGTTTCAAGACAATATTTAGCCAAAGATTTAAGGTGATGTCTAACCAAAGTATGGTATTATAATTTTGAAATATTTAAATACTATGTTAAGTTACCCATAAAGGTTTTGGGGCAATTTGATTTAGGTTCTTTAATCAAATTTGGACTCACATGGGAGTTTACTTTCATGCATTATCTCAGGCGATTCATGTATTGAGTAGACCTCTGTTGTAGCTGACAGAAGTTTGTACACCATATATTGAGGTGTATTATTCGTCGTTGCTCACATTGGGAAGCTTTATGGATGTTTCAAAGTTAGTGACGATTTAGTGTGTTGGATTCTGTGGCCACACTGGTTGACAATAGTTTTGTAATTAATATAGCCCAAGTGGGAGATTGTTAGATTTATGTGGGCTTAATTAATTACCTAAACTAGTTAATTCAGTGGGAATTTGATTGACACGATATAACCGGTTTGGTTTGATTCGTCACATGGTATGAGATAGGTTTGGTAAACCTAATTCTGAGGAAAGGGTTTTAGGGTTACAACAGTATTCTATAAATACTGAGTTAGAGTCCCCACAGCCACGGTTAATCAGTTCTCTGCACCCATTAGCAAGAGACGTCAGGTTATCCTCTGGAGGCTATGGAAGACTGTAGCCGAGGGATTTCAATCAAATCTTAGAGCGTCGTAGAACGTATGGAAATTGATCTCTTCACTGACAGGTATGTCTTTATGATTCATAGTTAATGGCTTCTCAATTGTGTTCTACGACAACTGTATAGATGAAGAATGGATTTCATGGAAACCCTAAACACATAATATTCTAACATGAACCCTATCCGCATCTATTACGTTATCAAGTGTCTCATGACTATCACAATGACAGAGGTGAAGCCTTTCATTTTTCTCGTTCTTTTCTTATTAGGAGTTGAACGAGATCATGTCATCTTGTCATTGCTGCTGTACAAAGATCACTTGTCGAACGTCCATGAGATTGAAAATAACGTTTACATTTTAATTTTAATATTTTTCTTTTAGAGATAATTCCTACAAAGGAATTCTTCTTGCCAAACAGATGAACATGCCCCAGAAAATTCCATGAGAATGAAAGTATCCTTTACATTTTAATTTTATTATTTTTCTTTTAAAGATAATTCCTACGAAGGAATTCTTCTTGCCGAACAGATGAACATGCCCTAGCTAGAAAGTTGCTAGCTTGTATCATATATCGTGATTCTTCTGACTGATAGATAAAAATAGGTTAAAAAGCTTTTATTATTGGAATTCATGTACTTTTATTGTTGGAATGAATGTGATGTGAGCTTCGTTGATCTCCTTGGGTGGGAGCATAACCATTACGCCTCGTGCCCACCCATTTCTGATGTGAGTACTTGCTTCCTCCATATTTGTTTCCTAACTCTTCCTATCAATTTTTTAATAGCATTTTGATGATAAGTGTCTTCAATTTGGCAGTCCTCAGATGATGTAAAATCAGTTGTAGTCGAAGTTGTTATACTGCTACAAGAGAAGATAAATGACAATGATGATGACAATGCTGGTATCTGTTTCCTTGTCCAATCTAAAATTATTGGATGTATTATTTGAAAGACTGTTTCTATTATAAATTAGAAGCTTGGAGAAGAAGTAGTTCTGAGTTTTTAGAGTGAAAAATTATATTCAATGTTATGAAAGCGTTGAGTATAAAGTCCTCTATTTATATTACATATGTGCAACTATTAAATTTGTGAGTGAAAACACGTCACTTAATGGTAAACTATACACTGACACATCATTTAATATTCTAAGGTGCCCCTCAAGCAGACAGTGGAGACATCCGAAGCCCACGCTTGCCTATAAGAGTTGTTAGTAGACCCTAGACCAAAGCCTTTGTGAGGATATCAGCCCTTTGCAAATGAAAACAAATTTGTTGTGTTTGTATAAGCCCAGTCTATTATCTTTTCCCGAATGAAGTGAAAATTCACTTTAATGTGCTTTGTTTCTTCACGAAAAACTGGGTTTGCTGCTATATGTAGAGCAACCCAATTATCACAGTACACAGATAGAGGACATGAGTCTGTAATACCCAAGTCAAAAAAATAAGGACTTTAACCAAGTAATTTCACACGCTAATGTAGCAAGAGCACGGTACTCAGCCTCTTCCGATGAACGAGATATGGTAAATTGTTTCTTGGTCTTCCAAGAAATGGGACAAGAACCAAAGAAGGTAATATATGCCGTAATTGAGCGCCTAGTAAAAGGACAAACTTCCTAATTAGAGTCGCAATAACTAGTAAAAGTTGGATCAATGGAGCTAGATATGTGTATGCTAAGAAAGATGGACCATTTAATATAATGTAAAACACATTGAGTAGCTAAAAGATGTGTATCGCAAGGTTGATGCATGAATTGACTCAAGATGTGGACCGAGTAGCACACATCCGGTCTTCTTACTGTTAGGTATATAAGACGACCAATAAGCTTTCTATAGGCAGTAGGATCAGATGGTAGCTCACCCAACTCATTATCAAGCTTTAAATTTTGTTCCATTGGAAATTGACTCGACTTACTACCAAGGAGACCCGAATCAATCAAAACATCTGAGGCATATTTTGTTGAGATAATAGAAGCCCGTCCAAGGTATTTACAACTTCAATGCCTAGAAAATATGTTGAATTACCAAAATCTTTGATCCGAAAACATTATTGCAGTTGACCTTAGTATTAGCAATGTGGGCCTTGTCAGATCCAGTTACAATTATATCATCTACATATACCATTAATGCTATATAAATGGGTCCATTGCTGAATATAAATAGGGAGGCATTAGCAAAGATTGTTTAAAGCCCATTTGTACAAGTTCATCAACGAATTTCTTGTTCCATTGTCGAAGGGCTTGTTTGAGCCCGTACAACAATTTACATAGACAACATATCAAGTCATGAGATAACGGGCCCCATTATGAGTATATCCCAGAGGAGTAGCCATATAAACCTCCTCGTCAAGATCCCCACACAAAAAATGCATTTTTTAAATCCAGTTGTTAAAGAGGCCACTTTCTATATGTAGCTATGGCTATGAGGCTGCGAGCAATTACTAACTTTGCCACCGGAGCAAATGTTTCATGAAAGTCGAGACCTTCCATTTGTGTAAATCCCTTACTCATTAGGCGGACTTTATAACTTTCAATTGTACCATTAGTATGCCTTTTGATTCTAAAAATCCATTTACAACCGATAGCAGTTTTTCCAACTGGTAATAGTTCCACAGTATATGTTTGATTATTAGTCTAAGCCTTCATCTCATCATCCATGGCAGATTAGCACAACGGGTCTTTATTGGCTTGGGACAGACTGGCGGAAGTGTGATAAATGTGCAAACATAATGTCTGAGAATAGAGGAGGGTTGTCGGGATCTTGTGGAATGACACAATGAGTGAGGAGATACAATAGGTGCAACAGATACAGCAGGCGGGTCATTAGGGACTGGCGGGTCAAAAGAGATTGGCGGGTCAGGGAAGGTAGGAGGGTCAAGGAAGGTAGGAGGGTCAAGGAAGGTAGGTGGGTCAGGGAGGATAGTCGGGTCAAACGTAACACGAAATGGTAATACAAGGGAAGTAGGAGATTCAGAAGGTAACAGAAGAAATTTGAAAAGGAAAGACCTGTTTATAAAACAGGATATCTCTACTAGTAATATAAGAGTTTGTAGAAAGGTTGTACACCCGATAGCCCTCATGATTAGAGAGGTAACCAACAAAAATACAGGGAATAGTACAAATTGAAAATTATTGCTTTTGTGGTGAAGTGTTCCGAATATAACAGAGACAGACAAATGATCGGAAATGAGTATTTGATGGTGATTTTTGAAATAGGATTTCATAAGGAGATTCCCCTGATAAAATTTGAGAAGGGAGTCTATTAATGATATAACATGCACTAAGAACACAGTCCCCCAAAAATTTAAAGGTAAATGGGACTGAAAATGCAGGGCTCTATTAGCCATGATCGAGTTTAAGAAATACCAGCTGAAAAACAAAAATCCATACCTGTGAAATTTGCACTGGAAGAGGAGGTGTCGAGAAAAAACAATAGCTGTTGATGTTGTGCAGTGGTTAAAGGTGGTAGTGGTGAATTGGAAGATGGAGATAACATAGGTTCAGCAGGCAAACAAAAAGAAAACACAAAGAATTAACGTGGTTCAGCACCCCATCATGGGATGCCTACGTCCACCAAAGTAAAGATCAACTTTCTTCTCTTCCCAAGAATAGTCTACAAATCTCTACCTAACAGACTTATCTCATCTGTCAGTCTTACATCATTCTAGCTCTCCACTGTCAGAGTGTTCTCCTCTCCTCTGACAGTCCTTAGAGCCTTACCTAGGTTTTTCCACACAGAGACAATTTATAGGGAAACCTAGGCCCCATTTGATAACACTCCAGCTCCCATGGAGCTACTTCTGATGCGGAATCGTTTTCTACTTCTTCTCCAGAGTAAGGATTTTGGAGTAGAATGTTGTTTGATAATGCTGCTCCAAAATCAAAAGGCTATGCTTCCAGAATGTTGTTTGGTGGTGGTGGTTGTCACACCCCAATTCTGCACCAACCAGAATGGTGTGATGAACCATCAATAAACCAACGGTTCAACCAGGATCTCACAATAGGCTATCCCACATATGATAAATCAAAACACATTCCACATTAATCAGAGGTAATAAAATAAATAGCGGAAGTCTTACAGATAATGAACTGAGGTCTAATCATGATAAATAATTAATATTCCATTTATTTCCAAGTAACCAAAACATAACTTAATACATATTACAATATCCAAATACAAAAACTAAATACTAAACGTATCCACCGTTGAAACGCTCGCTTAACGAACCATGTTCATCCTCCACAGCTTGCTCATCATAGCCGCCACATGTTCATATGTTGGCGTGTCGACATAATCTTCAATCATAGTACCTGCAACATCAGAAACTAAAAAGAATTGCGCGCGCGAGGGTCAGCTCTCCAACTTGAGCTCAGTGAGTAAACAAAACAATGTAACAATCATATGCATGCATTAATTCATATCTTTGGTCTGGTATATAAGTTTGCAATGTGCTATAGAAAGGATAGGTGGCCGCCGCACCTCTATACACGAGTGTGTGGAAACGCCCAATGAAAATGGCACTGTCGCCCCACATGCACCCACCATGGACAATATACACCCCATGAAAATGGCATGGCTGTACCGGTTGCCCATACCAACACGTAAGCCCCTGTTGGCGAGGGCTTGCAAACTGGGCTCGCAACTAACCAATCCTAATGTCAAACAATGTATCCAAGGCCTCACCCCAGCATCTCTCAATACATCCATAGAGATAGACTAGGGTCTGGTGACCAGGCTAAACCACAATGCCACGTCCCCCCCTGATGCCCTACGACATATTAGTTCCGCTAAGGTAATGGCGATACGACGATGTTAGTGGACAAGACTTGAGTAGAGATAGAGCTAGAGTCTGGTGACCAGGCTGAACCACAATGTCACGTCCTCCCCCTGATGCTCCACTCGCATCAAGCACACCAACACTTGCTTAGTGGACATGACTTGAATAGACCATGGCACAATATACCCCGATGAGAACGGCATCGAAGTACCGGTTGATACCATCCCTACCCGCACCATGTACACCAGTCAAACACAAACATTCACATGTCTATTCCTACCATCATCAACATCATCATGTTATAATCAATAAATTTAAATATGCATAAACAGTAATAATAGAAATATTGGATGACATGTTGAATGCACATTACAAGCATACACGCATATCACAATCATGGTATTGGACTCAAGAAATAAAAACAGTTTATTATTAACCAATTAGTTTAGGTCTTGTTCCCTAACCTTTGCTTGTTTGTAGATCATCTTTCAAGCCTTAAGAATCACTTTTATATCAATATTATATTGCTAGAGGACCTAACAAAGTCGATAGAATTTAATTAGAATTTATTCTAATTTTTTACAGCTTGCTGTTAACTGGGGGTCGATGCCTAGGGTCGGATGTTCCATCGACCCTAGGTGCTACCCCTCTTTTCCTGAACCTCCTGAATGCTGGGGGTCGATGCTAGGGTCGGAGGTTCCATCGACCCTAGGTGCGACCCCCCATGGTTTGAGTCGAAACTATCAAATTTCGTACATTCATTCATGTTTGGGGTCCTATGGCTTGCTTCTATAGTCCATTCCATGCATGTTCTATGGTTTAGAACTATTCCTTAATCACCTACATGGTTTCAATGATCTCCTCCATGGTTTCCATTGAAACCTAACCATGGATGGGTGATTTGGGTTTCTTCTAAGTCATACCATCTTCATAAACCATTCTAAGGTCTTAAATAAATCATGGGGAATGTATTCATACCTTAGGTTTGCTGAGATTCAGAGTTTCCTCTGAATTTCCTCCTCCTTGGTCTTCTTCTTCAATTCTCTTTCTCTTCTCCTTCTCTTCCTTCTCTTCTCTTTCTCTCAATCCAATTAGGGTTGTAAAAGGAGTGAAAGAGGCTTAGGGACGTCCTATTTATAGAGTAAAACCTCTCAAAATAAGTCTCATTGAGTTTAGGAAAGGTTCCAATTGAAATTAGGAAGGTTTTCTAATTTTCGGTTCGTGCTATTTTTTTCGATTATTGGGGGTCGATGGGGGGTCGGACAATTCATAGACCCCCTGCGACCCCTGGTCATGGGTCGATGGGGGGTCGATAGGGGGTCGGACCTACCTATTAAAACCTGCGACCCTACCCTCATTTTGACTGTTTTTGAATAAATTTTCATATTGGGTCTTGGTTTTTCTTCACACACTTGGTCTACTTGGCTCGACCATGATATGTAGACGGGTCCCGACACCAAATATAAGGTTAGGCCGGGTTCGTGGAGTGCGGGTCTTACAGTGCTGTTGGTGACGGTGGGGGGGGGTGGTAGTGGTGGCGGTGCTGGTGGGTGGTGGCGGCGGTGGTGCTGGTGGAAGGTGGTGGTGGCGACGGTGGTGGTGGTAGAGGCAAGGGTGGGGGTGGCGGCTAGTGGCTAGTGGCGGTGGGGATGGGTGGTGGTGGTGGTGGAGGTGGTGGTAGTGGTGGTGGCGGCAGTGGTTGTCACACCCC